>JACEVL010000132.1:1032500-1075000 GCA_020284085.1 Aporrectodea caliginosa | reverse complement strand
AATAAAACTGTATCCACATGCAAGACTATGACGTTGTGTGCATGTTTGTTTGCGGTGAGACCGTGTGTGTGTGTGTGTGTGTGTGTGTGTGTGTGTGTGTGTGTGTGTGTGTGTGTGTGTGTGTGTGTGTGTGTGTGTGTGTGTGTGTGTGTGTGTGTGTGCGCGTGCGTGTGTGTGTGTGTGTGTGTGTTTGTCTGTTTATGTTTTGGTGTGTGTACTGTCTTGTGCCTCTGTGTACCTGTCCGTGTCTGTTTGTGTTTTCGTGCCTGTATCTATGTGCGTCTGTTATTTCTGTTTATGTCTGCTTGTGTATGTTTACATCTGTTTGTGTCGCTGTATCACTGTGTGTCTATGTGTCTGTTTGTCTGTTTTGCTTGTTTATATCTGTTGATGTATGTTTGTGTTGGTCTGTGTCTGTTTGTGTCTCTGTATCTCTGTGTGACTATGTGTCTGTTTGTCTGTTTATGTCTGTTTGTGTCTCTACATCGCTGTGTGTTTGTTTGCTTATATCTGTGTATGTCTACTTATGTCTTGTTGTGTTGGCCTGTGTCTGCGTTCAGTGTGTCTCTGTATCTGTGTATGCATGTGTGTGTCTATGCGTCTCTGTATGTGCGTGTTTGACTGTGTCTGTATATATGTCCATGGCAAGATCTGTGGTTGGAAGCGGGATGGAAGACATTAGTTAGTTGTTAATTTAGAGAGAAATGAATGGGGAATGGCAATCCCATTTATGGTATACAGTCTGAGCCTGTAAGGGGACTGGATCCCCACTTCTGCCCTACAATACGCACCCTGGTGTGGGGTTTATGAATGAGTTGCAAATCAAAACAAAACCCTCACACGACCCTATATAGATATTCAGACTTGCACCGAGTGACCTATAGCTTGAACAGTGATAACGGTAAACAATAGTGGGCCAAATGATCTGGAAAATCTAAGGTTAACGAACTGTCCATTTCAGTTCAACCATGCATACATACATGTACGTACAGAAACATATACACTGCTTTATGTACATCCAGCAGTCCCTCCAAACAAACATACTAACTTACTTGCATGCATACTTACTTAGATACAGACATACTTACATACATACGAGCATGAATACTTACTTAAATGAATATATACATACTTACACACATGCATACAAACGTATATATAAGCATACATTCATGCATGAATGCATACATAAAGCAATAATAAATATATAATAATGATACATGACAATAATATATATACAAACAAACATGCATCCATCTATCAATGCACATACATACATGCATGCATGGAGGCAGGCAGACAAACATACATACATGCATATGTTCATGGAGGCAGACAGACAAGCAGACAGACACACGCATAGATACATGCACCTGTAGTGGGTCGTGAGACCGAGGTTGTGGCAATTTGCCTGCGCTTCGACTCAGCGACAGTTGGTAATGGTATCAGTTCAGTCGAAAGATGAAGAGTCTGATATACGTTGAACTCAATTCTGGTCACAGATACTTTCTGCCCGAAAGGTCATTTTAGAGAAAATGAGGCGGCGAAATAAGTAAAGAAAAGGAATAGAATAGAAGAAGACAAAGAGGAGACAGAAAGAAGAGGAGGAGAAAGACAAGGAGGAGAAGGAAGCGTACTGAGAGTGTTGCTGCCAACTTAAGAATACATTTAAGAATACATACGACATTGAACTGCACTTGACTTCAACATGACGCACTTTCGCAGTGTCCTCATAATCAGCATAGACCTGCAGACTGGATCTATAATGTATGACAAGATAACATTAGGTCTAGAATAAATAATACACACATACATGCATCCATCTATCTATACACAGACCTACATGCATGCATACATACATTGATACATATTTAGACCAATAAAGTGTAAGTCTTTCTACTCAGTGGCGTGTACCAGACCGAGGTGATGATGATGATGATGATGATGATGATGATGATGATGATGATGATGATGATGATGATGATGATGATGATGATGATGATGATGATGATGATGATGATGATGATGATGATGATGATGATGATGATGATGATGATGATGATGATGATGATGATGATGATGATGATGATGATGATGATGATGATGATGATGATGATGATGATGATGATGATGATGATGATGATGATGATGATGATGATGATGATGATGATGATGAATACGACAATTTCTACAGCGCCGTAACACGTCACATGCCGTTACAAGGGTGTTCTGACACAATAAAAACTTAGTCAGGATACCCTAACTTGAAATAACATATCTTGAAGTGACTCCTTCACCTGGTCCTCCCTTAGGCGGGGGCGAAGGTCATGAACCTTTGGATACGTGTAGATCCTATGAGATTTTTAGGTATACCCCAACATCGGTGTTATTTTTACTTAGTCGACAGATACTAATGTCTTGCAATGAAGATTTATTTTCCTGGCCGGTGTAACGTATTCGGTGTCCGACCTGCTTTTTATCGGTCAAATGTGTTTTCTTCCGTGGTTCCACCTTAGAAATTCCTGGTGAGTTTATGATGCTCCTTGGTCAGCATTCTTTAGGGACTTCGATTGCGTCATCAGCTGTGGTTATCTCAGACCCACAATTTTTATCCAGTCGCTGGAACCCTTGACTAGAAAAAGGCGCACAAGCATGTTTTCAAATTTTCAAAGTGTTCAATTTCATAGGGAATGTTTGAGATGCGATGGATTCTGGAGCCTCGTTCCGGACCCCCCTCCCGATGAGTGATGCTCCGTCAGACCCCCCCCTAGTCACCATTCATGTTTATCTCTGTTTAAATGTTGCTATGTGTTTGTTTACTGTATACAGACCACACACACTTGCTCAAAATATGAAAAATTACTTATTCCTCGACGCTTAAACGAACCTATAATTTTTTATGTTAAGAAAAAAATGAGCCAGCCAGAGTGTTATGTAACTCTGAGTGTCCCTGTTTTGATGTTCGTTGATGTTTGTGTAGCTCTCTGCATCTGTCTCTTGGTCTCACTCTCTTGCAGTGTGATTCTCCTTACAGATTTTATTTTAGTTATAGTTACAGCTATAGTTAATGATTTTTATTTTAGTTATAGTTATAGTTATAGTTAGTAGGCCTATTATTTTTAGTTATAGTTATAGTTATAGTTAATGGATTTTTATTTTAGTTAATTTTAGTTACTACTTAGTTACAATAATTAAGGCTATAATCAAAATTGTGCATATTAACACGCTGTTTCACAATTTGCTTAGAGCTTTGAAAGCCTTTGAAGCATGGGTGCATTCAGCTTCATGAATACACGAGTTTCAAAATTAACTGACAAATTGCATAAAAAAAATATCGCATTTTTCGTTCTAATTTATGTAGAATCGTCCATAATGCACTTCCTATTTTTATTTTCTGTATTATGTAACTATGAGTCTCCCTGTTTTGATGTTCGTATGATATGTTTGTAGTATACTTATCTGCATATGTCTTTTGGTCTCACTCTCTTGATAGTTGTTGATATGTTATGTAACTATGAGTCTCCCTGCCTTGATTGTTTCGTAGAACTCTCTTCGTCTGTCTCTTGGTGTTTGTTGATGTGTTATGTAACAACGTTTTTTTCACTGTTGGTCTTCTTACTTGTTTTCCCTACGTGCTCTCCATGCAGTCGGTCTATCCCTCAGACCATTTCCAGTCATTTTACACGCGAGTGTATATAATATGTCGGCGTGTATCTGTACATACACCTCCTCGTATGCGGAATAGATACGTCATTATCTGTCTGCGTATCATTGCGTCTGTGCCACTCGTGCAGTTTATATGTTTCGCCTTTATTATTAAGACTGGCACGAAATGATGTGCACGCTCCTCGTGACTCCGAGGGTGGCGTTTAATTGGGAAGGGCTGTCAGTCTGAGCTGTTAGGCTTAATTGGTGTCGACACGACTTCTCCATTTTGCAGGCATAAACTCCTCGTTGCTTGCTCCTTACAACATGGGTCGCCAACTGAAGGAAAGGATTCAACGAAAAGAATAATTATTATTATTGTCTCTTCGACGAACTATATAATTACACGTATGTGAGAACACGTGCCCTGAATATGTAAAATACGTGATGATAATACATGTACACCGGACCCTCGTTATAGCGCGCGTCGATATAACGCGGATTCGGGTGTAACTCGGTCGCTGCAATGAATCCTAAACTTCATCATCACATATTCGTTTATTAGAAGAAAACTCAAAGCTTACACAGCCGCAACGTAAACAATATATATGTCTATATATATATATATATATATATATATATATATATAAGTTTAACTGTAGCATGCATCTATATCGTCGTTTACGAACTGCAAATAACCTGGGTCATTCTGTGCCATAAGAATTGATTATATAGCGCCATTCTGTCGTGCTAATGTGTTGTCATAATAATGGACTGGTCAGGTTCCAGTTGTTATAGAAGCGAATGATGAGAGGCCACGGTGTAATTAGAAGCGAGTGCAACCAGTGATATTTTAGTTCTTTGATTAATTTTACTTCTAGTTCTTATTCACTTCTGCTGAAGCGATTTTACTTCTCCTTCTACTTCTAGTTCTCAATTAATTTTACTTCTAGTTCTTATTCACTTCTGTTGAAGCAATTTTACTTCTCCTTCTACTTCTAGTTCTCAAATAATTTTTTACTTCTGGTTCAGGTTTAATACATAATAATAATAATAATAATTATTATTAATAATAATAATAATAATAATAATAATAATAATAATAATAATAATAATAATATTTATTCTTTTAATCAATCAATTTTACTTTTACAACTTGTCAAGATTAGAGATATGAACAAAACCTTTAAACCATTTCCCTCATGCACAGAGAATATTAAATAGGAGGAGAAAGAAGAACAGTCCCTTAAGTTAACCCTGAAGCAGCCATATGTATAAAATGTTAGCGACTTCATTTTCTTAGCCTCCGCAAATGAGAGTTGGGAGTGAGTCCTCTCCCTCGGCGTCTCATCTTTCAACCAACAGTGTACGGTCAGTGTACTCACTAAAGCTGAGTTGGCCAGATGAAGGTCACACAAAGAATATCACTTTGGGCCCAAGAGGCCTTCCTGCCAATTCAAACAACTCTGAGGCCGATTTGACCTCAGGTCAAACAAGGTGGACCGTTTCCTTGAACTTGGCCCTCTCTGCCGTCCAAATACCAATATCACCTTAGATATTACTACAGAAAATCTTCTAGCCTAGTATATATTTTCATCCTTGATATAGGCCCTGGCGTTAGACCCTTCCCTTGCTTTCTCTCTCGGACGGCAGTTCTACGCTATTCTCTACACCAGAGACGACCACTCTCCTTCACAACCAGCCACGGCAGAAGGATTCTCCCTTGTCCGTGGCCTACCTTTCTTGAGTCACATGTGTCTGACCTCTGGCTCTTCCCACTGGCCAATGACATCTTACCTCACTCCTCTGGTCTGCCGGCCTATGGCTGGCTCCCTCAGAGGGCCGGTGACAACCCCTCGGCCCTGCACAATAGCTGCATTTACCCGGCAATGGCCGGCATTTGCATATTATTAGCCCCTAAGCCCTAAGGCCGGTTTAACCCAGTTTAAAGCTATATGACCCCCCCCAACACTCAGGAATACAGGTATAATGACCTTCTACTGTTCTGTGAGGGACCTACTTCATCAAAGTAATAAAACATGGCACCTAAAAATTAGAAGTCTCTTAATTTTCGTTCTTAAAATAATTATACTTCTTATTCTTATTCACTTCTGAAGGTCTTAATTTCACTTCTTATTCTATTCTCGTTCTTAAAATAATTTTTATTCTACTTCTACTTCTGCTGAACGAAAATCCAATAATTATTATTCTTATTCTACTTCTTATTCACGAAAATATCACTGGTGCAACTGTCTCAGGGATGATTAGTGCGAGGTTTGTTTATATGGTCGTTGTCCTTTACCATCTCATTGCGTTCGGGTATAAACTTCGTTATACGAAACTTCTGTACTTCAGGAGTCTAATGCATGGTCTTAAGGCACGGCCTTGGCATCGTTGACTGTTGCTCGGTAACCCAGCTTCTATTGGTAATCAAGGTCTACACACACACGCACACACACACACACACGCCACAGCCTAGATTACTTTTCTCCAAAGTCCAATGTCGTGTATTATTTAAAAACATATACTAAATCCATTCATTATTCTCCAGAATATACCTTATTGTTACCCATTTAATAACAGTACTAACTGTCGGAGCTTAGACAATATTTCCTATCTGTTACCTGTAACAAGTTACGACCTGTCAGCTTGGTATTGTGAATAAACGAAATTGATTGATTGATTGATTGATTGATTGATTGATTGATTGAGTGACATTGTAATTACGGCCTTTGCCATAACACCGCTTACTATTGTTCAGAAGCAGTGAGGGACAAAAGTTAACTAAAAAGTTGAAAACTTTTAGTTACACTAATTTTTTTAGTTAAGGCAGAAGTTTAACTTTAAAAAATAGTTTAGTTAAAACCAAAGTTTAACTAATATTTTTTTTAGTTATTAACTAAAAAGTTTAACTAACAAAATCAGCAACTACGCAACTATCTTCCGCAAATGATTGTCATGAGTAACTGAGTAACTTTTTATTACTCAAGTCAAGTGAACTGCCCATTGCATTGCACGATGCATCATCGCTTGCATTAGCAACTTTCTTCATGATTTTCTGGTAGAACTGTACTAGGACTATTAGTCTAGTACACATTACATAGTTTGAAGGTGAAATTGTCATTGACGCTCTGCATTATTACAGTTCACTTAACCTCTGTTATTGTGAAAATGTTGGTGAAATAAGTTTGTTAAAAAGTTGGAAAAAGTGTAACTAGATATTTTTTAGTTTAGTTAACTCATTTACAAAATCAGTTGCCAACTTTTAATTAAACTTTTTTATTTTAGGTGAAAAATAGTTAAGCTTATAGTTTAACTTAAAAAATTTAGTTAATGCCCATAACTGTTCATAAGTCAAGGGTTGGTCACCGCAGCAAAAGCGCCTTAACTTCCAATAAATCGTTTCTTCTACTAAGAAGCTTAATTCCTGATGGCTGCCGGCTGACAGTCTTCCATCGGATGTAATCATAGCTTGCAACGTTTTGCGAGGAACACGGCGACCATTTGGCATATTATATTTCTTTAATGGATGAAGATATAATGCGATAAAGACCTAACTCGTCCCTACCATCAAACAGTTCACAATTATATTAGCTGGACGAATTGCTTTGAACATTCCAACTAAGAGCATTGCGGATGCTTCATTTGATGTACATGTAACTCCTCTAAGGCCAGTCTAGAGCTGTGTGAACCCGTAGACTTTGCTAGAACTACGAGTTTTTTGGGAAGGTCGGAGATCTGAGGGACTTCTAGCAGAATAAAGCCCTCAGAAGGGAAACTTTCCTATTTTAACTAATATTTTTTTAACAAATTCAACAAGTTCAAGTAGGCTAGTTCTAGGTTGACCACGTGGACTTCCATAATCCCTCGTTTTTTCTTTCATCAAATCAAAACTTTTTTATTAAAGCAGTATCAAATCAAAGAACATTCATGGCGGCCCACTGTGTTCGTCAGTGAGTGCGAGATTGCAGCATTATTATTTCCTTGCCCTATTACGAGCTGCTCTTTGCGCTGCAGAACCTGCGTTTTGCGATGCAATATGCTTGTAGGCCTACAATGCTGCGAATGTATCCGGCATCGTTGCATTCCACAGCAACGACCTCTGGCCCAGACCTGGACACTGGACAGGTCATTGGTCTCTTATTAGGCTATGGCTGGTATTTTGACTATTTTGAAAGCCTGCCAAATCACACCAGTGACCATGACATCATGACATGCTGTTGTTGCCTTCCTGCTCCTTTGGTGCGTAGGAATCCGTGATGACCATCGAGTTCCACTAACACACCGCAGCTGCATGTTTGGGGTTCATATAGCCTAACGCAGTTAGACCTACCAACTGGATACCAGCTGCTATAATTCTTGGCACCTCTCCTGATATCATGCCGCTGTGAATGGAGTATATGAAGTCAGTCTCCTGAAAGTATTGAGTTCACGGCTAACAATCGTCCTTAGCCGCAGAATCACTAGCTGTTTCCTGACAGAACCTCCGCAATGTGTTTCGATCGCCGATAGATTGATTAGGCCAATTATAGTCTCCGCGGAATCCGTATCAATTGCATTGGATAAAGTCCTTTAGACATTGTGATGTGAAGTCGTCTGGTTCTACGCTAGATGCCGCTGAGTATAACATTGCAGACAATCTTTCCAGAAAGCTGTTTGGCTTCAAACCTGTCTTCTTGAGGGAAGACAGGTTTGAAGCCCTATTGTTATTATTATATTATATTACAAATTTACAACCATGTTACTGTAAGTAATATTATTAGATAAAACTCCCTTGTTAGACACCTTCATTATGGCGAAAATGCCGAAATAAATTCAACAGCTGCGTTCTATCGCTAGCTTTTTGGCAAACATCTTTTAACGTAATAAATGGGTTTCGATACAGTAAGCACTGTTACGGAACCTTTTCCAATCGATATAAAGGAATTTTATTTAATGCCACAATGCTTTGACTAATCTGTTTTAATTCCATCCAATCACGAAGTGGATCTGATGTTTCCTCCTTCGCGGCAGAAGTCGAACAGTTCCTTAGGACAGTTTCAAGAGACGGCCGCACATCTAAAATCTTAGCAGCTTCATTTTACTTAGCCTCCGTTTATGGAGACAGGTGGCCAGGCCGCCCTCTGACCTTTGCATTGTTGCAGCTGAGGGGCGCAAGGGGAGTCGATATCTCCCCTGGAGGGTTTGAACTTCCGATCTTCCGAGTGAGAGTCCAGCTGCTCCAGCACACTAATCACTAGACTATCTCCTCGTATCTAATAATAATATTTTCGTTTATTGAAACAATCCGGTTGACAAACCGCAACCGGTTACAGTGTACAATTATGCAATTGAAACAATTCACAAGAACACAAATGACAGAAGACATAAATCTTAACTACTAACAGAACAGACAGCCTGCAATACACGGCGCTAATAGCAGCCTACAAAGCATATCCGCCCTACGGGACTCGAACTCGGTACCTCTCGCTCTCTATGCCAGTGTGTTATCGAATGCGCTATCGGGCCGTTCTTCTACCCGTATCATCCCATTTTTCTTCTTATATCTGTGCGTTCTGCTCACTCGTTTATGTCATTTGTTTTCTAACTTAAAACGTACCTTTTTCGAATAATTGATTGTCTTTCATAACCTGCCTCTTTGCATATCCCATCCAACGCCGAGATTGGGTTGCTGATCCTTTGGCAGGCCTCTCACAGAACTGCCTGAAATTGTCTACTGCGTCCACGCGCATCCTCGAGTCAGACTTTCTTCTGCCATCTTTACCTTTTCGTCGGCCCACTGCTCATTGTCTGACCTAAAAGACTCCTTGAACTCTTATTAATAATAATATTCTTTATTGAAACAATCCGGTTGACAAACCGCAACCGGTTCCAGTGTACAGTTATGCAATGGAAACAATTCACAAGAACACAAATGACAGAAGACATAAATCTTAACTACTAATAGAACAGACAGCCTGCAATACACGGCGCTAATAGCAGCCTACAAAGCATGTCCGCCTACGGATTTCGATCTCGGTACCTCTCGCTCTCTATGCCAGTGTGTTATCCAATGCGCTATCGGGCCCCTCTTTATTGACTTTGGCATAGTCTGCATGGGTTTCTGCCAGCCTTGCCTCTCTACACCAGATCCTACATTTTGTCACTAGTCCATTCTTTCCTTGACAGGCTCTAGTAGCCTAGTACTGCAAGGTGTCCGAACGACGGGGTCTTGTAGGAAAGTCTGATGTTGTAGTATATGCTAGGCACCCTGGTACGAGTTGTGTTACCCTTTAACCTGGTCGAAAGAGTAGCAACAACCTCTAGGCACTCCTAAGTGCAGCGCTCGTGAATAAACTGTTGCCCTGCGCTTGGCTTTTGAGTGGCGCTTTAGAAGTTTGGAGATTACGATTACGATTACAGTTAGTAACTGCCCGTGGGTGATGGATAAAGGCCAATGGAAGAAAATGTCAAGCCATACACAGGGATATAGCCTACCCCCCTAAAAACTCACTGGATTTGCACAAATTCCACGACCCAGACTAACCAGGATTTGCGGAGCAGTTGCTCCCTTTGTCCTCCGTATACCGACGTAAATGCCCATAGTACTGGTCTATTGCAGTTGTCTTTCTAACTATACTGACCTGGAATGTTTCGCCTTATCCATGCAATTAATTTATATCGCGCCCTAGCATTAACAATGCGTCGGACTGGTCACCGATGTCATTAGAGTAACTTTGCGACATCATTGATATATCAGAATATTTATAGAGCCTGTAATGAACGTTGACACGGCGCTTTTAGAAGCCATAATGTAAATGGAACATTGTTATTGTCGCCGAATTAAAAGCAGATTACGCTAATGCTGGCACAATGCGGTCGCTGACAGAAATGAGTTGACAAAATAGCAGAACCTTGGTCTTTTTGGCTTAATTACTGCAGTCAGTCATATATATATGTCACTAGATCTGTCACTGGGTCTGTCACCTGGTCTGTCATCGGATCGGATATCGAGTCTGTCACCGGTTCTGTCACTAGGTCTGTCACTGGGTCTGTCATCGAGTCTGTCACCAGATTATGTCATCGAGTCTGTCACCGGGTCTGTCACCGGGCCTGTCACCTGGACTGTGGTGGACGATATTCTAGGCAACTCGTCATGGAGCACCACTGCGGTAGCACTGACAGCATCAATACAGAGACTTGTGAGATACAGATACTAATGAGTCTTGGCCTTTACCAGTTAGTAATTTGAAGCCTCTTAGAATGGCCGAGTCTATGGTAGGGCGATGACCCGATAACAAAAATCTGAGCATAGTAAAAAAAAGCATTCATAAACGGCGACGAAAGATAAAAATAACTCCTCGATCGCATGCGATGTCACATTAGAAGCCGGAAAGAGCAAAAAATATCGATTAGATCCGCATTTAGGTTAATCAACTAACTGATCATAAATAACACGCAAGAGAAACACGTAAGCGACTATCTTGGTCACGCCACGCGTGCGCATGCACTCTCACTGGTAATTAGTTATTCCAGTTGAATGCATGGATATTCTTGTTTTTGGCTTATGCTTATTAAGGCTGTTTGCCAATATTCATGAATATTTAATATGGCCTTATACTTGGTCAGCCGTGGCCTAAATTTGGCTCTTTAGATCTGATAATGATGATGATATTATCGTAAGATGAATATACTTTTATACAGCATCTATAGAATATATATATACATATATACTTATAAATCATATACATATAAATCTTATATATATATATATAATATATATATATATATATATAAGATATGTCGTTCTTCTGACTGCATGTCCTCTGGCGGTCTTTTTATGTAAACGTACTTCGTACTTCACTCGGCGGCTGTGTAATGGGCATATTATATGACAAGAATTACTTTCGCCTGACTGGAAGATAGTGGAGAGGCGGAAGACGATGAAAAGAACTGGCTGGAAATCAGCTGCAATGCAGGATGACCAGAAGATAAGAACTAACCTTTGCCTAATCTGGCGGCGCATTACCTGGGCTTCTCATATACGGTGAATCCTCGCGGATACATATAGCATCAAAGGCTTTCTATAACTAGCCTAATTGCGAGGTTTCCATGGCAAGCTATACCGTCAGTAAGAAGCAGTGAAGCCATACATAGATTACATAAAATTTACTTTGAATATATACATGACGCATGTATATATTACGCCTACGCATTGCGCATATAAGTTATATATATATATATATATATATATATATATATATATATATATATATATATATATAACATTATATGTATATAACATTGTATATGTATACCAGAAACAAAATGTTTTTCCAACAATAATGGAACAGAGGTAGAGACAGACCAAGCAGCCCATATGCATGCATGGGCGTATTTATGGGGGGTTACGGGTTCAAACCCCCAAATAAGTTTCATAAAAATGTTTATATGCTTTTACGTGCAAAATACAAAAACAACTGGACTTTTGCGACGATTTTCAATGGAAAACCCTCCGAAATCTTAAAACCCACCCCGAAATTGGTAGGGCGCTAGGCAAGCTGTTTCAGAAAGTTAGACAGAACACATCAAAGTTTCTGTGTTGCACAGTGGATGTTATAATATTATAATGGCTGGGGAACAATAAGGTAACACTGTGTTTAACAGAGCTAAGAAATATATACCGCCAGAAATGGATTCGTCAACCGTTTAATGTTTGTGGAACACGAACATTTCAAAACAGATATCTCTTGGTTATATACAAAACTTGCATGAATATAAGAAAACGAGTCATGAAATTGTGTTTAGTCAGACCTCAATAAATGAACTTAATTTATAAATAAATCTTTATGAATTGAGAAGTTGAGTACTGAAAACGCGTTAAAAACCAATGGAAATGGTTAGAAATTGCGAAGTTACAGGAAGGGCCTTAGAGAAAAGCTGGGCAGTCGCCGTTTCTAGCCTGCTCTTTGGGTGTTTCAAGGATCATTGGACCGGTGAGGAACTGAGCCGTGTCCTCTTCCGAGTACCGCTGAGGACAGACGGGTGGTTCAAAGTATCCGTGGTCTGACCTCTGGCACGGGGAGAGGTCACCGGCGCTGGGAATCTCCTGCAAGATCATGTCGGGATATCTGCACGGTCTCTCCTTAGACGAGCAGACCTCGTCAGGCTGCGACAGCGGGTAGGACGGCGATCTCTTTCTGCAGACCCTCTCGTACTCCCTTTCCATACGACTGGACTTGGGCGATACCCGTGGAGGGGAAGGCAGCTTGCAGGGCGGTGTCGGTGCCTTCTTTTCCATGGTCGGGCTGCGCTTGGCCGACTCCTCCTTCTGGTAGGTACACCACGAATCGAGCCCCATTCGAGGGCACGGTTCGATGGGGCAGATGTCGTCCGGTGCCTCGACGAGGCACGGCGCGAATCCCTGACACGGCTGACCGACACCCGGGGCCTGTGCGCCGCAGACCTTGACCATCGGGTCCTGGCGTCTGGGGAAGGGCGAGCGTCGGAGCATATCGTCGGAGAACATGTTGGTGATGGCGTCTGCCTGGTCTGCCTCCGGGATACGGCAGACGGGACTGAGGCACTTGGGAGGGTGGAAGATGGCCATGTGGGCGGCACAACGACGTCTGTTCGACTGGTCCCTGGTATCGCACGGGGAGATGCGATCCGTGCGGTTGGTGTCCGGCGGACACGGGTCACACTGACGCCGCACGAGCTCCCTCTGCTCCTCCGTCAGACCTTCGTCGTCGAAGGCAGGCAGCGGAGGGCTCGGCTTCTTATCCACCGACCCAGGTCTGTCATGGCCCCTCTCAACGGACGCTTTATAGGCGGCGCATGGTTTAGGGGAACCGGATGTACTTCCTGCCCTTCCAGACTCCCTTCCGCTCGCTGGAGAACCGGCTTGTGGTTGAGGGAGAAGAGTGTCCTGCTGGGCTGCGGACACTTCCGGTTGCTCTGGGACTTCTTCGACGTTCAGATCCATTTGGTCGGGGTCCTCCTTGGGAACCTTGGAGATGACGTCCTTGCATGGATCGTCATGGGCAGGCGACATCGATCCAAGTTTCGAAGGTTTCGTCACTTTGAATCCAATTGACTACAGATCGAAACAGCAACATCACCCTAGACGTCATCATAATCATCATCATCGTAATCACAATCAAGGATAACAATACAGCTGATAACGAACCATCATTGTCCTTATTAAAAATTAACACTCGATTCCAGGCAGTTTCAAAGATGCATGATTATGATGATAATGACGATGATGATGCTCATGCTGATGTTGTTGTTGTTGATGATGATGATGATGATGATGATGATGATGATGATGATGATGATGATGATGACGACGACGACGACGATGATGATGATGATGATGATGATGATGATGATGATGATGATGATGACGACGATGATGATGATGATGATGATGATGATGATGATGATGATGATGATGATGATGATGATGATGATGATGATGATGATGATGATGATGATGATGATGATGATGATGATGATGATGATGATGATGCTGCTGCTGATGATGATGATGATAATGCTGATGACGATGATGATGATGATGGCCATGCTGATAACTGTAATGATGACGATGACCGACATTATAGTTAACAACGACATCATCATCATCAAAAAGAAGGGAGGCAGCCATACATAAGTAAGGAGGCAATCAGACACGCAGATAGGCACACATACAGAGCAGTAGGGAATGATTGGAGGCAACAGGGGCGAAGGGATGGAGAGAGTTCTGAAATTAATAAAGACGAGCTGCATTCCTTCGTCAGAGGCATTGCGATGGTTTTGATTAGTTTTTGCGGAATTCAATTTGAAACCCTAGAAAAGTCAAAGCGGCAGATTTACGCAGAAGAAGAAAAAACGATAAAAACAATCGAAACAAAGCAGTTAAAAACATTGGAGACACGAAATAGCTGAGTCGAAATATGACGGATGATGAACCTATGAGCAAAAGTCGTCTGGAACAAAAGGAAACGATCAAATTGTCTCATATTGTCGAAGCTAAAACATTCGGCGCCATATAAATTAAAATGGCAGCGTCAGACTAAAGAGTAGCGCACGATAAGAGGATCAGCCGTAGAAAACAAGACATAGGCCAACAGAAAAAGATGTTGTTGATGATGACGATGACGATGATGATGAAGAAATAGATGACGGTAATGACGAAGATGAAGGTGGTGGTGGTGGTGGTGAAATGGTGGTGGTGATGATGATGATGATGATGATGATGATGATGATGATGATGATGATGATGATGATGATGATGATGATGATGATGATGAAGACGAAGATGAAAGTGGTGGTGGTGATGGTGATGATGATGATGATGATGACGATGACGATGATGATGGTGATGACGGTAATGACGAAGGTGATGATGATGATGATGAGGATTATGAAGGTAGTGGTGGTGGTGGTGGTGGTGGTGATGATGATGATGATGATGATGATGATGATGATGATGATGACGATGACGATGATGATGATGATGATATGATGATGATTGAATGCCATGTACCTCGATACGAGCGTTTCTTCTTCCGTTCTTAGTCATTCCGTAGATGGTAGTATTCAGTTCATCCGCATCTCTCCTCATCTTATCCCAGACGTCGAACCTGCGAGCTGTCGGAACGTAGGCCCTTGGTCCTGCAACAGCAACACAACGCCAGATGATAATCAAGGTAAACCTTGAAGCGGCGCTATATAAATCCTCTTACTGAATAAATCCCCGTAACGAATGAATGAATCGTAAAAACCTGAAATTCCTACAGCGCCCACCAAAGCGAAGTCGTGGGAACCAGCTTATTCTCAGGCGCAACGCAAACCAGATCTAACTGTCTGCAATGTATCGCATATGTTTGCCTTATACATACATGTACATGCAGTTAAAAAGAATATGCTAAAAGAATATGTTTATACCGATGGTACTCTGGGAGTGCCAGCCCCAGGCCTGGATAAGGAGGAGGGAGGCGTCAACGGCCCTGACAGTCATAGGGTGTCGCTAAACACTGAAAATACTATTCTATATTCGTTCATTCATTCATTCAGTCCGAGACTTTATATAGCGCCTCTTCAAGATACCCACTCAGAGGCGCTCCCAGCCCAGCCTCAGCTAAAAAAGTGTGATTTGAGAGACTTATAAAAAGCAGGCGAGTTTAACACAGGCATCAAGCGCAAGTCTATTGGGAGGCCATTCAAGATGGAGGGACCCACAATCGAAAAGGCCCGACGCTGTCTAATAAAAGTGTGAGCTCGCGGGGCCAACAGCTCCCTCGTTGCTGAAGAGCGAAGAGTTCGACGGGCTGCGAGGCCAGAAACAGGTCGACAAAGATCAGACACGTAGGATGGAGAGCAGCCAAGAAGGTTAGGTGGCGCTCCGGCGTTTTTATACTGACTCTTCTATTATAGATCAGCGACTTGCACGAACTTTGACCTCAAGAAACAGACTTTAAGGATAGCAAGTCGAATGACCGACGAGGAAAGAAGCGAGGAATGACGAGCCTGGGATTAGGCCGTTAAGGCGCCAGTAGTAGAGATGCCCAGGACGAGAGCCGAGCTGATCGCCATGATCCGTAGTAGAATAGGGTCTTCCGAACTGAACGGCGAGGTATCGACTGGCACGTATACCCCCAAGCCGCGGCCATAGCCGACGAGCCGCCGAATTTTTGATCAAGCCGATTAGCCGCCGGAAATTTTACGGCTTAGCCGAAAAACCGCCGAGAATTTTTTAACGGCTATCCGCCGGAAAAAAGTTCAGCTAATTCAGCTAGAACACGTAGGCCTACAAAGTTGTGATTATGAAGTTTTCCCGTTGGGTTAGTAGTTTATAGGCCATACTTAGTTAGAGCGCAATAAGCGATGAGTGCAGTTCATGGCCATCTATTGTAATGGACTTATTAAAAGTATTAAAAGTATTAAAAGTATTAACTATACTGTTTCGTATTACTTTCTGTGTGCCACTAATAATTGTTCAGTTTGATGGCATTGTAACAGTTGTTGTAATTGATAATTAATTGGCTCTTTGGAACTCTCTATGATCGATACACGTTTTGAACGAACTATATGTTTGAAGCCGTATTTTTTACGGCTAGCCGAAAAAGGTAGTTTACGTCATTTCACGGCTAGCCGAAAAGCCGCCGTAAATTTGTCCAAACCAGCCGTTAGCTCAAAAAATTGCAGTTTGAGGTTATGCTGGCACGTGCTAAGCTAACAAATCAGGTCAGGTGTATGCACGTGCCAAGGGGGAATAGACAATTAGACATGGTCCAAAAGATGTTTCAGATAATTCAAAAACGTATAAATAGATCAGAAACGTTACGAAACTGGAAGTCTAAGAAATTAGGCCTATAACATTATTAGTCGAAAATAGACGCGCTATTTAAAACTCATAATACCGAGAAAGTGTGACTAATAATAGTCCCGTGGCTAGCCAGAATTCACACGTCAGAGGAGCCATTTATTGCTTTATTTTATAACATAATTATATATAATTATATATGATTGCATTACATATGTCTTGTTATAACGTATGTTGTGCAATCATAATTATGTATAATATACTTACTTACTTGATTAATTATATATATGATTGCACAACATATGTTATATATATATAATTATATATATGTGTGTGTATTGCACAACATATATATATATATATACAATAATTAAGTTGTAATTATAATTATATTTATTTCAATTATATTCACGTATTAACGCTGATGGTAACAGCGAGGGGCATAGAAAAATAGAACTCAGCTCGCATGCGTTTAAAGGTATGAACAAGATAATATTATGGAGAAACAGGAAATAATAAAACAAGAATAGAGGATAATAATAATAATTATGATTCGATGAAACAATCTATGTGCATTAATTTCAGAATCCTGGACAGTGAGATAGGTGGATGAAAATAATAAGAATCCTCAAAACAGTAAAATGAGCTGGCTGCGGAAATTGCACCAATCTCATAGCTATAAAAACTAATAAATGAAATACGGCATAGCCTACAATCCCTAGATATGAAGTAAACTCTGCATGGTAGAGACATTTTAGTAGGGCTGCCGATTATAACGATTAATTAATCGATTAATCGTTAGCAGCTTTACTCAGTTACTTTTGCTTTGTTCGATTAATTAACCGAAGCTAAATATTTTAGATTAATCGATGATGATGACGACGAAGACGATGATGAAGATGATGGCGATGACGATGTTGTTGATGGTGATGATGATCATGATATTGTTGTTGATGATGATGATGACGATGATGATGATGAAGATTGATGATGGCGATGACTTATAGTTAATGGTGATGGCGATGACGTAGTTGATGGTGATGATGATCTTTTTATTGTTGTTGTTGTTGTTGTTGTTGTTGATGATGATGATGATGATGATGATGATGATGATGATGATGATGATGATGATGATGATGATGATGATGATGATGATGATGATGATGATGATGATGATGATGATGATGATGATGATGATGATGATGATGATCTTAGTCTCATTTACAGGCTTAAATAGCCACACTCTCCTTAGTCTAGTAAACGCATCGCTTACATGGGACTACAGCGGCTACTCTCCAATCGCAACGAATTTAACAAAATACACCATAAAAAGTAAAGGAAGGATAGCCCCAGGGATCGGTTTGGACCGAAACGCACCGGAACGCACCGGAACGAACCGGAACGCACCAGAACGGCGTTCCAGTTCTTTTTTGACTACCGGAACGCCGTAACGGTACAAAAAACCTCTAGATTAACATGGCACCTGAAGCCGGTGTTCCGGTTCGATTTTTATCTTATTAAAAGGCTTACACTAAGGGCTACTCAAAAGATAACACCGGCTATGCGAGTGTTCAGATTGAAATAATGCACACTTAGCATAGGCTATATAATATAAGTATGCTGACATCCTTGTAAAAAAAAAGAATTGCTAAAGCAATGATATGGAGTGTTGGCGTTGCACGGATCAGAAATACGGACATCAGAAAGGAGGATATAAGAGGCTGGAGGCTTTTGAGGGGTGGGTCTGTCGCTGGATGGAAAGGGTTAGTTAATTGGACTGAACACAACACAGACGAATGGTGTCGCATTATAAGGTGGAAGAGTTTATTATCTAACAAAGACATAGGAAGTGGTTTGGTTACATACTAAAGAGGGGAGGGGATTCCCCGCTGAGAACCATATAGAGGGAAGAATGGAGGGAAAGAGGACCTAGACGGATGCTGCCGGACTGCCTGCTGGTGGATTGATACAGTAAACTGAAGAGAAAAGCCCAACATCGAGAGAAGTGGCGCCAATGGACGTTTAATCCTGCCCAATTAAGGGCAGAGAAGAAGAATATGACACGCATACTTTATACCATCTAAGTTAATAATAGTATGTGTATATAAATGAAATAATTTGACCTATATCTGTAATATATAATTTTATGTAGACTTATATTTTGTATCTCTATCATAGGCCTATATACTGTATGTATAAATATAATTGTGTACGGTATGGTGCGCTTCTATGACTCATCTATGTATATCGTTCCATTCGCAGCTCTCTTTCACTGCATGCTATTACTACTCTGATGTTTTTCTTCTACTGTGGTCGAGTTGCGGTCTGTCAACTTTCTATTTTCCTCTATAAACACAAATTATATATTCTCTGCATCCCTGCTCGGTCTGTAGGCCTACAAAAATCGCGTGTACAGTTCGGGCTTATACTTGCCAGTAGGGCGGTGACTTACAGATCCAGGCCCTACATATGGATCTGACGGTGATGAATAAAAATCTTTTTGCACGCTTTATAAAAACACTGACCTGCGAGGGTCTCTTTGCGATCTTCGACCCGTTTCACTGTTTTACTCGCATGTCACTGCTAAGCCCACTCTAGATGGATATCTGATGCGAGCATCAGCGTGGAACTCTCTAATGCCCTGTCTCTTCTTATTGAACTAGCCTCTCTCAGCCCCAGTTCCGTAGACGTTTAGGCCTTTCTTAATGATCGGATATTAGCTACTGATCTCAGCCACCTGTGTTCGCCTGACTGTGAGGCGCTATCTAAATGAACGATTACACTGATTAGTTGACAATTATGGCATAGTTGTGTACAGTATGTTGCGCTCCTCTGCGTCCCTGCTTCTCTGTAAGCTTAGGCCTACAAAAATCGCGTGTACAGAATTTGCCAGCATAGGACGCTGACTTAGGTTATTGGCCTACAAATGGATAGACGGTGATGAATAAAAATAACGCGCTATATAAAAACACTGGCATCCGATACTCATTGTATTAGGTTTCACTGCTTTACTTCAGTCACAGCAAAGCAATTTAGATGGATATCTGATGCGTGCACTGCACAGCGTCGGACAATAATTGCAATGCTCTGTTGTTCTTCTTATTGAAAACGGCTCATCTGCCCCACTTTGCTTAAACTTAGGCCTACTTAAAGATCGGCTATTAGCTACTTGATCTCATCTCTCATCCACCTTTGCTTGCCTACTGTGAGGCATCTAATGAACGCTAGTTGAACTGATGGTATTGTATCTCTACCGTCGTCAAAAACACTGCTTTAAATCGAGCATGGCTGAGCCATATCGCTTATGGCTGAGCCACATTGTGTATAACTGAACCACACTATTCGTGGTTGAGCCATACTCAACATGACCGAGCTGCATATACGTGGCTGAACCATACTGCGCATGGCCGAACCACATTGGGGCTAAGCCATACAGAGTACGTTTCGAGCTCCATTGTCCATGACACTGAGCCTGTATAATGTATTATTCTAATATTGCAGAAAGTGGATTCGAACCTCTCTCCCTGACGATCATCACTGTTTGAGGAATTTCAACAGCCAAAGCCTTCACCCAATAGCGCCGTCGATTGATGCTTCCCAGGGATCAGGGATGTCAGCATGGTTTTGAGAGGGGCAATTGGTGGAATAGGGAATTTTGAAGCGGCCAGGAACCAAATTGTTGCTTATAATGTCGACAAACTGTGAACATTTTCCCCGTTCGTCGCTGTTTTGTGGTATATTCAGTCTTCCATTGCATTTTTCTCTTGCAAGGGTTAACTTATCACGCGTTTGGGTAACTGACTTAGGGCCTACCTTTTTCCTTATTCTTCCCATGTAGCAGACCTCCTTAGCTTTTAGCTTTTCAGGAAATATTACGTACTCAAAATTGGCGTCTTTAGGATCAGAAATCTTGGTGTCTGCCATCCACCACTTTTCAGAATGGGAACAAGAGTCCTCTGCCGAAGCCCTTGATACACACTCATTATCAAATAGCGCTATTTTAAATGCAGACATATTTAAAAAACACTTCAAGAATACTACCTGATAATGAATGTGCAATGAAAACAGAAGATTGAATAATATAGTCACTAACCATGCATACTTGCATAGCCATCATTTGATGCACAAGCAAAACAGCTCTCAACTGAGTTTCGTATGAATCAAACAGCCATAACTGCCATATCGATTATAATATATGCTGCTTATGAAAGCGAGCAGCGACAATCTTACTAGATTCTAAATAGACGAACCACTGTATAAATGACTATAAAATAGTTCGGCAAACAATATATATATATATATAATATAGAATATATATACATAAATATATTAGGACAATTATGTTTGCATTGCCGACAAAGATTATTTTTTTGCATGGTATATATATATATATATATATAACTTATATATACATATATATATATTTGTTTGCATATATATGGTGAATATTTGTTTTTTTTTGTTCACCTGGTAGTTTGTTAGGAAGGTCCCAAGTTCCGACGTAGTCCGCCCATGGATTCTTGCAGCTGCGAGGGATTCCGGGCAGCAGGTGACCAATGGGGTTCGACAGGACCCTCGTGAATCCTGGACGCGCTGGGGGTCTCTGTGAGTGACGACATATACAGGAGAAACAGGAAATTGAACAATCAACCATCTCCACTTTATAAGCAATAATAACAACTCGGAAGTGAATAAATGAATCGGCGACGATCCGTAGCATTTCCATACGATTTGCAATTCTGTTACCGTATATTTGCTTCGGTCGTTATAATTGGAGATTTGTGTATTTGTATGTGTCAGTGGACTTCATACTTCTGTGCCTTGATTAAAACTGCAAGAGTTGATTTATGCTTGACAGAATCTAAAGACTGTCAATACCTTTTGTTCAATTGTTTGTGGAAATGGGCACAGACGAATAAACACAAAACTTGTTGCTGCACTGAATGAACTTAACGTAGACCTACATGTGAAAATAGTCTATAATGTTTAACGACATGCGTTAGTGTTCTATGCCCTACCCCCTAACTATACATGTCTAGTCTGTTGCCCATTTCAGGTTTGCCTGACCCGCAGTAGGCCTATATCTTCGTTTCACGACTCGATGTGAACTTTTTCTTCCTTCTGCACAAACTTTGACAATGCAACGCCGTGCCTTTTCTTAATAAAGTAGGGGACCTACTATGTTAAGTAGGCCTACTATATGTATCACGATGGCCGACTGGTTAGAGCGGTTGACCTACAACGCGAAGAGTATGGGTTCAATCCTCGTCCAGGCGGTTACTGTGTAAGGATTGTGAGCAAATTCTTCGCGCACAATTATTGCTCTTCAATATAATCGCATCTGAGCCGCCAAGACGTGTGCACTTCTGAGCTTTGGCCACCTTTGGAAGAAGGGCGATATCAAATGCACTTGTATTGTATTGTATATTTCTAGTGTACATTATTCGGAATATGTTGTTAAGTATATGAAAGGATATAGACGTGAGTTAACGTCGTCATAGATTAATTAATTAGTTGCAATTAAGTGTTTCTCCACTGAAATTACAAATCTTGATCCCGACAGGGAAACCTCGTTTTCACGTCTCCTCAAACGGCAACATTATAACAGCGTGATGAACAATAATATTGATTAATATGGTTTATGTGCTTATAGCGCAGTTACTGTGTAATTAGTGGGATATAGCCTGCGTGAAATTGCCAATCTAGCTGCTGGCAAAAATGTCAAGTAATTAGTACTGATTAGTACACATGAAGATGCTGAAAGACAGTCTGGTTTTAGCAGAGTCGAACTTGGACCAATTTGGGGCCTTGCCATTTCAAGCATGCAAAGGACTCCAGGCCAAACCTGGCCCATAAAATGCAACCTTAGACTAGGGTTGCCACCTCCTAAGGATACGAATCCGGGAGATTCAATTAATTTTTTTAACATTTGCAATTGTGGTGGTGTTTAACGCATAGGAGATCATATCGAAATACGGGAGACTCCCGCCCAATCCGGGAGAGGTGGCAACCCTACCTTAGACGAATTAATTTATTTTAGCAAACCCTCCTCATAATAAAAACAATATAGACCTCAAACGTTGCTGTTATTGTTTTCAAGTGTTTTTAGTATACTACTTGATTTTTTTAAACATAATTTGACCATTTTAACTATAATTTGTGTAGGCCTACATAGAGAATCCAATAGAAATATTGAATAGATCGATTGCGCCGACAAATCAATTGTCAATTGTAGTTTAACAATCGCTTTGAGAGTTTGCATATTAGAATATTTGTGTATTGACGTATAATCAATTCCTTTCTCCCCTAAGGTCTCCAAACCAGAGGGGCCCATGTGCCATGACACACGGGCGCAATGACCAGTCCCCCACCAAGTTTCAGTGCTATGACTGGCGTTCCTGCTGCTGCCAGGCAAAGCCAGTTTCCGTTAAAAAAAACTATCATAATCAATTATTCTGTAGGTCCTCTTTCTCCAGCTCCACACTCTTCCTCTTCTTCCACCTCTTCCTGCTTTTCCGCCTCTTCCTGTTCTTCCTTCCTCTTCCTTACCCTTTCTCGCAAATAATTTGCCTAATTTAAGTTGTAAGCCTGGCATCAACGTATCCCATCTTCCGTCCCATGTTATGACCGTCTTCGCGTCTGCTACAATTACACGCGACTGAAGCATTCGCAGTAATTTGTACAAATTAACTATAATCTTCCAGCAACATCTTTACACTGTCCACGGTAATAATGTAGGCCTATCCGGTCTCGGCGTCTATGCATCCTTCCCCTAATGCCATATACACATAAACGAAAGACAGACATTCACACAGACAGAGAAAGAGAGAGAGAGAGAGAGAGAGAGAGAGAGAGAGAGAGAGAGAGAGAGAGAGAGAGAGAGAGAGAGTGAGAGAGAGAGAGAGAGAGAGAGAGAGAGAGAGAGAGAGAAGCAGAAATATTAGCAACAAGAACCAGCATATGGTAACGAAAAGGACAGACAGGGGTAAACAAACAGACAGACAGACAACAGACGGATAGGCAGACATTTTACGCAAAAGAAGCGTCTTTGTAAAGAGCCGTTAACGCACATACCTCTTTGTACCAGTGTGGTATCTCATAGTTTCCAAGACGACGAGGCCAGAACACATGTTCGTACTAAAAACAACCAACACACAGAATTGTCTGACACTCAGCATTCAACTCTTAGCTAGGGTACGATGCGAAATACCTATAGATGGGCTGGAACCAATGAGAACATGATTGTATCGTCAATAATTATTGGAAATTGCCATTCCTTGTTATGTAATGTACAGAAAATCTTTTCTCAGCGCCACGCAAATGAGGGAGTAGCTTATTCGCCGGGTCAGACAGTAATGACTCTAATGTACACTAAAGAGCGGTAGGCTGAATAAAATATATAAATTTTACTCGCACAGTCATAGACAATGCGACGTGATTTTATAGCCTGATATACAGTGGCAGATTTTAACATCTTCCTGTCTCACCTATGTCAAAGCAGCTAGATAAGCAGTTAGAGTCTATAGTATGGCCCAGTAAACTTCTAATTAGTAGGCCTAACTTCTAAAGCGCCGGTGTCTAAATCACAAGGCATCAACCGATGGCGCTTCAAAACCAAGCCGTAATCGGGTCTGTGCAGGCCTAGCTGCTTGGCGACAGATGTTAGAACAAATTGCTCTGTCAGACAGGTATGCCTATTACTGTGGTAATAAAGCGCTCCACGAAGTCTTAGCCATAACCTTGTGACGAGGACAAGCGGATTGGTTTTTAAGCTGATGAAAAAACGCAAAAGACAGCGTTCTAAGCACTGCTCATCTATTATCATTGGAGTTGTCTACGCATTCGCTAGATAGCGTCAGTATCGGGCTCCAGCTAGGCTTCAGGCAGACGTAACATTTTTCTAATTTTTCGAGCCGCAGTAACAAGATTGATATGTAGGCCTAATGTATAAATCGAGAATCCAAAACTAGTCGTCCGCATTGACACAGAGGCCAATCAGGTTCAGGATAAATTAAGACCCAGGTCAGTGACCAGCAAATAAGGACGAAAAACATTTGCGCACTGCCAAAGCAGGCTATTTTAATTAACGACGTAATTTAAATCGTAGGCCCATTGTATCTGAGCATGTATAAAGCGCCACTTGCAGTAGGCCTATAAGCCATTCAGCGTGACAGCCCCGAGAGAATCAGAAAGTTTTCAAGCAGCGGAGTGATAAGGGTGGGGCCCCAACTTATACTGACTGCATGAGGAGTAAGGTCGTTACAACGGTTCCATAAAGAAGGGCCCACGATGGCAAAGGTACGGTGTTGGGACATGGCAGTTCTTGCCCTGGGGACAATTAAGGAGGTCAAGTCGATCTCAGGACTGGAGAGGGCGAGAAGAGGCAGTGGAAAGACGTGTGTGCAGTAGGTCGAAGATAATTAAGAGCTATGCCCTGCCGAGTTCTTGAAAACAAGAGTTGTACCTTGTATTGGATTCGACTCGAGAAGCAACAGGAAGCCGATGTAGGACATCAGTCATGTAGGCCCATTGTATCTGAGCATGTATAAAGCGCCACTTGCAGTAGGCCTATAAGCCATTCAGCGTGACAGCCCCGAGAGAATCAGAAAGTTTTCAAGCAGCGGAGTGATAAGGGTGGGGCCCCAACTTATACTGACTGCATGAGGAGTAAGGTCATTACAACGGTTCCATAAAGAAGGGCCCACGATGGCAAAATGTACGGGGAAGACGGGGCAATGAGCCTAGCTGCCGAGAACCAACTGCAGGGAAGATAAGATAAGCTCTGACTCTCTGGACGTAGCGCGTTCGTGAATAAGCTGGTGCTGTGCGCTTAATTTTAGAGTAGCGCTTTGAGAAATTTGGACTCTACTATTACGGATACAATAATAATAATAATAATAATCTTTTCTTTAATTTAGCGCCTGACAAACGCACTGCGCTGTACATTTACATGTTATGCAATTGAACAATCTTAACTAGTTAACTACCAACAGAACAGACAGCTTGTAATACAACGGCGCTTAGCAGCCTACAAAGCAAATCCGCCTAACGGGGCTCGAACTCGGTACCTCTCGCACTCTTCGCCAGATGTTATCCAACGCGCCACCGGACCCCCAAATTAATTGTGATTTACGTTGCCGTAGCAACTGCGGTCCCAGTTAACAAAGACAGCTGGGTCAACATTATCCCCCTAAATGTCGTTTATTGTATACAATCAGCCGCATTGACTTTAGGCCTGCTTGCTTTTATTTCCTGCAATCTGATCACACACATACAATAATTAAAGTGATTACCTGATTTGCGCTGAAAAAGGAAGCCATTCCACGGTTAATAAGCTTCGAGAATAAAGTGAAAAGAATTCCAAGAAATCGTCTAGATGTATACCCTCCAGCGAAAATCATTAAAATTTCTTGTCACTTACAAGAAAGTTAAAGCCCAAATGTTGCTATAGCAACTCAGACTAAAGTCGATGAAATCTCGTCCATATAAATCTATGATCTCGTCAGATGCGAGATCTCGGATATTGACTTCCGGTTGGTCGAAGTTCGGAGTCGGTTACCATCAGCTGCAAAAATGACATTTTTCCATTTCGGAAACTGTGTGGCCCTCGCCTACGTTCCATACGTAATCATTTACAAAAGTTCAGGGCTGTAAGTTATGAGCAGCGTTGTTTTTCTCTACGGTTGTACGAAATGGTCGCGATTTGATGTTTATTGCTTCATTGACCTAAGGACGCCGGACAATAAAATGTGCTAACCACATGCAGTCACCGTTGACCAACATTTCTATTGTATATAGTAGTAGTTTGATGGTGTTCTTGTGACGAATGTCGTATTCGAATCGTCCATTAGACGAGTTTTCTTGGATGAGTAATTTCCGATGTAGGATGTGGTTGAACATAGAAAAATATGGGTGATCGAACAGTGTTTGTACCATTTGTAGTCGGATAGAGGGTGATCGAACTATAGAGTTTCAGTGTATGGCATGGCCGGATTAACCACTCACGGCATGCTGGGTGCTCCTTGTCGTACTGAGCATGGAATGATGAGATGCCAGAAAGACATGACAATCAACTTTTAGTAAAATACAGCAGTTGATTACATGGTTGACATTTCAGATAATGTGCAAATTCTTGCTTAAACTGAAACTAATGGCTCTTTCTTATAAACAAATAATTTGTTGGTGTAATAAATTCTGTGTGTATCTTGCAGCATTCTGACATCCAGTTAGAGGGGGTCTCTAAGTTGGGCATTCTGGTTAATCAAGTATGCCTCTGATTGAGCATACTGGTTGATAGGCCTACTTTGCTGTTCTCAAGATTATGGTTGCTGTGGAGCAAACAGTTATTCCGATAAAATGCCTAACAGACTTGGAAGTTATTAGGTACAACTGAGTAAATGCATTTCTGTATACTTTTGAGAGCAACTAGAAAGATTTACTTGTGTGGCAGTACTTAAAGCCAAATTATAAGATTTAACAGTTTACTCTTGAAATCTGTATGACATTTATTGTTTTGTCAGAGCCGAGTACAGTGCTTTCTGGAAATGTGTCCAGTCTGGTGCTGCATACCTTGTGACGCAGCTGTGCAAGATGATGTTCCTTGCAACATTCTTCCCGGCTTCAGATGTACCATCTGGCCAGTTTGATGTTATTGGGGTAAGCTCATTTATTTCTTTGTTTATGCTTTTTACAGGATAATTTGCACTAACTTATATGTGAAGGACTGCCTGAGTTTATAGTCCTCAAATAGTACTATCTGATGTGTCAAAATTGTCTTGTATTATGAATCATGTAAGTGATATGGTACTGTATTGTAGTAAAGGTCACAATTACAATGAAGCGCTTCCTTTTGGTATAGGCCTTGACAGTCGGTGTGGCTTGGTTGATTGACACTGTACGTCAACCATCTGTTGGCAATGTTGGCGTGTTCTATGCGGCTGTCGCAGCTGGCTCTAGAAACATTTCCAGCAAGCTTATCTTTGATCTTGGTTTATAGATGTATAAAGTAGCGATGTTTCATCACCTATGAGTGGTTCATACACAAATAATATTGATAATAATAATGTGAATAATTGCCTTCAATTCCTCACTCAGTTGATGGACACTTCATAACGTGTGCAGTTTGATTGCTCAGATACATACTTACTACAAGTAGTGTAATAAGTTTTTATTTCCAATACTATATTCGCTCAGTTTGGTTTATTTGTCACAGTCAATATCCAGCTTCTCTTGTTTTTACTGATTTCTTCCAGATCATTATTTATGTGTGTTTTTAAATCACATTTATATTGGTTTAAGAAACTACAAAATTGCAGTTGTTACTTACAGAATTTCATTGTTCCTTTTCTGATTACATTCAGCATTGTTGGTTTTTCCAGGTATCAGTTTTGGATTGAATTTTCTTTCTTGTTATTCTAGGAGTTCTTGAAATCAACTGTAGATTTGGCTGATCTCTTCGGTCTCTATTTGGTCATGTCGCAAATAGCTGGCAAAGGTCAACTCAAGTTCATGATTGCCGGTGTTGGCTGGGCCCTCGCTGAGCTCATCATGACAGGGTATTGTTGCTATTTCTGTGTTTATTAAGTGCTGATAGATACTGACAAAGCTTCAATTGATGCTGCTGAACAATTTTACATAAAGGAGTTGCTCAGTCCCTATGCAGTTACCATATTTTGCAAGAGGCTCAGACCTGTGCACTTTACAAGGCCAGTGATTAAACCAAACAGCTACCGATATGTGGTATGTGATCTCCTTCAAAATTTAATCAAGTGCATTTATAGTAAGACTATGGTGTTTCGACTGGCTGACCTCATGCCGACCTGAGGACAACTTGGGCTAGAATCATGGAGAAGGATCTGACAGATCTAAACATTGACCTTCCTACAGCATGGAGTAGGGACAGTGCAGTTAGTTGCTGCATGTTGGACATGGCTGTGCTCAGCTGAGGACGCTACCAGAGAGAGAGGCACAAAGAGACAGATTGAGAGAGACCCAGAATATCAATGAAGGAGTATACTGCTTTTTGAGCCACTAAGCCACACGCAGAAATGCATAAAGATGCGAGTATGAAATATTTTGATTCTGTTTTGAAAAATGCTTAAGGATCAGAGTAATTTTTAGCTTTCATGTGTCTTTAATTATCTAATTAAATCATCTAAAAAAGACTATGGAGTTTTTGCTGTGTTATTTTACAGGTTTCTACCACTCTGGGTTGGAGCAAGAGGCATAGAGTTTGACTGGAAGTACATTCAGATGAGCCTAGAATCAAACATCAGCCTTGTATGTTTGCTTTCATCTCTTATGTAGTCTGTCATGCAGGTTCTAAAGTTGGTTCTGATTTAAGACGATTATAATTTCATAGGAAATCAAAGCTCTGATTGAAAACATTATCACTGGGTAAAAATCCATCCTCAACTGCACCCTCTGGACCATGGCCAACTTGCCAAGATGTTCAAATTTTTAAACTTTTTTGAGAGACACTGCTTTTGAACCCAGTTCAAAATTTTCCTCGTAAGGTTGGTCACACTTGTCAGCTTAGCCCCAGAATACTTGGTGAGCTCTGTTTTTTTCTTGAGCTAGTCGGGTTAACAAACACTGCAGCCTGTGGAGATCTGATAGTCAGTCCCCTACAATCACTCGGACACACTTTTGGACCATCCTTCTGGAACACTGTTCCACCGAAAGTTGAACTCTACCATTACAAAGAGCTCAGCAAACATTCTCAGCTTGTCTTTAGTTGCACCTATTTAGAAATGTTGACATAGCCTTGTTCAAGTCCTCTGAGAGATTTAGAAATGTGCCATATAATTGTTAGATACATAGATACAGAGTGATTTGTAGACACATATGCAGATAGCTGGGTACGTGAATGCTTGCATGCATAAGTACCTACATAGGTCGTCAGTTCAGGTATCTGTTTTATAGTTTTACTCCTGGAGTTACCCATGTTATCTGTAGTACAGCAATGAGTGAAAGACACTGGGTTGGAGCAAGAGGCATAGAGTTCGACTGGAAGTACATTCAGATGAGCCTAGAATCAAACATCAGCCTTGTATGTTTGCTTTCATCTCTTATGTAGTCTGTCATGCAGGTTCGAAAGTTGGTTCTGATTTAAGACGATTATAATTTCATAGCAAATCCATTTTGAAGATGGTACCAATCATGCTGCTTGGTACACTGTTTCTTTGAAATGGAGCGAAATCTGTTCTCGACCCTTGCTGAAAGACATGGTTTTATTTGTTCATTGAGTTAGTTATTTGCTGAAGCCATTGTGTTTTAGGTCCAGCATGTAGCAACTGCAACACTGGTTTGGCTGTACTGTCGAACGGATCTGAACAAAACATCTCTGCCAATTGTTATGGTTCTTCTCGGATTGAGCTGTTATCGTCCACTGATATTTGAGTAAGTAATTTTACCAGTTAACTACTTAGATGATGTTCAAAACCATATGGCCCAAGATGTTTCTCATTGTGTGTTTCAGTGTATTTGAGTTTACCAAGTGTTTGTATTGAGGTGTACTTAGTCCTTTCATTCAAGTCAGTCATCTGTAGCATGATTCTTATATACTGTACTGACTAGCAACTAATTTGCAATGGTGGTAGACATGTGGGTTGATGCTGGAATGGAGCTGTGTACATCAGCAATCTGGAATTAACCAGACCTAACATTAGCTGTGTAAGTGCCTTTCACTTGAAGATGGTACCAATTATGCTGCTTGGTACACTGTGTCTTTGAAATGGAGCAAAATCTGTTCTCGACCCTTGCTGCTTAAACCAGGGTAAAGAGGAGGTTGATTTTTGGGTTGGCAGAAGTTATTTTTCTCATGTTTTGCAAGATTTACTCATTTCAAGATGGTGATTCATCAAATTAATCTACCCAACTGAAAGCAAAGACCCGCTGCTGTGCTACAGACAGGATCTGTCGCACAGCAGCAGATCTTTACTTTCAGTTATCTTGCTTTGTGGAGCCACCACGTTCTTTTGCAGAAGAGTGGTTGGACTGATGCAATTGCTCATTGTTTAACGCTTTAACGATGAGCTTGTACTAAAATGCATGGAAAACTAATTCCTCTCGTCGTTAAAGGGTTAAATCGGTGTCGTTGTGCAGTAAACAACTGATGGGATGTACCTATTGTTTGATACAGTCAAACTGTTGTCATTATGTTGCACCTGCTGTACCATCCATAACATAATTTTCTGTTTAATTTGATCCAGATTGCTGATCCACTTGGTTGGATTTGGATCGTGGACTTTGCTCCTTGTCAAGGCTTTGTTCACGGCCGGCATCGGACTTCTCGCGTTGCAAATTTTCGTCGGGCTGTCAAGTGGAAAAGATGCCAACTCACTGTACTAACTGTTTTTGATATAGTCCTACATGATTCGAATTGTACAGATGCCATGAAGCTGGTTATTGGGGCACCTATGAGTTGCTGAGGGTTTGAGATGTTTTGGTTTCAGTGAAACGTCATACGTTCTGTGGTTCACAGTTAGTGCAGCAAATAATACCAGTGCAGTTATTTATGAATTGTTGTTTTAACAAGGCTCCGATCTTTGAGATTGACAAATGATGTTTAAAGACGCTGTCACTAGTGTTCTGGCACAAGAAGTTCTGTCTTAAAATTCCAGACTCGTCTGTAATACTTTGTAATATATTTCTTGTTTTGGAGCAATGGCTATGATCCTGAGAACCAATACTTCCTTCATAAATAATATCGGATATCGGCACCAAAACTGTAGGCCATTCAGCATATAAAACGTGTCACTGTAATGTAATGCAGCCTTGGCACTTTAACGATGAGCTGCATTGGTTTCCCAGTCGCTTTTAGTACACTGTCGTCGTTAAAGTGTTAGACATTGTTAAATGTAGGTTCCAATGCATGTGTGAGCTGGTACAATTTCTGATTTGGAATGGGTTTTTATCCACTGGATTACTTTAATTAATTAAGTGGTGCTCTTTTTATGTCTCGTTAATTCTTTGTTCAGTTATTTTAAGTTAATCTACCTAATTGAGTAGATCTGCACAGGGAGGGTCATGCAAATGTAGAGAAGAGGACTTTTGCCCAGTGCTAATGTCTGCATCGAAATTTCATACATATAGTTGTGTTTTAGTAAATAGCCTGTGTGTTAAACATAATAATAATAATAATATCTTTTCTTTAATGAAGCGCCTGACAAACGCACTGCGCTGTACATTTACATGTTATCCACAATTAAACAATTCACTAGAACACAAATGACAGAAGAGGGTAAATCTTAACTACTAACAGAACAGAAGAAGGGCTTAATACACAGCGCTAATAGCAGCCTACAAAGCATGTCCACCTATGGAGCTCGATCTCGGTACCTCTCGCTCTCTCCAGTGTGTTATCCAATACGCTTCATCACCTTCAGTCAGACTTTAATTAGTCCCTTTGCTGGACACCGCTGTAGAAAAATATTCCACCCCGTAGCAGAAGTTGGAGTAACATTTACCCTTGCATCTTTGTAAAACCCCAGTTTGATTGGTAAGATCTTTGGCATGTGCATATAAGTTAGGATTTTTATATGGTTCTGTAATGTTAATTTGCATATTTGTTTGCAGTTTAAGGAATCCACTGTATGTCTATCCCAAACAATAAAGTCATATGTTGGACAACAGATGAAGCGCATTATATACAATAACTTGCTCATTGCTTCAAGCTGGGGCCTCCCTGTATCCTTTCGCTGCTTAAAGCCGGCCTTATTTTCTTGGGGTCTCGTGCTGGGAGCACCTCTGATTGGTGTAGCACTGTGAGTGGTGCTATAAATTTACAAATACAATACAATGGGGAAACATGTAGGACAAAGGAAACTATGTATACGATGCTTATGTTGGTGAAGCGTTCTGGTATAAGATTAGGAAACAAGTAGAACAATTAGTCAGAATACAATACATGTATTATTGTTGCTCATCATATTATATCAGTTCCTCATTTGAATGCAGTCCTTAAAATGTGGCTAAATCGACCATTTTTGAAATACCTGCTTTGTCAACTTTTAATTATATATTCTATAAAAGATTATCTCTTGAACTACTTTGGTGGAAGTACTAGTGTTGTCAGGATTTGTCAAATAAATACTACTGTTGAAAAGTCAAGATAAGTTCTGTGACAACCAGTTGTTTGTTAGGCTATATACATTGTATAAATGGTTTTCTTCATGGAAAGATGTGTGGAACACAGTAGTTTGCAGTGAGCAAATGAATTGCCTTGAACTTTTAATAAATTCAAGCAACATAATCAATGCCTTATTAATATATGTCATTTTTATTAGAGATGCATTCTTATGAATAATCAGTTAAAATTTCTTTAACAGAATTTTGCAACCTAATTTGCCAGCGTATTCACAGGCGCTCCTTTGTAACTCTGCGACCGCTTTAGGCCTACAGTCCTACACCGTCCTGTTTCAGCTGTGGGTGCTTGTAATTCGGCGCCTATGAGCATTTATCCAGCAGTACAATAGATTTATTGTAGGCCTATTCAGGGGCATAACCAGAAAAAAATGTTGGAGGGTTTTTAAGTTTTCGGGGGCCTTTCCATTGGAAATGGTCGTATTTTTGTGCATTTTAGTTTTTAATAACTAGTGCATTTATTTGGGGGTGGGGGGTTGAAACCGTAAAACCCACCCCAAATACGCCCACGGTCCTATTAGCAAGGAAATTCACAGTATTTTCGTTTTCGTAAACAACGCCGTCTTACTCTTTGTAGTTGTTGCGCGTGAACAATTAGTCTCCTCTAATTTTGATAGGCTTTGTTCCATCCCTATTGCTATAATCTCTTTCAAATGGCTTGTAGGCCCTGTACGTAGAAGCGCGTTGCTTGCTGCAGTTCGCCCAATTATAAGCCCAACTCGCTGACGACCGTTTGATGTTTGACTCGGGCGTTTTGCGAGACCCCCTAACGACTTTAATGTCATTTATAGCTGTCCCCTCCTCTGGCTTTACCCCCTACCCCGTTGACAGGAAGCGTCTAGACTGCCTTTCGATTTTCGAATAGGCGGGGAAGGCAAGTCGACTTCTGACCCTGAACTCTGACCCAGCATCTGCCGCGGAATTATAACCGACCGACTTTTGATCATCAATATTGCAAATGGCGTGACGTTGGCCTATAGGAAGGACTGCGCCTGTGTCGGGTGTATACAAAGTGACCTAGCTGCCACCTCCAGTTCTACTACTGGGCCTACTAGCCCTACTACTACTACTCTACTATAGTAGTAGTAGTGGAAGTGGTAGAAGTATACTTCTTCCACTACTACGTCTGATGATAATTATGATGATGATGATAATAATGATAATAATGATATAGGCCTACTGTTACTATTATTAACGTTCCTTTAGTTAGTTTTGTTTCATATAATGGTAATGATAAATCTGTCATTAGAAGGCTACGTTAATCGTAGTCACTGTGAATTAATAGGCCTACATGTGCCAGATGAATCAGAGGCTAGTGCTACTAGCATTCTATTCCATTAGTACTAGGCCTACTACTAATAATGATAATTGTAGGCTAATTATTAAAAAAGAAAAATACTGTTATTGACGTTTTAGTTCGTTTTTTGTATCTGATAATGATAGGCCTGTCGTTTGTATAAATCGTAGTCACTTTAAGAACAGCAGTTTAATGGTTGCATTCAGTTCCATCAAAATCCTATGAGAAAACGTTTTATCTTGGCCTTATCTTTGACTCAGTGGTGTAGTCGAGGGTATACGCGGGTATACGGCGTATACCCACTGACAATTATTAGCAAGCACCGTATACCCACTGGAATTTGGTGAATAACGCGGGTATACGTTCAAAATGTTTGCAAAAATGTGGGTATATGGCGCAGATAGCCCCATGTTTAAGCCTCGATTCAAATTCTGTCACTTCTTTATCGAAGCTTTCTGTGGTAATCGACGAATCAACCACAGTCGGTAAAGAAGCTGCTTTAGTTATCCATATAAAAGCGGTCATTGACAATAAAGAGCCAGTTTTTTTATATTTTTGGATCTGATTGAACTGGAGGCACAGACAGCTGCAGCCATAGTTCTTGCTCTAGAGAAGTGCTTGCAATTAGCCGGCTTTACGAAAGAGGATGCCTACTTAAATGAGTGTAGTGACACAACTGCCAAGTATCCAAGATTATTAATATGACACTGTCTTAACCATAGACTAGAACTTCCAGTTCATGATGCTGTGAGAGAAATAACCGCAATAAATCACTCAAAGGTTTTAATTGACATTATCTACAACGCGAGCTGAGAGAGGTGTCATTGGAAGTGGAAGCTCGGATTTTGCGAAGTGGACGTGTGCTTGACACGAGGTGGGTTGCAAGTAGTTTCCAATTAAACAATACAATACTCGTTTATTGAAACTCGAAAGCTGACACAGACGCAACTTCTACAAATTACGTGGTTCTGGGCAGGGTGAGAATTGTCGGGGGGGGGTTGTCACTGGTTGTCACCAGTCGGTCCAGTCCTTCTTAGGATCCCATAGTAAAGTCTACATTTCACACCCGAACTGCACGTAAATCAACGTCTAACCTCCCCCAGTTATTTTTTTACAATTCCCATGCTGGTTCTGGGCTTCTATAGAGACAGAATAAGCGGACTGTGAAAGCGATATGGGTGTCACATGCTGATCTAGCCAGTCATTTCAAGCATACTGCCGATGACATGCACTTCCAGAGATAGTGTTGAACGGAAGAAGTTTTATGGGTTCTTAGCCTGTCTAGTGAGTGTTCAGTTTATTCGTGACCTCGGATTAATGTACGATGTCTGAACTATCACACCTCTCTCTAGACCTGCAGGAGGGCTCACAAGTAAAAACTCAGAGCTTAAGTGGAAGGTCATTCCAGATGGAAGGTCCCACAACCGAAAAAGCACGGCGCTGCTTAATAGCCGAGCGAGCCCGTGGAACTACACGGTGATTCATTAAAAAACGTTCCCCTATATAAGTTAGCATAACTCATGTAGAAGACCATCAATTTTATTGAAATTTCAGAACAATGACGCTTGATGCTTTAGCCAAGTGCTACATAAATTGTTTCACATTCAAAGCCAAAATGACGTAACGCGAATGACGAAACTAATGACGTCACGACTATCTCGACAAAATGGTATCTGTCGGGTCTGCACACGGTCGTACGAACATTCATTTCATCGAACCGGGCGTTAAGGTCAATGGACAATATTACAGAGATGTTCTACTAAAACAGGGCCTTTTACCAGACATTCGTGACATTACCGATGAGTATTTCATCTTCCAGCAGGATAGCGCTCCTGCGCACAGAGCACGGGACACTGTTGCGTTACTGGAAACTGAAACACCTGATTTCATCCCGCCTACCTTGTGGCCACCCAACAGCCCTGATTTAAATCCAGTGGACTATAAGATATGGAGTGTCATGCAAGAGAAGGTCTAAAGATCTCGAATATGTGATGTCAGTGAGTTGCGAAGTCGAATTGTGGAGGCATGGGACGAAATGGATCAGCGCATCATTGATGAATCAGTCAAACAGTGGCGTACTCGTCTTCGCGCATGCGTAGCTTCCAAAGGGGTCAATTTGAACATAAACTTTAACTTTCCTAATGTTTAGAAATAACTCCTCTGTCTTCCTTTAAAATTTCTTTCACATAGCATGACATTTGAAGGTGTTACAGTGAAATATGCAGGGGAACGTTTTTTAATGAATCACCGTGTAGTAGCTCACCCCTCGTCGTAGAGCGAAGCGCCCGACGCGCTGCAACGTCGGACACTGGGCGGCAAAGATCACGCAAGTAAGATGGAGCACAGCCAAGAAAGAATCGAGAAACCACAGCAGCAATGCAGTAAGAGATGCGCTGAGACATAGGCAGCCAGTGCAACACATCACGTACATGTATGTATGCAGAGACAGGAGACAACTTAGGATGTCGTCCAATAAGACGCGCAGCAACAACATTAACAAGCTGACACAATGAACGAAACTGGGCAATTAAGGTTTATCAATTAAATGCAGAAATAGGCTTATTGCACAGAGGGGGATGCTGTTCGGGAGATTATGTCCTACACAAAATGGAGGGATTTGTCCGAAGGATTATGTCCGGATGGGATTATATCCTACAATCCTCTGGGACAGGTGCATACTCTAAGTTTTTGCTGAAGTTAAGCTATCATTGCTTGTAATAGCTGCAGCTCTTCCACTGCATCACAGTCAGTCAGCCTGTCACTGACTTATTTATATTAATTATTTTGGTGGTATGGTTGAACTAATTATGTCATATTTTCAAGCTTCTATGAATGACTTAAATATTGATATGTATACAAATAAAAAGTAAATTTAGTGAAATAAAGTGGCTAAAATGGGCTCCATTTGGCAGCAAATGCTCTGCAATGCGTTGTGAGCTGGGGAGCTTACAACGCTGCCCAGACCTCTAGTCGTGGGTGACTTTGTCGAAGCAGTCCAAATCTGTTAAAATATGCACTGCTCTGTATTGATTGTTTTTAACATGTTCAACTTTTGTTGAAATTCTTTCATAATGTAAGTCTTCATATTTCTTAAGTAATTTCATTTGTCAGAAATACCTATTTTCAAATCAGTTTTCATAAAAGAATTGAATACTAAATTCCTTAAAATCGTTTCTGGCAGGGCACTGCCCCGGACCATACTGGAAGAGCTTACGAACCAGACCTCCTAGTCGGATCTCCTCAGGCGCTGTGCGCCCGAGAACGCAAGCACTGTATACTAGGGTGGAGTGAAAAAAGCAAAAATTCTAGAACCTCAACGTAATAGTGATAACTCGTTGCCTTTTGGTGCAGTAAGTTATTATGCCAAATATTTCTTTAAAATTTGTTCTCTAAGATTTGCCTCAACGCGTTTTAAAATTTTTAAAAATTGTCGAATTTATAAAAATTTCAATAACTTTTTTAATGTAATTCTCTAATTGTAATATTGTTTAAGCATTTAATTATGACGTATTTAATGACCATGCACATTAAAATTAAATAAATGAGTGTTTGTCAGCAATATTAAATAAACAATAAACATTATAAACAGTCCCAACAGTTGTAGACTATACTTAGTCATTAATCACTGAAAAGTGAGTCAATACTCATTTATTTTATTCTGTTGATTGAACTCCGATTGAAATTCTGCTTTAATATAGAAAGAAGGCAGTAGCCCGTGATTCCAATCTGGCAAGGATGGAACATTGTTTAGATGTTTGTCCAAACACAACAGCAGATGCCTCATCAACAAGTTGGACAGAGCGGGAACTAATACCTTCTTTCTATTCCAAAGCAGAATTTCAATCAGAGTTCGATCAATAGAAAAAATAAATGAGTATTGACTCACTTGTCAATGATTAGTGACATAGTATAGTATACACTGTTGGAGGTTTAAATTTTAAAATTTTAAAACGCTTTTGGGGTAAATCTTGGAGAACGAATTTTAAAGAAATATTACGCATGATAACTTACTGCACCAAAAGGCAACGAGTTATCACTATTACGTTGAGGTTCTAGAATTTTTGCTTTTTTCACTCCACCCTACTGTATACGTCATTGGCTCGCGAAAAAATTTTCAGTACAATTTACAGTATACCCACTGCTTTTCTTACCACTACACCACTGCTTTGACTGTGTCCCCACTGTATCATGTATGCAGTTCTTAACCTCATATATTCGTGAAGTTCTCTTGTTCATCCTATCATTAGTTCTCAGCTGAACATTATATGATGCACTGGGGCCACTGGGCCTAATACAATCGTACAAGAGATTTTATGATTTAGTTGAATCTGTCCGTATATCAAACGTCTCTATAGGCTGTGAGAATGGGAAGTAAACCACACTAACTTCAGCTAATTTTTCAAATGAATTATACAATAATAGGTAAATAGTAATAAAAATTGTATTTGGAGCATTTATTCGAAAAGCCTCTAGCTGTGACGTGTACAATTTGCCACACGACGTAGACCTGTCCTCTTGAATGTTCTATAGCCTCCTACACCAGCACCTGCTGCCCACAAATAGTGTCTGCTCACTTTGCTGCCCACATTAGTAGGCCTACCTGACGCCTGACGGCAGACATGATCAGACATGGCATTTAAAGAATTTATTGTCATTAGATTGGAGTTTGACGCATTCAACACCTCATATAAATCAAGCGAAATTGGTCAATGGATGAATTAATCAGGACTCGATACTCAAGACACACACACCTGAATCGCTCTGCATTATAGAACAGCCTACAGTAATTACCGCATGGAAGCGACCGACTTTAGCAGGGCACAGATATCACGGCCATCTATTATAGGCCTAGTCTATAGTAGACAACGTCTCAGCGTTCTGCGATTGATGGCTTTATCCGAAGTCATAGATTCGTTGACTGGTAGGAATTGGGTCGAGGAATAAAAGCAACAGCGAACGCCAAATTGCCAATCGTATTTCTAGTCACGATATAGAAATGCAGCCTCTGTTGAAACGACGTTATACTGGCAGCGCATCGAAGACTCGACTAGCGCTAAATAAATTATTCAAGATGAGCGGTATAAGGCGGGCGAGTGGGTGGATTGATGAGCGCGTACCCGGTCACCTCGCGAGAGATGACGTCGGTTGAGGAGGAGGGGGGACTGCCGTGGGTTACTCTTGAGAGACCGGTTGGAGCGAACGCCGCTTCTCCCTTGAGGTTGTGGAGTGGCCGCAGAAGATGCACGATAACGAACGGAGAGGTTTAGACGAGGAATAGGGAAGGAGGGAGGGAGGGAGGGAGGGAGGGATGAGGAGGAAGTGGAGGAGGATGACAACGAAGGGGAGGCGGAGGAAGAGGAGGAAGAGAAAGAGGAGGAGGAGGACAAAGAGAAGGAGGAGGAGGATCAAGGAGAAGGAGGAGGAGGAAGAAAATTAGGAGGCGAGGAGGGAGGGATAAGGAAGAAGTAGAGGAGGAGGACAACGAAGGGGAGGAGGAGGAGGAGGAAGTGGAGGAGGATGACTACGAAGGGGAGCAGGAGGAAGAGGAGGAAGAGAAGGAAGAGGGCAGAGAGTAGAAGGAAGAGCAAGGATAAGGAGGAAGAGAATGAGGAGGGAAGGAGGGAGAGATGAGGAAGAAGTAGAGGAGGATGACAACGAAGGAGAGGAGGAGGAAGAGGAGCAGATACAAGGAGGTACATGAAGAGGAGGAGTGCAGAGAGGAGGAGGAGGTGCAAGGATAAGGAGGAGAAGGAGGAGGGAAAGAGGAGGATGAGGAAGAGGAGAGGAGGACAACAAGGGGAGGAGGAGGAGGAGGGCGAGGAGAGGAGGAGGAGCAAGGATAAGGAGGAAGAGAATGAGGAGGGAAGAGAGGGAGGGATAGGAAGAAATAGAGGAGGACAGAAGGGGATGAGGAGGAGGAGGAAGAAGATACGGAGAAGGAGGGCTGGCAGAGAGGAGGAGGAGCAAGGATAAGGAGGAAGAGAATGAGGAGGGAAGGAGGAGGGATGAGAAGAAGTAGAAGAGGAAGTTTTGGGGATGAGGAGGAGGAGGAGAAGATACGGAGAAGGAGAGGCGGGCAGCGGAGGAGCAAGGATAAGGAGGAAGAGAAACTCTTGAAAGACGAGGATTTTTTGAGCTGAAGGGGAGGAAGAGGAGGAGGAAGAGCGACAAAGATAAGGATGAAGAGGATGAAGGCAGAGAGGAGGAAGAGAATGAGGATGAGAAGGAGGGAGACGGAAACAAGAAATGGGTAGGAGGAGTGTGTGGAAGAAGAACGCGATAAAGGGGAGAAGGAAAAGAAAGAAGGAAGAAAAACAAGTTGATGGCAGGGAGAGATGATAAGCTGGGGAAATTAAAGGAAAGAAGAGGGATACCGATGGAGGAAGAGGAAAGAAAGTCTTAGTTATAAGAAGAGTATATGGAGGAATAGGATAGAGAAATTAAACACAGCAGAAATGAAAAGCTGGAGAATAACGGAAAAGACTCAAACGAACAGGAAAGTAATGAAGGAAATCGAGGATAGAGAGAAAGAAAAACGGCAGAAAAATGAAAAATCATGGAGAATAACGGAAACAGACACACACACGAACAGGACACACACACACACACACAGAAACACGAGGAATATACCAGAGAAAGAAATAACAGAATGAAAAATATGCAAAGCTCATAATCATTGAGTTTATACGTACTTATACACACACGTGCGCGCGCTCACACACACACAGACACACATACCTGTAGTTAATTTCGATAATTGTATGCCAGAGGCTACTAAAATATAATTTTAATTTGATGTAATCTGAAAACTACTGTGACTCTGTTGTTACAACCGACATCAACGATATATATATATATATATATAACCGACGGTTGCTCTATAGGCAAGAGTCACCGCAGTTCTTGAAGAGGCCACACATGAAAGACCTGAAGACAGGCTATATACAGAGGATTGCAAATGTAATTTAATATTTAAATCAGAGGTGTCCTCTGCATGTGCTAGTTTAAGTGACGTTAAGGTTCATTAACAAAAAAGTTAATTACTGTAATTAATGACAAACAATAGAAACATTGCCTATAGGCTATTAGAGAGACACTAGTGACAGGATCCCCACGTATACCATAGAGCCCCAAAATGACTGCTCATCCAAAGTAATAGTTAAGTTGACACCGATATAAGAGGTAAGCAATCCTATATAAACCAAGGTTCGAAGAGCAGACGTTCAGTAGGGCCTACTGTTCTCTTTAGCCGAGGTTGGGTCGGGTGCGCTTTCTGATTAGTAATCTTGAAGGGGCGCTATATAAATCCTCGCTATGATCGCCAATGTATGCATATGAATGAAAGATATTCGCAGTTTGATATTATAACAGCATGTTGTTAAGACTCATTCGTCGCTGTGAAGTCTTTCTAACATTAATATTATGCACAATGTGTCGTGTTGGCAATCCGTCGCTCTCTTGATCCTAAAGGTGGATGGATGGATGGATGGAGGAGGCGTTGCCTAGGCACCGATGGATACACGAGAGTCTCTCTGTCTCCGCATCCGTAATTGCATTTTCTCTTCGCATTAGCGCCCATTCTCGCATCAAAGGCGACTTCATCAACCGACCAGAAACGATGGACGGACGGACGGACGGATGGACTCGTGGCCTAGGGATGGATGGACTGACGGACTGAGTGAGTCAACGAGCATCCTCATAGAGCAGCCTCAGCATCAGCATCAGCAGCCGATGGGATGGGGCCGTCCAGAAAATTTAGTCAGAGATCGGTCATGGTAAGCGGCGCGTGTACGTTCCCATTGTTCGCTGCCATCTTTTGTTGTGCCGCGACCATGGATGGAAGGAGACCGTGGTCCGCAATGATCCTGGAAATTACGATGGCCATCTGGCTCTCAGCTGGCCAACGGCGCATGCGCGGATGCAGGCGCCCTCTGCAGGCGCGAAAATGCAAAACACTTTCATCCCGGGATTAACGGTGTCCGAGACGATGAATGAGAAGCTAATATAAGGCGAATTAACGCCACTAATTTTATTATCAATCACAGGTGCTGTATACCTCAAGGCACTTTATACACACAAGCACGCATACACCTACACCTA
>JACEVL010000132.1:995000-1030000 GCA_020284085.1 Aporrectodea caliginosa | reverse complement strand
GCAGCATCAGCAGCCGAGCGTCTAAGACTGCATGATGACACGCTAATTAGGCCGCGACGATAACTGTCTTACGTGTGGAGAGAAGGCGGGCGGAAACTGACTTAAGATGACGGACTCCGGGCTGGATATATACCCGCCAGATGGCAGGGTCGGACTCGAATTTGAGCCACATGTCAGCAACGACACCTCGTCTGTACCTCAGAGAGTCTGTCGACGACATAAAGTGGCTAGATGACAACGACGACTGTGATGATGACAGCAACGAAAAGCTTCTTAGCAAGCTTGTTGTAAGACGACGACGACGACGACGACGATGACGATGACGATGATGATGATGATGATGATGATGATGATGATGATGATGATGATGATGAACGATGATGATGATGATGATGATGATAATTGATGATGATGATAATACTGATGATGATAACGATGATGATGATGATGATGATGATGATGATGATACTGATGATGATAACGATGATGATAATTATAGTGATAGCAATGATAATGATGATGATAATGATGATGATAAATATGATTCATCACTCGCTTGACTGTGATTAATAGCGTTTGATTTCTGCGAGCTCACTGAACTATTAATATAATATTATAAGGGAACACTCATAAATGAGCTAGCCTACTGAAATGCATTTTACGTATAATTCCTTTTGCAACTGCGTGTAGACTGAAGTCAAGTAGGCCTATAGGTCTATATCCTTCATTAAAGTTCGTTAGAATTAGTGTTGTTCTGTTGAAATGGGACGTGGATTAGCTAACTTTATTACTTTAAGTATTTTTTACCATTTTGGATTGCCCTTTTGACGTCAGCACTTGAAATGCTATAGGCGGAACTGTCATCATTTCATTTGTCTGTTGGGTGCATGGTGATTCAATAAAAGCTTCAATCAATCAATAAATTATTCTTTAATGAGCAACCACTGTCATGGACCAGTACAAGTGATGGCGACTAGAGCTTGCATTAAGTTAAATAAAGAAATTTGTTCCAAGCCAATGTCTGGCACCAGTCGTGCACGTTACGATGATACACATAAGAATCTTACGCCACATAGTGTCATTTTGTGGTTGGCGTTTGTGACTAGACTCGGTGCAATGTCAGACGGTCGCAGCGTGCAAGCGTTGGCTGGGCTCGATGTTAGGCGTCTCCGTGAAGCATCCTCTTGAATCGGAGAAAGTCAAACAAGTCACCTGCATCAGCAGCAGCAGAGTCAACCTCTCTGGTTGGACAGGAGGCAGCCAAGCAGCCAGGCATCGGCGTCCATGCATTTTATCTTTACAACAGCCACTGACACATCGACCAGCGTTCGCATCTCGTGAACAGACACACGCTCCGTCGTCCAAGTCCTTCATCCCGACGCTCTCTCTCCTTCACCGTCTCCACGGTCACCGCCGCCGCCGCCGCCGCCGCCGTAGAGCAGAGGGACGACCGCCGCGTCCTCCTTCTCCTCTCGGCGTCGACCTCCCTTCGTTCCTGCGGCGGCCAACCGACGGCGATCGCTCGTGTCATCTTATCGTGTAACAAACCGGGCGATTAATTTCTTCCTGGAGATCGTTTCCCGGGTGATGTTTGTTTTCCCACATCGGCGGGATGTCACTGAAGAGGCCGCACGGTCGCGTGCCTCGATCGCGACGGAAGGGTGGAGATGGAAGAGGGAAGAGGAGAGAGAGAGAGAGGGAGCATCCGCCTCTAAATGTGTGCAGACGACGGGTGACTTTATAAGAACAGGTGAAAGGGCAAGTGGCGCCATATAAATGTCTGAGAGGCTCTTAAGGGCGCAATATAAATGATCAGATGCATTACGTTACGTAATGTAGGCGGTTTAATGCGCTTTGTGGTACGGATTGAATTGCAACGATTCTGAGGTTATGTAATCAGAAAACTGCGACTGATTTGCATAAGGCCATAAAAGCGCTTAGAAGAGAAAGCAGAGCTTACACAACTGCAGACTATTGTCGTAAATGATGGTCACAAGAGAGAGACAGTTACGCAGGAAGTTAGACAGATGAGAGAGAGAGAGAGAGAGAGAGAGAGAGAGAGAGAGAGAGAGAGAGAGACAGAGAGAGAGAGAGACAGAGAGAGAGACAGACAGAGAGACAGAGAGAGAGAGAGAGAGAGTGACAGTGAGAGACAGAGAACAGAGACAGACAGAGACAGAGACAGACAGAAAGACAGACAGAGATAAAAGAGAGACCTGGCACATTGAATAAATACTAGCCTATATGAATACGCGAGTATTAACCTACGTTTCGAATTTATACCACCAATCGATAAAAACCCTTCTTTATTGAAGATGGAACTTTGAATAGGTCCCCAGTCATAATTACATGTCAGCTAATTATTGGATACGTCCATACACATTTCTGTTGAATTTCTACGCATAGGATAGATTTGCACAGTGTTTCGACTTGGAGTGACACTAAGCAACTGTCTTCAAACGAGAGTTGTTACAAGATCAATATAGTGCGCATAGAAATGTACAGGAGGCTATAAACCAAGATTTTCGTAGACAAACGGCACATTTTACTTTGAAGTTTGTCAAAATATTTGAGGATTGTAGGACACCAACATATAGAAAATTATTAATTAACTATAGAGTTATACCGATAATTTGGAAGACTCTGTTGCAAGCCACATAGGACCTATATTTATATATAATACAACGTAAACTCTAAACTTCTAAAGCGCCACTCGAAAGCCAAGTGCAGGGCACCAGCTTATTCACAAGCGCTGCGTCGAGTCAGAGGGGTTGTCCATAGGGTATACTGAGAAGGAGATCCGAGTCCGGTTGTCCGAGTCCGAGTCAGTGGGGGCCCAGTATACCTACTGACGTACACCGTCTGTATCTTATAATATAAGGCGAAGTCTGTTTACGTTTTCCTTCCTTGTTTGTATGTTTGTTTGTCCGCATCTAAAGGCTCCGAAACGGAACGCTTTAGCGATGTACAAAATTTTACAAAACATTATTACGCCACGTCATGATCAACGCGACTATTTTCAGCTCGCAATTTTATTTAAACGCCGATATATGGACATTTTAAATTATTTCCAACTGTTTCGACGAGGCTATTTTAATTATACAGGCCATAGTATGGCCATTTGTTCACGTCACGCATGCTAATTATGTAATCTTACGTCACGCGACCTTCATTTTAAAATCAGGCGCTTTCATTAAAAGACGCGGGTCGCTCCGAAAAATTACAATCGCAATAACGGCCGAACTTCGTCTATTATAATTATTTAGCCCGGGGAACAAATAATAACCTACGTCTATAATAGAAAATAGGTTATAGAAAAACGACCGAGCTTAGTCTATTATAATTATTTAGCCCGGGGAACAAATAATAAGCCTATATAAGGTAGAGCAGTGGCGTCGCCAGAGCTTCAAGGTTGGGGGGGCAAGGCATAGGGAGGACAGAGAAATGAGCGTCCAAAGGACGATCGCTAAACCGCCGAGCAGTTTGAGGGATGTGCCCCCTCCCTTTTTTTTTTAATTTCCATACTGTAATGGTGGCATTTTAAGCTGTCATAGGACAGCTCATAGGAACAAAATTGTTCTATTATTTAAGCGCTGATAGGAGCCAACTGTGACTCGTAGCTAAATGTTAAATGTTTGCGTTTTCATATAGTGACCGTATACCGTATACGGCCTCGACCCTGCTCATTAAATTTTTTCAATGAATTGATTGGCTTACATCCTTCATCACTGCTCGCCCGTTCGAATGGACGCCACACCATTTTAAGGTCCCCGTGCAAGGACCGTGCTACCCCGAGGTTTAAGATGTAGTTTGAACCGTATTTGAGTTTGACTACTGTAACAGATAATATTAGCAAACCCGACATTTATTGAAATTAATATAAAAACTAGAAAACACATTCAATATCGAAGAGCGCCACAAACCTTAGGGTAAACAGATTGCTGACCAGACACAATTAGCAGACATAGTTTACAAATGGTATACAAACCAAGCAAGAAGGATTCAACTACCGAATCGGGAAGCCAAGCAGTGCTGATGCAGTTTTACTGGTGAACAATCGACAATAGAAACAGAACGCCGACTGCTTTAAACGACTGTACTCGGGGTTAAAGTGGGTGGGAATGCGCGGGAAGGCCTCCCACTGCTCTCGAGAATTGGCGGGCGAGGGAGTATTAATTCATAGATATTTTTGTTCCCTTGTCTTAAAACCAAGATAGTGTGAATCAGTTTGCTATGTTTTGTCTCTGTATATATAATGTATCTATTTCACAACAAGTATTATACCCACACACGGCCACATGCATATATATATATACACACACACACACACACACACACACACACAAGGCACACACTGATGCCTGCTTTTGCGTGCACCCGTTGAGCGAGAATTGGCGGGCGAAGATGTCGCTCAAAGAGGCAGGCATACTAATAATTTCCACATGTTGTCTTGGACATCCTGTTGGAATGCGGCTGTGTGACTGGTGTAAATAGGTCACTCCATCATGACTCATCACTGCGAATAGGAGAGATAAACAACATTGGACTTTTCCCTATTCTTCTGTATATTTAGTGTAAAGCACAATCCGTCACCTGTTGATTAGTGATTAGTCTTTGAAAAGAAAACACACTTTGGAAGAAGAGAAGAGGACCTTCAATGTAAAATGTCAAACCACACACCACATAGGGTACCCCCCCATGCAAGTCACCGGATTTGCACGAATCCCAGGACCCAGCCTGACCAGGGTTGTTGTAGCTGCCCCCTTCTGTGTTGAGATAGACCCTATGTATAAGTATGGGGAAATCGACTACGTTTTTCTCAATTCATGCTATCGGCGTTCTCGATAGCAGTTTCAATTAAGGTAGTAGTTTCAGTTTATAACCACATATAGTGATAACAAAGATCATTAGCGTTTATTTACAGCCGTTACATCATCCAGGCTTGGGAAAAACCCGGGCGAACGCCGGATTACGAACAGCTGGCGGAGGATTAATGAATATTGATTGATTGACTGAGTATGGGAATTGTAAAAAATGATTGGGGGGGGGCTTAATTGATTGCTTGATTGCCTGTGCAATTGTTTGGGTGTGAATTGTAGACTTTACTTTTGATGGGAGCCTGAGATTGACTGAGGGGATTGATTGAATTGATTGGTTGGTTGGTTGGTTGGTTGGCAATTCTCACCCTGAAGTAGACTAACTTAATTATAAATGAGTATGCATTCGCCTCCGATATCTCTGAACCACGCCAGAAAAATAACCGATACTTCTCCGTTAAATCGGGCAGTGTAACCTATGCTTATACATGGTTTTGCTAAATTCGTTCAGGTATACACAAATACAACACTAACGTGTACACCGTCGATGGGAAGATCATTGATCAGGCGATTAGGAAGAGGCCTTGCCGACCGCTGCAGGGGATCTTGCCGAGGCTAGGAAATAATTAAATCGCTTACACTTCGTCGTGCTTGGCTCAATTAAGGCAGGCCTACTACATGGACACGATGGCCGATTGGTTAGAGCGCTCACCTTGTAACGCGAAGAGTACGGGTTCGAACCACCTCTGAGACGGTTACTGTGTATAGAGACATTGAGCAAATCCTTCACTCACATTGCTCAGCGCCATCGATTGATGCTTGGGCATTGGATGGTGTTACCTAATAAAAGCGTAATAAGGATTAGGCTAATAGATACTGCTTTCCTCCTCTTTTCATCTTCTATATTGAAATGATAGTAGGCGACATTTGTATAGAATGTGAAATGGTGTGAGGACTCACTTCCATATAGTACTATTGATATCTCAGTCCCGCTACCTTGCAATACCTTCATTCTTAGCCAGTCTAATAAAGTTATATTCGTTATTCACTAATCAGAAACAACACATTGACTGTATAAACAGCAGTATATTCGTAGAAAATATTTACAATGATAAAAGCTGTCACAAAAATAGTTAACAGTGAAGCTGTCGTTACGTACACAATTCATAATATAATGTTGTCATCGAAAATGACTAGAATATAAAAGTATAAAAAGCAATATTGTATCAAAACGGGCAATTACACATAACAATTAGCGCTGTTGTTTTTAGACTTTTATCACAAAATCGGAACTTCGCAATGTAAAAGGCGTGATTCTAAATTGCGCAGCTACAAGCTACCTGTATACATATATAAAAATATGAAAGTTGTTAACGTTTTGAAGCAGACAACTTTAAAAGAGAATGCGGTCGTTGTATATCTAATATTTTGCTTCTGCACACAAAGGCACTGCCACTTTTAGGCTACATGTGTGATGGGCAATCTCCCGAAGGCACTCCGATTTTTGGTACACCCTGTAAAGTTGCACGTAGAAGCTACATAAATGAGATGTAATTGCGTTACAAATGTTGATGCATCCGGCTCGGAATATAATGCCTGAGCAATAATTTCCAGACAGTTTAACCACTGAATATTATGACGTCACAACAATGAATAGATTACTATAGTTCAGTTTAAATATTATGATGTCACAGCAATAAACAGTTTATCCACTAAATATTATGACGTCACAGAAATAAATAGATTACAATAGTTCAGTTTAACCACTAAATATCATGATGTCACAGCAATAAATAGAATACTATTAGTTCAGTTTAACCACTAAAAATATTATGACGTCACAGAAATAAATAGATTACTATTAGCCTAATAGTTCAGTTTAACCACTAAATATTTTGACCTTACAGCAATGAATAGATTATTGTAATTCAATTTAACCATAAAATATCATGACGTCACAGCATTAAATAGATTACTATAATTCAGTTTAGTCACTAAATGTTATGACGTCACAGCAATAAATAAATTACTATAGTTCAGTTTAACCACTGAATATTATGACTTCACAGCAATAAATATATTACTATAGTTCTATTTAATCACTAAATATTATGACGTCACACTAATAAATAGATTACCATAGTTCAGTTTAACCACTAAATATTATGACGTCACAGAAATAAATAGTTTACTATAGTTCCGTTTAACCACTAAATATTATGACGTCACACTAATAAATAGGTTACTATGGTTAACATTATTATTTTAACTAACAAGTATCATGTCATTGTATTTTGTTACAGAAAACAATTTTGGTAGAGGAATTACGACGTCAGTGTTACTGATGTGGTAAAAGAGGAGACGATAATGATCATTAAACAATGCATTGTAAAACAAACAATAATAATTGTAAAATTTAGCTGTTAGTTACGATTGTTCATGATAAACTACATTCACATTGCGTTAAAACAAACTGATTCCGAATACTGAACAATATTGCGACGTCGTATTAATAAAGTTACATCAGTATGCTTGTAGTTAAATACTTATTGACTCTTGATTGAAGCTGCGTTTAAATACTTTATAAAAATGGAGAAGACAAATTAATGGACTAGGCCTACTGACTAGAAACGACAAATTTCTTGGATTTCATAGCTATACGTCTCTGTAAATATATTCACAAAATTGGATAAGAAATTGATATTCGATGGATGTGTAATGCATGGCCGCAGCTGAAGACACGGACTCTAGCAAAGAGCAAAACAGACGGAGAGACAGAAGGACAATGACATGGAGACAATTACAGACAGATGTAACTAAAGAATCAATAATTATTGGTGTTATTGCGATGAACATTGACAATGACACAGAGACAACGACAGCAGATGTAATTAAAGAATCAATAAATTATAATTGGAATTATTGCGATGAACATTGGCTGACTAGACTTTATACACAATTTCCTCAAACTGATCAAAAGAACTGAGCCAGGTTTTGTACGATTCCATATCGTACGGACTCTGGAGATGAACCCATGCAGTTCCTTCCCAATCCGTTGACTGCACCAACCGTGTCCTGTTCGAAGCTCTCAAAGTCCGTGAGAAGTCCATCGACACCGGAATCGTTCAGTGAGCAACTGTCGTAGAGCGGATACGCATCGCTGGCGTCCGGTGCCATGAGGAACTGCTCACCCATGTCCAAGGACATCCTCGGCTGTTGGACCACGTGGACCGAATGACCGGCCATCTTGGACGGACTCGTACCCACGACACCTCGTAAAGGATAGGGTCCGGTGCAGCTGAGCAGGACCGACGATGAATTGGCGGCACTGCGAGACATCGGGGTCATGCTCTCCTGCGGCAGAAGAGCCGGTCGTCCGGGGCTGTCGGCGTGAACGGGGCTCGAGCTGGCCGTCGGAGGCGGCAGCTGGGTGAGGTAGGGCGGGGTGACGGACGTTATGCACCTGGTGCTGAACGGCGGGGAAACGGTGAATCTTGTCATGGATGAGTTCATCTGGAAGCGTTCCAGATCAGTGGACGGATACTCGGCTGCAGAGGGGACTCGTTGTTGGAATGCGTTGCCCATGGGATACGCGGCACCACCACCTGGTCCCCCGTGGACGACATGCATAGGGTAGGGACCCGTGGCGGCGTACTGGTAAGGAGCCACGGCGTTCAGCTGAGCCTCCGTCATGAGGGAGCGTGGATTCAGCTGGAGAACCCCGGCGATGAGGTTCGTCGTGTTCTGGGACATTCCGCTGGACAGTGCACGGGCGAAGACGACGGGGTCCGGCTTGACGCCGTTCTTGAGGATGTCTGCCAGTGCCCCGATGTAGTTGCGCGCCAGTCGCAGGGTCTCGATCTTCGACAGCTTCTGCGTCTTCGAGTAGCAAGGCACGTACTTGCGGAGGATGTCCAGCGCGTCGTTCAAACCATGCATCCGATTACGCTCTCTGGCGTTCGCCTTAATGCGTCGCACTTTCAGCTTAGCCACTCGAGCCTTCGTCATTCGCTTCCTCTTTGGTCCACGCTTCTTTGGCCCTGTGTCATCCTCTGTCCTCTGTTCTTCCTCTTCCTCCTGCTCCCCTTCCTCCTCTACCTCTTCCAAGTCCTCCTCAGTCTCATCCTCTGTTGTTTGTCGTTTCTTCCGTCTGCTTTTGTCGCTGTAAGATGGCGCTCCAATGCCGTCGAAGTCGTAGTCTTCCTCCTTATCCACTTCCGACGTCTCTTCCATCTGGATGTCATCTCCTTCCTGAAATGTGTCCTCCGATCCGTAGTCCTGGTCGGAGTCTTGACGCTTCGTCGCGTGTACCAGCATTTCTGAACTAACAATTGAAGAAGAACATAATTATTTATTATTATTATTATTATTATTATTATTATATTATTATTATTATTATTATTATTATTATTATTATTATTATTCATTTACTAAGCACCACTACCTAATGACCAAACACCAATCGATGGCGCTGAGCAATTGTGAGCGAAGGACTTGCTCAAGGTCCCTATACACAGCAGTAACCGTCTCAGAAGAGGCTCGAAGCCTCGAACCCGTACTCTCCCCGTTACAAGACGAGCTCTCAACCAATGGGCCACCGTGTCCCACAATATTTATAATGTCTTAGCATACTGAGAATATATTTACTTTTTTTGTATTGTATTTTGATCATTTATAAAACGCTTCTCACAGCATAAGCCTGTAAGAAGCGATCCCGGTGCGAAGTACGTCGAGAGAAAAGGAAGGTTTTAAGGTGAGAGAAAGAGGTAGAGATACCACCAGAGACTGGCATAGAGGATGGCACAGCGCGTATAGAGAAGGAGGAGGTCCATTCCATATTAAAGAGTGATTTGTGGTGGGCAACAGAGACTGCAGAAAAATGTATGGGGGGCAGGGAGAACTGTATCTTTATAATAGGAGACAGTCCACTCTCCCCAAAAAATTGAATCCGCATATGTGCAGTATATATGCAGTTCTTCCAGAATGATTGTATTATCCTAATGCATATATCTGCGCAACAGAAACAACGACAGACTTAGAGACCGACATTCGGACAGACGAACGGATGGACGCATCCATCCCGACAAATCTAGACAGATAGATGGATGGATAGACTCGTGCACACGCAGACTGCCAGACTGCATAGACGCAGATACGAGACGGACAGACGCATACAGACAAAGGTATATACGAGGCGATGGTCGCGTTCCACCAATTACTTTACGCCGACGATGGTCGTCGTATTGTTTCGCCAGCCTCCGCATCCAACAACGGATGATGAGAGAAGACAATGTTTTCCTAGGACCGACAATCGCCTGGTGCCAACCCCATCCAATGCCTACGCCACCCGCTCTCTGCCCTCTACCAAGTGCATGCCCCCGAGACGTAGATATTTGATCGGCGACCCTTGAGCGGGACAGGGATACAAGCGCACTCAACGCCGACTGGCGGTGGCTCTATTTGTTTTTCATTAATCGGGCGAAGGTAATTGATCGTAAATATTGTCCTTTGTCGTTTTCTGTCCCATTGCGACATCTGAATCATCAGTGGCTGCAGCGCTGCCATGGCCGCCGAGTGCTACGTTCTGCGTCCATCAGTACACACTGGACGCCGAGCGGTCAGTAGAGGAGCAGAGGCCTCGCTACATCGCTCGAGATCTCTTCTCTCGCGTCTCGGAGTCACCGGTTGCTCCTCGCACAGTCAACCCTTGTAGTCTTTCGGAGGAGGTTGCAAAAGTCAGACAAACAGGACGACGTGGGTCAGACGATCTAGTCAGTCAATCGATTCGCGGGTCAGCCAATCGGTCAATTAACCGGTTGGTCAGTCAGTCAGTCAGTCAGACTGATCGTCAGTCAATTAGTCAGTTAGTCAGTCAGTTATTCAGTCAGTCATTTAGTCAGTCAGTCAATCGATCGGTCAGTCAGTTAGTTAGTCAGTCAGTCAGTCAGCTAGTTAGTTAGTTATTTATTTATTTATTTAGTTAGTCAGTCAGTTAGTCAGTCAGTCAGTCAGTCAGTCAGTCAGCTAGTCAGTTAGTCAGTTAGTCAGTTAGTTAGTTAGTCAATCAGTCAGTTAGTCAGTCAGCTAGTCAGTTAGTCAGTTAGTCAGTCAGTCAGTCAGTCAGTCAGTCAGTCAGTCAGTCAGCTAGTCAGTTAGTCAGTCAGTCAGTTAGTCAGTTAGTCAGTAAGTCAGCAAGTCAGGCACTCAGTTAGTCAGTCAGTCAGTCAGTCAGTTAATCAGTCAGTCAGTCAGTCAGTCAGTCAGTCAGTTAGTCAGTCAGCAACAGACCTTGAACTCTCGGGTACACATTGATCCTCTTCAAAACGCGATAATCAGAAGTTCAGGTTTACAATGTATGCTCTAAACGCGTTCTCGTTGCACATGGCCTCACGGGTCCGCAGCTTTATGATGTAGTACGTGCAACAACAGTGGCTCGTTTACTCTATGCTGCCCCGGCATGGTGGGGGTTTGCGGGACAACAGGATAGATGCCGACTCCAGTCAGTAATAAGCAAGCTAATCCGCCTCCGGTACCTTCCTGACGACTACCGAACATTTGAGCTACTTTGTCTTGCAGCCGACATCCGTCTTTTTCTGCGGTCCTGAAGAACCAGGGCCACGTACTGCATAGTTTACTTTCACCAAAAAGCCCCAGCAATGTCCCCGCATGCGACCGGGATTTGTGAGCCCCTGCATAGGTTTTCTTCTATCAAAAAGCCCAGCAATATCCCCGCACGACCGTTACCTATACATACCTCTTGTAGATAATCTACAGCGCAAGACGCTTATAGTTAGAATGTTTACTCAAATTGACAGTTGATTGTTACTAAGACGTATACTTTGTTCATCAGGGTGCGGACAAGCATTTGGCTTTATAAAGAATATACTTACTTACATACTATATTGCAATGCGTATACGAGGTCTTATAAACACAAACAGGGAAGTTCTGAAAATTTAAGTAACTGCAAATGAATGAAGCGAAATAATTGTCAAAAAAAACAGCACGCACGGGTTTGCTTACTGAATTTCACGGAAACGCTCATATACAAAACGGTTTACGTCGCTGTGTTGCTCTCTTACTTAATATAGCGCCTTTTAGGGGCTCACAAAGCGCTGCTTTATAATCCTAAATTATGTTGAAGTGGTTAAGAACAAGAAGTTAATCAGTAATGTAATTAGCAACTTCTATTGCGCCGGTGTCTAATGCACAAGGCATCAACCGATGGCAGTAAGCGAACAGTGCTCAGGTAGCTAGAAAAGTCACCACTGGTGAGCTACCGCAGACACTTACAGCCCAACCAAACGATGCACACACGAAGTACTAAGCATTGTACTGCACTGATACAATCATACATTGAAGTATGACGAACTAAGACTTCTGAGAGGTATACGCTATTTATTGCAACATCGCCGTGCTACACTCTGTGACTAAGTCAATAATTTTGCAACAGATTAATTACTATTTTAGTAAACACGTGACTGCTTAAAAACTTTTCTTTCCACCGGAGTTGCACTGGAAACATCTCTTTTGAGGTGCGCTATGTAAATGCTCTCATCGTAATAAATGAATAAATAATTACTAAACATAGAAAAGTAAGTAAGTAAGTATATTCTTTCATATAAGCAGCTGCCAAACAGCACTCTGGTGCTCAAGCATCAGCAATTAAATTCATCTAAACATTAAAATCTTTCTAAGACCAGTTAGATGATGAGACCAGATTAATTAATATGCAAACAACATTCTGACTATTAATGCTTTCCGCATTTGATTGTCTGCAAACTCTGCCACTACTCGTACTTTGGCAATGTCAGTCCCAAATCTGGATGAAGGGGAGGGTGACGCTAATGATCTTTGTTATCACACAGTTTCGTTAAACTGAAACTTATCCTACATGTCTGCTTTTGGCAGCACCCATGGCGCCTATGGAGTAGGCTGTAAACCGTTGGCTTTGCTGGGGGAAGCAACCCGTGGAGGACATGTCCCGGTCTCCAAAAGGGATAATTATGACGGATCCATTTTAATACATAAGTAACTTTCGATGAAGACACTCACCTGCTGCAGTGGCCTGCACGTGGAGTAGACGAACGCTAAATGGCTATCTATATTGCTGATGGCGTTCGACACGGTTGATCGGTCAAGCGTCTGCAGACGTTTGTCTGCTGTTCAGCGGACCGCTTATCGTTCTTCTTCTTCTTTCTCTTCTTCTTCTGCTTCTTCTTCCTCAGCAACCGGATGATTCTCTCTTTCCAGGAAGCGACCCTCTTAATTCCGCAGTTCCGGTTTCGGCGACTGGTGCTCGCAGAACGACGTCCGATGCTTTATAGCATCTCCCCGGCTGCTGCTGCTGTTGCTGTGGCAGCCGGCGCCTCGCTATTGGAGACGCCAGATGCGAAATAATGAGTGCGCCGGGTTTACTCTCGAGGCTAGCCATCTGTCCGGTAGGCCGGTGATTGGCCAGCGGCGGTCAAGGCACCAACCGACCGACAGAGAGGACCGACGACTGACTAAGAGATCCAGTGACGGGGAAATGTCGACTCAGGTCCGATGACGAACGAATGAATACATTAACGAGAGGAGACAATAAGTAAGTCAATCGGCGGCTGGCTTTTGCAACACAAATATTGCGATATCACCAGCTATAATACCAGGTGCGCCTGTTTAAATAGTCAACGTATAATTACGCATTAATCTAAAACAAATAGAACAGGTTTTCAAAGGACTCAAAGGATTCGGTGTTTTATCGAGGGGTAAATTGTGTACTGCAAATGTGCAGATGTTGAGTTTATTTGAATGTATATTAAAATCCTACATAGAGATTTAGACTAATGGCCTTCCATAAGTTAATGAAACTCAACAGAGAAAAATAGTAGCAAATAAAATTTATATTAATAGCCCAACTTTGCGATTAATAATGACGATGATGATTGTATTAAATTTTGTCATTTTCAGGGTGACATAAGGTATCCGACATCTAACAAGCAAAAACAGGGACCTCATTTCGGTTTTTTCAGAGGGCTAAATTTTTTCAAGAAAGGGGCAAAACTTGTCCAGCTTGTTAAGTTTTGTAATTAGTCTACATGTGCAAAACTGTGGTTAAATGATCTAAGATGTTTTCTTCTTTTTCTTATTTATTTCTACATGTAAATATGTTTGATTTTCTGCTGTCCTAGACTCCTGGTGATGAATAAAGGTATATTATTTTATGAATGTGAAAGAGGTGCATAATCACTATTATAATAGGACTACAGTGATCCACTGCGATCAATGAGTGTTAGAACTATAACTATAGGAAGCACTTGATCAAAGACCATGGTTCCCGTTGCTTGGTACAAATTACCTGGTGATATTAGTAACTTGACTATATAATTTCTTTTAAAAGATCATTAAGAAAGTGCCTAATTTATTGACCACTAACTGTCGTTAATTAAGATTCTATTAATTCATTCCTTCTTTCAGTTTTCTTTCTTTTGATGACAGTTGTCATGCTGTTAATGTTGGTTCAAGTAATCTTAGTATGTAAGGATTATTGTAATGTAATGTAAATGAGCATCTAAATAGCGCCTACTCAGAGCAAAAATAGTCTGCGCTCTTTGGTAATTCATGCCTGACTTTTGAATTAGAGGCCTGCTCCATGCATAATAAACTAAAGGAGTGTTCAATGTACTCCATTGAACATTAGTCATCATCTAAGTGTTTTCATTTTCGAATGTGCTTTAAACGGGACTAAATCAGGAGTGCATTTGCCTGCTAAATAGAATAAATCTCTTCTTCGTGCCGAACAGGGAGCCAGCGCAAACTACAGACTCGCCAGAAGTCGCATCCCTTGGGACACGGACGAAGGATGGAGCATGCGGAGAGGGCCGAGCGAAGGATGGAGTGTGAGTGAGGTGTGGCCTTGCCTTCCAAGCGGCGATTAAGCCAACACCGGACCTCTTTAATGTCTGGCATGATCAGAGGCGCGAGGACTAGAGGCGAGGACTGACGCCGTGGTTGACTGGACGTCGGGCGTGGTAATTGTCGGCCCACTGGGATGCTTTGTGCCCCGTCCGTCCGACCACTGCCCTCCCCCCCGTAGGTCCGTGGGGCAGTTTGTCATTCAACGACAAAGGCTGTAATAGAGTTCAAAGCGACGTCCATTTCACGCGGAGCTGCTAACGTCCCGTGCTCTACGTGCCCAGAGGAGGGAGCAGGGTGCGGATGGGGACAGTTAAGGACTGAACGAGAGAGGCATTGGAGGGGGTTGGGGCGATTTGCGATGCAACTTCCGATCGAATTGATTGGAAGATTTGCGCGATTTGGCGTGAAAAAAAATTGGCGGACAGGTGGATGTAAAGAGGGGAGGGAGGGATCGCCGATGCGAATAATGGTTAGCGAAGGCACCCGTCCTTTCATGCTGCCCTGTTCGATGGGGCGTGTAATTATTTATTACGTCCCTGCCGCCTCTTGTATACTCTCTTCTACCCTCTGTACTTTCTTACCCTTTCGCTGATGTTCGATGGTGCGACGAAGAGTGGGGCTTTTCTCAAAGTGGGGTGCACCCATCGCGGGTTCTTCAGACATCTTACACTTGAGATGAAGGTCAACGATGCATACCAATCTCATCATTGTCAAACCCACCCATCTTGTAATCGCACCAGTTGTAACGTAACGTAAGGTAAGGTAGGGTAAGGTTAGGTTAGGATATAGCTAATTAAATGTAAGGTTAGGTCAGTTAAGTTAGGTCAGGGTAAGGTAAGTTTAGGTTAGGTTAGGTATGGTATATGGTAATTAAGGCAGAGAAGAAGTACGGCATGCAAGCAAGGCAAGTTAAATTAGCCTACAGACCGTACAGTAAGGTAAATTCGGGTAATCGCGTACTTATATTTGACTCATCTGTGTATACTATAGACTGCTTCAGAGACGTATTATAGTTGTGAATGGAAGTTTAACAATAATATTTTCTGTTGAAGCTCCTATGCGACATCAACAAAAAGGTAAAGAACCTTTCATAGTCTGGCAACGAATAGCTAGTATTATGATGACTTAACCGAGTTTTGGACTCTCTTGAGACCCTGATCATCTGACGTCCAGAAGTTAGATCATGCATGTATGGCCTTTCTGGACCAATGTTCCCTCTAAGCTGTGCGCGTGTGCGCGCGCTCACACGTCGTGAGACGAGCGCACACAAGAAAACATGGAGCGCACACACCAAAAGTTTGTAAAGGTTAGGCCACATTACAATTATCTCTGAAACACTCATGGTTTACTAATAAATCTATTTTACATGTAAAACTTGTTAAGCCGTAACTCATACTCCATTGTATTTTAAACAAACGCTAAAATTTTAGGCAATGAAGGCACGGTAACGTTGATTATCCGCCGAATTCACAATGCGCACAGAATTTTACTCTCCTTGTAAAAATGTTGCACAAAAGAAATTTTATGCGCACACAGACTCCAAGAAATTAGAGGGAACATTGTTCTGGACTACAGTTTGATGCATCTCTCGCCTGATTGGCCTGTATACGTTTATACAGTACTATTATGTATGTATGTGTGTATGTATGTATGTATGTATGTACGTACGTACGTACGTTTGTATGTAAGCTTATGCATTAGGGATGGGCCGATTATCCGTTCGGTATTCCGTTTGGGCCGGATTTTGCACTATTCGGTATTATTCGAAATCGGTGATTTCTTACCTAACCTTACATTTAATTAGCCTTAATATCTGAATAACAAAAAATGTAATTTTTTGACCAAAAAATCGCTTCTTTCATTAATAAAGAAATGGTAACCTGTTTTGGCGACCTCCTGTGGTAATCTTTAATCTTTAATTAATTGAAAGTCCGTGTAAATAATAAAATTGTTACTCGATGTGTCAACAAAATGGGGGACAGTCCAGCTTTTTTCTTATGCCACGCGGTTTCAAACTTTCAAATGTTAATTTGTTTTAAATAGTTCAGTGTATAAACTCTCGTTGGAATCACATCTCGCGAGAATATACAAGATTTTCTTTTCATTTCTGTTCTATTAACTATTCGGATCGGAATCGGAATCGGCGAAAAACAGCAGGCCAACTATCCGGAATCGGAAATCGGTAAAAAAAATTTCAATCGGCTCATCCCTAGTATGCATGATGTATGTATGTATGTATGTATTCATGTGAGCATTGCTGTCGCGTCTTTCATTGATGTCTCATCGTGTGCAATTGTGTATGCATAATTGAGGGTTACTCAAGATGCCATCAATGGATATATCAACGAGGAGCGCCGCTCTGCGACCGGTCCGAAAGCTAACCATATTTCCTGTAGTGTTACGTAACATCCGGTCAGCGCCCGATGACAACGGAAACTTTCTCTCGGACGCCGTCTGTCATCAGATGGTCAAGACGTCATCAGTCACGCCTCTCAACAGCTGCTGCTCTCAACATCAACCAAACTCTATATTGTACATAATTTTCGTGAATGCTATACGTACATATGTATACATATACATACATATATATATATGTATGTACAGAATAGACATCATACATCTATTATAGGTATTATTCATAATATAAGAACGTCATCAGTCACACCTCTCAACAGCTACTGTCAACATTAGTCAACCTCATTGATATGATGTATTATACCATACATATACATATATATATATACATACATATATATATATATATGCACACTCATGAATACATAATTGTAATTAGGTCTACATATATATACATAAATATGTATACATATGCATAACGTAGGTATGGTTATATAGGCGTACATGTAAATATATATATATATATATAATCATGCCGACGTGTGTATGTCCTGTTTTCATAGGCATTGCTTGACAGCTTCGCTTCTTGAGTATTACGTAATTGTTTCGTCACTCGCTGTGTCATGAACTCGGACATACGATGACCACGGATGGAAGGACGGAACAGTGACCTCGGTCAGCGGAAGCAGTTGAACGGAGAGAATGTGAAACGACGTCAATGGGGGTATACGGCAAGAGGGTTGACTAACTTGACACCCTCTCGCCTCCGTGACAGCAGCTGAATTGGTTTGCATGGCACTGACGCGTAACATTCGCGTGGCGCCTGCATCCTTGGTTCTCCTTTCCTATCTCTGTTGCTATGTCTCTGTTTTATCTGTGTCTCTGCTTCTGTATCGTTCTCTGTCCGTGTCGCTATCGTAGCCTAGTAGGAGATAAGAGCCGAAATGAAGCAGGGCTTGTCCCTAAAGCCATTGGATTACTCACAAAGCTACGAAAAGCTAGCGTATTTCTCATGATTCTTCATGGCCACTCAGTGAACTTTCTTTATTAATTATTGCAAAGCAGGACAACTAAACACAGTAAAGTCCATTCAGGTTAAGCAATGCATTACAATTCCACTAGGGCCTACATGAATTTGATAAAGCCTATTCAGGTTAGGCGATATACATGCAATTGATAGTTGTGAACATTCATTCATTGATTCCGAGAATTTATATAGCGCCTCTTCAAGAGACCTACTCAGAGGCGCTCCCAGCCCTGCCTATCGATATTGTTTTGACTGAGCTTTATTATATTGAAGTTGGACCAGAACAAGATAATAATAATACAGAATGAAAGCTCGTGTTGCATGTAGACGCACGTCGTAAGTAATCGTAATCTTAAGATTTCAACAGCGATCAAAACAGGGAAGTCGCGGGAACCGGCATATTTACGGGAGCTCAGTCAAAACAAAATCGATAGGCAGAATGACACGATAAGATGGACGGTTTCCACGTGCAGATAAAGACGAGCACATTAACAGGACGAAGAGAACTCCAAATAATATTACAGACTCCACTACCCATAGCATTGAAATCAGGGTATACTTGTCGTATGATAAACCAGTGTTTAGTTGTATTTTTTTACACATAATCTCTTACACGACTTCTAAAGATAAAAACAGTACTGGAAAAATAAAACCCTATTCTGGTTCATCGTCCTTATCCCTCACGTCGTTCGAACTCCAAACTCCATGGATCTACCGTAGCCATCTGCCTGTCTATATATATATAGGCCTATAGCTTCCTGACTTATGAATCATCACTTGGAACCAAACCTCGCTAAGCCTGGCTCTCAAATTTCTCTTTGACACTCTTTTTCTTTCTTAGTTGTGACCTACCTCAAGAACTTTCCTTATCTCTACATATAAATTGCTCAACGTCTTCTAACTGTTTAAGAATTAAATTGACACAGTTCTTTGAATGTTTCTCCTTTCTTCAAACACAGTTATTTCATCAAACACAAATCGACAACTTCTAACATACAGCTCTCTACTGCATTAAAACAACTACTACACTGTATTGTTCAAATTCACTGTCATCAGCAGTTTCTAAGTTTGGCGCGCTAACTGCACGTGTAGAGAATCTACCGTCAGCCAATGTTTAGGCTACTTTAGGCCAAGCGCCCACGAGCCGACAGCGCAACTAAGGCCTAAGACTAAAACGCTTAACAATCGAATACACATTATATATATATCAACATAAGGAACACCTGTGCTCATTATATATGCAAAACATTAGTTCACATTACCTCCTTCCCTTTCTTTGGATTGAGCAAATTAAACTTAAAAATTTGCAAAATCATCATGTACTAAATTATGCAATAAACTTAATACTATACAAAACAGTAAAATAAACAATCTTATAATCTAGATAAACAATCTGCTACAACATTTAATCGTCCTTTCTTATAATTAACTTCTACATCAAAAGTTTGCAGTGCCAAAGCCCAACGCACCAATTTAGCAGACTTAGACATAGATTCAGTCAGATAAGTTAAAGGATTGTGATCGGTAAAGATGTGAACTTTAGATCCAATGATTATCTCTTTTAACTTATTTAGAGCCCAAACAATAGCATAGGCTTCTTTCTCCACAGTTGCCCATCTCTTCTGGGTGTCAGTCAACTTCTGACTTATAAATGACACAGGGCGTTCTATTCCCTTATCATCCATCTGCGTTAAAACAGCTCCTACTGCAAAATCACTACTATCGCAGTACAAATTAAAAGGTTTTCCAACATCAAAAACATATAAAACAACTTTAGAGCGTACAGCATCTTTAAGTAAATTAAATGCCTGTTGATGTCTATCAGTCCAATCAATCTTATCTGAAACATGTTTGCTTGTCAAATCAGATAGAGGCTTCGCAATCTGTGCAAAATCTTTGATAAACTGTCGATAGTAACCAAAAAATCCCAGCAATTGCTTAACTTGTTTCTTCGTTTCTGGAGTTTTCAAATTAATTAAACTTTCAATTCTATCTGGATTCATTTGAATCGTTCCAGAACCAACCACATGACCGATGAACTTTACCTCACTCTTACCAAAGATACATTTCTTTAAGTTCAGAGTAATGTTATGCAGTCTCATTTGCATTAAATATGCATCTAAATGCTGTAAATGAATCTTCCAGTCATCTGAATGCACAGCAATGTCATCTACATAGGGCTCAGCAAATTCATTTATAGGCTGTAAAACCATGTTAATTGCTTTAACAAATGTTCTTCCTGAGTTGATCATTCCGAAAGGAACACGAGTAAACTCGTACAGTCCATTGTGAGTAACAAAAGCAGTTTTCCATTGATCAGTTTGCTTAACAGGACAAGTCCAGTAAGCACTTCGACAATCAAAAATCGAGATCACATTTGATTTTCCAACTTTGTGCAACACGTCTTTCACAATCGGCATCGGATATTTACAATCCACAGTGAACGAGTTAATGTATCTGTAGTCGCAGGCAAGTCTCAGAGAACCGTCTTTCTTTTTAACAATTACCAACGGACTTGCCATTCTGCTCGAAGATGGTTTTATAATGTTGGCTTGAAGCATTTCTTTAATTTGTCGTTCAACTTCTGCTCGATAGATGAGTGGAATTCGGTAAGCCATAAATTCTTTTTCACGAAATTCCGGTTTCAGTTCAATTTCATGTTCAACCAATGTACATAGTCCAGGCTTTTCAGAAAAGCGATCAGAATATTTGTTCAATACTTCCAGCAATTGTTTTTGTTGAGTCAATGTTAAATGGCTAATCTGATCAGGATCAAGATTCAGTGAATTCTTTTCATTTTGCCAGTCATTCTTCATCAGCAATTCAACCACTGAACCAAAGTCTTCATCTTCTTCAACGATTAGTCCACAACTCATTGCTCTTGTAATGTACTTTCTGATTTTATTTGCGTGAATTATCTTCCGACAATCGTCACCCATGTCAATCAAATAAGAGTACTTGGACCTTCGTTGTATAACAGTACATGGACCATGCCATCGTGAAATCAGTTTATTCGTTGAAGTCGGATATAACACAATGACTTTTTCACCCGGTTCAAATTCTTTATGTTTCGCTCTTTTGTTGTATTGATTCGTATACTGTAATTGCTTCTCTCGTGAATATGATTCTGCAAACAGTAATGCTTTTTCCATATTTGCTTTCATGTCTTTCAAGTACTTTTCTGGTTGGATTCCAATATGAGGTGGTAAATTAATTTCTCTTGTCCAACTTTCTTTTAGAATTGCCAGTGGTCCACGCGGAATCTTTCCATACACCAACATATAAGGAGCAATTCCAGTAGTTGCATTCGGTACTTCTCGTAATGCCCACACTGTAAACGGAATTACTTTGTGCCATTGCCTTGGATTGTCAACAATTACATGATGGATCATTTTCTTGAATGTTTGGTTCCATCTTTCTACTAATCCAGCTGCCTCTGGATGACCTGGCGTGTCAAATCTTGGACTACAACCCATTAAATTCAGAAATTCTCTTGTCAGACTCGCAGTAAAATTTGTTCCTTGGTCACTTGTGATCACTGAAGGTACACCAACGTTCATGAACAACTCCATCAAAGCATCACACACAGCTTTTGCAGTTAATGATTTCAACAGAAACACTGTAGGCCATCTGGTGCAAGAATCGACAATACATAAACAGTACTTGTGACCTGCAGCAGATGCTGGCTCGATTGGTCCTACACAATCCACCGTAATTCTTCTAAACGCCACATCTTCTCTTGGAATTGGAGTGATAGGAACCCTGTCCATCACCAAACTTCTTGCCTTTAATTGACATTTCTCACATGATTTGCAAAATTTCACTATATCTCTTCTCATCTTTGGCCACGTAAAAGACAACTTTATTCGTTCTCTAGTTTTCTCTTCTCCAAGATGTCCTCCAAATACTGATTCGTGAGCCAACTCCATCACTTTCATTCGTCGCTCTTTTGGTAACACCAATTGATATATCGTTTGCTCTAATATTCGATATCTCTTGTACAGTAAGCCATTTACCACGCAGAATTCAGATTCTTTATCTGGCGCTAACGTCCACCATGCTTTCAATGATTCATCTTGTCTCTGCTGTTCTTCGAATTTCTTTGCGTCTGCAATCTGCATCTGTTGTTCTTCATCTTTCTCATTTTCTTGAAACAAATCTGCTATCGCCACATCACATTCATTATCCTCTTTCGTTTCATTTAGATTACCATTCTTGCATGCAGCCATCTCTTGTTCACTCATCTCTGCTGTTATACCGTCTTGCATTAAAGTTTGTTGATCATCGCTTTCGTTTTCCTCTTCACTTGAACTTTCAGTTTCACTTTCCTCTTCCACATCTACCACTTTCTTTCGCTGACTCTGCAATCTCGTCGTTACATTCACTTGAACATCTCCTTGTATCATTTTCACTTGTGGCACGGCTTTAAGTTCTGCAATGATTTCTGGATGCAACAAGAATCTTTCTGTGCTTCCCATTTTTGCAATACTAGCACACATCAATGTCACATAAGGTGTAAGTGAACATTTGATTTTATGCGGAATTACCTCTTCTTCCACATCGTTACAACACAGCCTTACATCAACTTTCACTAACTTTGCAGGAATGGCATCTCCTGCCACGCATTGTAAGTTCACTTTTCCAATCTGCTCCACCTGCATGCCTTCCAGTAATTCTTCACTAATCACCGGAACCTCTGCTCCAGAATCAATCAGTGCTTTTACTTTCACTGGTTCTTTTCCTGCTGTTCCACGAATCTCTACCTCGACGTACTGTAATAACACTTTCTTCAATGTTGTACTTTCATCTTTTCCAGCCATTTCTTTCTGCATTCCATTGTGCAATAGAATTTCTTTCTGAATATCAGGTGAAAGGTGACATTTCATCACTGACTTTACTTCAGTTTCATTATTCTGATGTTCTGTGGCTTGACTTTCTGAATTGTCAACCACTTGAATTCGATTCACCCTCGAATTTTCTTGTTTTCCATAATTTGAGGTTGTAACAGGAACTGGACAGAATTTCATTAAATGCCTGTCTGATCCACAGTTGTGACAACGTTTCACCACTGCACCTCGTTGTTCAATGCTTTCTTTTCTCTTATATGGAGTAAACGATGCATTGCCTTCTCTCGCGACAAACCTTGGTGGTGATTTGTTATATACCGGACGTTGTCTGGTCATCATCGACTCTCTATTCTCGTGAACAACCGGAGAATTTGGTTTCACTTCTGCACCTCTGAACTGATTTCCTGTTTCTTGATTGCTCTTCCAATGAAAACCAAAATTTGGAGTGGACTGTTGATTTCTTTTGCCATTGGGAACAAAACCAAAACTTGTCTTATTCGGAATTGCCAAACCAATTCGATTATTAACATGAATGTCTGCTAGGTCTGCCACAACACTAGCTTCGTAACAATCAGTTCCTTCCTTCGACAACACAAACTGTAGTGGACCTGGTGGTAGTGATTCTTTCAACTTATCCGCCACTAACAAATCAAACAGCTTCTCAAAATTCTTATCCACTTTGCGACTTTTCACATAATAGTTCAACAAGTTCTTCAGCCTTGCTGTAAACATTGTATACGTTTCTTCAGCTGTCTTCTTCGCATCAATAAACTTCGATCTGTACTCTCTCGGTGTCAACTTGAATTCTTTTAACAAGTGTTGTTTCACGATCTGATAATCGTCTAAATCATCGAATGACAATCTGTTTAGAACAGTTCTAGCTTTCGGAGTCATCAATGGCAATAGTAACTTCACCCAGAATTGTTCCTGCACGTTGAAACTACGAAACGCATTCTCAACCGTTTCGAAATATAATGGCACCTCCATCATATCGTTTGGCATTTTAGGTAACACATGTTTCATGGCATCACCAATTTTCTTTATTTTCGAAACCATCGTTTCACTTTCTTCTTGTTTCCTTTTCTCTTCTTCTCGTTCTTCTTTCCTTCTTTGTTCTTGTGCTTCTCTATTTCGCTTCTCCTCATTGAGTTGTGCTTCTTTTAATGCTATTTTTTGTTGTTCCAACTTTACACGTTCTTGTCTTTCCTCTTCCGCCTTCTCCATGCTTTCTTTCTGTAATTTCAGTTCTTCTTGTCTAACCTGTTCTGCTCGCTGCAACTCTGAAATTCGTACTTTTTCCTTTTCTTCTTCACGTAGTCTCTTCTCTTCAATCTGTTGCTGACGTATCTCTTCGTCACTTTTCCGCGCCCTTTCAAATTCAATCATCTGCTCTAATCTTCTCCTTTCAGCATCTTCTCTATCTTTTCTCAATTGCTCTAATTGAATTTCAAATTGCTGTCTTTGCAATTCTTCTTTCTCTCTTTGAAGACGTAATTCTTCCTGTCTTACATTTTCTGCTTTCTCTTCTTTCTCTCTCTGAAGACGTTCTGCCTTCTCTTCCTTCTCTCTCTGAAGACGTTCTGCTTTCTCTTCCTTCTCTCTTTGAAGACGAATCCTGTCGCATTTCTTTTTCTTCTTGTCTTATACGCTCTGCTTCTTCTCTTCGTTTCTCCTCTCTTTCTTTCTCTTCTTGTCTTGTCATCATCATCCATTGCATCATCGTCTCCATAGACATAGGCCCAGGCGGTTTCTCAGTAACCTTTTCCACAGCACCGCCGACAGCACCTTCTTCTTCTTCTGCTTCTTCTTTAAGCCAGACTTCAGCTAGCGCTTCTAGCATGTCTTCACGTGACATATCTTTCAGTTTCTCTTCTTCAAAACCAGCCTTTAACAAGCGCTGCTTTAATCTTTCAGAAGACATCTTCTTCAGTTCTGCTTGTTTCTTGACACTTAATTTCTCCATCTTACTTCTTTACTTCAGTGCTGTCCTTTCTGGAAAACACGAGTTTTCTTTTGTGTTTGAAGTATTGGGGATTGTTCTTTGTTTGATAACAACAAACTTTTATACCTTTGTTGTTGAGGCTTTCGTTGATTTACCAATGATTCGAGTGCGTATTCACCAGTCTACGTTGTTTCGAATCTCAGACGTTGTTTCGAATCCCAGACGTTGTTTCGAATCCCAGACGTTGTTTCGAATCCCAGACGTTGTTTCGAATCCTACCGCTGCTGTCTTTCACGGTAGAAAGGCGTCTCGATCCGTTCACTGTCTGAACAGACCGTCTCTCGATCCGCCCGTTGCCTGAGCAGACCGTCTCTTCGGGTTGACTCCTTCCTCCTCCGGTTCGCTTCTTCTTCTTCACCGGATCCAACACCGATGATCCCACTTCTGACACCAGAAATGTCGCGGTCGAGCCTCTCGAACACGACGACGAACAAACGAAGGAAAATTAAAAGATCTTTATTAACAGAAAGAATCAATTAAGTCAAATTTAAGTCAGCCCGTCAAATATCACAATCGCAGACAGCACACAGGTTGGCTGGTCTCGATTGAACTTCAATCAAATATCGTTACAAGAGCACTTTATCAACGTGCATAAATCTTCGTCAACTGGCTTCTTTGTACAGACGCTGCACCTTATATATAGGGTTCTGATGGATTCTAGAAAGTTCTATGACGTCATCGTACTTTTCCCTGGAAAGTCCTGTAGAACGCGTAGATTATTGATACATGCATTGGTCCGCTGTCAACAGTCCGTGGCGGAATTTTCCCTTAGCTGTAAACAATGTTGTTGACGCACAGCGGGTATTTTCCCCAGCCGCACGTGTCAGCGTAGACCACGACAATTTGTTAATAAAATACAGCCCGTAAAAAACAAAGTTTTTACTATATCCATCTAGTATCCCTATAATGCGTCTTATGAAGCAGTTACCTCTACAAATATATAGTCTGCGTTCGTTTTACAACATAGCGTGCGTTTAATGAGGCAGCGCACGCGTTTTTGTTGTGGCCAATGGCAACGCTGGCCAATGGCAACGCTGCGTATGGGAAAAGGGGATTCCCCGATTCGAAAAGTTGAGTCCCCGATTCTATAAGCTAGCCTTTTTGGGGAGCTGAAATTTTATAGAATGAAATGTCTCCGAGGGCGAGTCTATCTGCCAAGTTTCATGACGATTGAATGATTGTAAGTGATCGAATTAGTCGTCGAAAGATTTGACTTTTTAGCCTGTGGCTCAAACATAGTTACATAGTTACATAGTTACATAGTTACATTCAAGATTTCCGCAAGTTAAACTAGATGGATAAAAATAGGCCCCTTCTCAGCAGGACTATAGTCCCTTCTGGGTGCCCATTGTTCTCAACCTGACAATAATAATTTTATTATGTTGATTAAGTCTATGAAGCATGTCTAACATGTAATATAACTCCGCCACTTATCGTACTTTGGCAATGCCAGTACCAAGCCTCGAAGAAGGAGGGCGACGCTAATGATTTTTGTTTTCACACAGTATCGTTAAACTGAAGCTACTTACTTAGCTTACACATCTTTCTTGAGACGCAACTTAAGGATTTTTAGATAGCTAGCGTTATTGGGTTGGTTCTTACAAGATGCCATATAATATATGCAGAGGTTAAGAAAAATATGTCGCCAACACTTCCATGGCTGCATCTGGGCTAGGTTAAACACTTATGTATATATATGTATTTATCCAGACAGCTTCAGTAGATCGAAATTAACTGGTTCCATCTGTACTGTATTGAAATGTCGAGAAAGTCAGTTAGATTAAATCCTACATTATCAAGATTAACTGGAGTTGGTTCATATGGGTTAAATGACTTAAATCATTATAATAATAATAATAATAATAATAATAATAATAATAATAATAATAATAATAATAATAATAATAGTAATAATAATAATAATAATAATAATAATAATAATAATGATAATAATAATAATAATAATAATAATAATAATAATAATAATAATAATAATAATAATAATAATAATAATAATAATAATAATAATAATAATAATAATAATAATAATAATAATAATAATAATAATAATAATAATAATAATAATAATAATCATTATAATAATAATAATAATAATAATTTTGATTTTATTATCCGGATAGTTTCTTAGAACCTGAGGGATTATACTTACCTCTTGTAAAAAAATAAAATAATACTAATAATAATCGTTTGCTAATTCAAACTGACAAGTAGGCTACGCAGTAAGATTACATGATATAATAAGTAACAGATGATAAGAAGTTTAACAGGAGTCGAATTTAACTGTATGGAAGCCTGTAAAGCGCCCAACTTTCATACTGCTCATTTTACAGTCGCCCCTAGGGAGTGGAAGGCTGAGTCAACCTTATATGGGGCTAGCGAGTATCGAACCCGCGTCCTTCTGATCTTCATGCCAGGGTGTCACCATTCAACCATCTGCCCGCCGGAAAATCTTAAAAAAATCTTAAATCCTGTTGGATCGAAATGAATTGGATTCCGATGATCCCTCCGTTGAATTTGATTGAATTGGATCGAAGTGATTCGTAGCAGATCGAATTGGATCGAAATAAATCGGATTAAGAGGAATTGACTTATTCTAATCAGAGTAGAATTGCCACCGGCGTATATATACGGCGCTGCAATGCATTACAAATCTCGCACACTGCGACGGCGGAAAAGCCTCCACAAGGTCCACGAGTTCCTTTTGACTCCTAGGTTCCGGCTCAACACGTCAAACGACGCTAGATGGAACGGCGTTGCGTGCCATCCGCCTCATTCCATTCTCCACTCTCCAGTCTACGTTTTACCAGCGCGCCTTCGATCGCACGTATCGTGCCCTGATTATAGTCGTTAGGGGGCGAGCCCGGACCGGATCTCGCGCCGTCGGTCGAGATTAAAATCGTGCCGGAAACATTCAATTACTTCCCGGCAGCCATTGCGTCGCTGCGGCGCAATGATTTCTGGGCCAGATGGACCGGAAGCATCTTCCAAGTCGATTCCATCTTTGACGGTGACAATTTCGTATCGCGTCATACGTGAGTTGACTGCGATTGACCGGTCGAGATTTCTGCTGTCGGCTTTTCCGCGTATGTCATACATATTGGCGACATGCCATAATGTACACGCGGTTGCTTGAATCATAAGCGACCGTAAAGTGGCTTGCTGTGTAATATATATGTCAGCTGTTCGCTTTTGTGTCTGATTGTAGGTTCCAATGTGTCTGCTTTATGGGCACACTGTTTCTATGGCCTGTGTTAGTGTTTTCGCCAAGCGATCAGTGTTTTTGTGGAGGTGAAAGTGATCTAGAATGGACCGTATACTGGAACTTAAAATTGAGTGCAGCCAATTCAGACGGGCAGCAAATGGTGAAGGATAGGATACTACCTGATCATAGGTGGGGCGCGGTGGTGTAGGGGTATGTTCGGTGCCTTGCAGCAGGAGGGTTGCGGGTTCGAATCCACCTCAATCCGCCGCGTAGGGACCCTGGGCAAGTCCTTCACTGCAGTTGCTCATGCGCTTCGGCGTGAAACTCCGATTCAGTGTCCGCGCTGTAGTCGGGAACGCCTCTGAGTAGAAATCTTGAAGGGGCGCTATAACAAGTGCTCATACATACATAGGTCCTGATGAAATATCAGTAAAGACTGCACAGTGCATAGTCGAATCTTTACGGATGCTGTTGTAATTGTAACTGAACATTTATGTAACGCCTCTCAAAGAGCAACCTGATTAGAGGCACTCTATGCGCAAGCCTGTATGATGATAGGTGTTATTGTGAACTACAATTATATTAGTTAGCAAAAATACTGTACATTAACCGAGAAGAGCCACCAAATCAATTCAATTTATTGATCCCAAACAAGCAACAGAAGAAACAAGCTGTAGAATGGTGTGGAATGACACATTTCCATATTACATGTAGTATATTAGTAGTTTCAGTTTAACGACATTGTGTGATAGCAAAGATCATTAGCGTCGCCCTCCTCCTTCATCCAGGCTTTGGACTGGCACTGACAAAGTACGAACAGTGTCGGAGATATGTGTAAGCTCTTACTTTGCATACAGATTTACAAGTGCATGCAGACTTAACAGCTTCAAGTGCACGTGCACTGAAATGCACTCATGCAAATGTACATGTTGCACTTGTGCATTTCAGTTGAGAACCGAACGACGTCCAGCGCCTGCAAGTACCTGGGCGACATCCCGGTCAGCGGTCAGTCGGGCACCCTGGCCAGTATAGTGACCAGCGAGCACGAATTCGGGTCATCGCGCTGCCCCTGGCTGATAACGATGCCCCGAGGTCAAAGGGTCAAACTGGTCCTCATCGATTTTGGCGTCATCTATCGACTGACGGACGCGGGGGTCGTGTGCCACGTGTATGCGAGGTTCCAGGAGCCGACGCTCTCGACGGCCACGACCGTCTGCGGGAGTCGAACCCGGGAACGAAGCGTCTACGTCTCGGAGACGAACCAGGTGGAAGTGACGATGATGAACTTTCGGATGAATGAGGAACAGGTCTACTTCGTCGTCAACTATGAAGGTCAGTCGCATCATGTGGAGGGAGGGGTTTAGGGTAATGGTAACACTCTGTAACACTCTGGGGTTAGGGTAATGGTAACACTCTGTAACACTCTGGGGTTAGGGTAATGGTTACACTCTGTAACACTCTGGGGTTAGGGTAATGGTAACACTCTGTAACACTCTGGGGTTAGGGTAATGGTAACACTCTGTAACACTCTGGGGTTAGGGTAATGGTAACACTCTGTAACACTCTGGGGTTAGGGTAATGGTAACACTCTGTAACTTCGTCGTCAACTATGAAGGTCAGTATCATCATGTGGAGGGAGGGGGTTTAGGGTAATGGTAACACTCTGTAACACTCTGGGGTTAGGGTAATGGTTACACTCTGTAACACTCTGGGGTTAGGGTAATGGTAACACTCTGTAACACTCTGGGGTTAGGGTAATGGTAACACTCTGTAACTTCGTCGTCAACTATGAAGGTCAGTATCATCATGTGGAGGGAGGGGGTTTAGGGTAATGGTAACACTCTGTAACACTCTGGGGTTAGGGTAATGGTAACACTCTGTAACACTCTGGGGTTAGGGTAATGGTAACACTCTGTAACACTCTGGGGTTAGGGTAATGGTAACACTCTGTAACTTCGTCGTCAACTATGAAGGTCAGTATCATCATGTGGAGGGAGGGGGTTTAGGGTAATGGTAACACTCTGTAACACTCTGGGGTTAGGGTAATGGTAACACTCTGTAACACTCTGGGGTTAGGGTAATGGTTACACTCTGTAACACTCTGGGGTTAGGGTAATGGTAACACTCTGTAACACTCTGGGGTTAGGGTAATGGTAACACTCTGTAACACTCTGGGGTTAGTGTAATGGTTACACTCTGTAACACTCTGGGGTTAGGGTAATGGTTACACTCTGTAACACTCTGGGGTTAGGGTAATGGTAACACTCTGTAACACTCTGGGGTTAGGGTAATGGTTACACTCTGTAACACTCTGGGGTTAGGGTAATGGTAACACTCTGTAACACTCTGGGGTTAGGGTAATGGTTACACTCTGTAACACTCTGGGGTTAGGGTAATGGTAACACTCTGTAACACTCTGGGGTTAGGGTAATGGTAACACTCTGTAACACTCTGGGGTTAGGGTAATGGTAACACTCTGTAACACTCTGGGGTTAGGGTAATGGTTACACTCTGTAACACTCTGGGATTAGGGTAATGGTAACACTCTGTAACACTCTGGGGTTAGGGTAATGGTAACACTCTGTAACACTCTGGGGTTAGGGTAATGGTAACACTCTGGGGTTAGGGTAATGGTTACACTCTGTAACACTCTGGGGTTAGGGTAATGGTAACACTCTGTAACACTCTGGGGTTAGGGTAATGGTTACACTCTGTAACACTCTGGGGTTAGGGTAATGGTAACACTCTGTAACACTCTGGGGTTAGGGTAATGGTAACACTCTGTAACACTCTGGGGTTAGGGTAATGGTAACACTCTGTAACACTCTGGGGTTAGGGTAATGGTAACACTCTGTAACACTCTGGGGTTAGGGTAATGGTAACACTCTGTAACACTCTGGGGTTAGGGTAATGGTAACACTCTGTAACACTCTGGGGTTAGGGTAATGGTTACACTCTGTAACACTCTGGGGTTAGGGTAATGGTAACACTCTGTAACACTCTGGGGTTAGGGTAATGGTAACACTCTGTAACACTCTGGGGTTAGGGTAATGGTAACACTCTGTAACACTCTGGGGTTAGGGTAATGGTAACACTCTGTAACTTCGTCGTCAACTATGAAGGTCAGTATCATCATGTGGAGGGAGGGGGTTTAGGGTAATGGTAACACTCTGGGGTTAGGGTAATGGTAACACTCTGTAACACTCTGGGGTTAGGGTAATTGTAACACTCTGTAACACTCTGGGGTTAGGGTAATGGTAACACTCTGTCACGTAGATCAGAAGATCAGCACGGACGCGGGATCGCTTCCCGCTACCCTCCCAAGGTCGACTCAGCCTTTCATTCGCCAGATGGCGTTGGTAAAATGAGTAGTAGGACGTGATGGGCGCCTTACATGGCTGCCGTATATAGTCAAATTCGACTCCTGTTATAACTTGTGATCATCCGTTCATACTATGAATTGTAGTCATACTGCGGTGCACATGTGTCAGTTTGAAATAATAAACGAAGATTGTTATCAATTGCAATGCATGATCGAAGATAACTAAGTCCTCGCCTCATCTACTAGTGTCTGCTCCTTTAAATTTAACATGTCAACCAAATCCAGTGGTTAAATTTAGCCGGATCCCACCGGATCTGAGATCCGGCACCTCTGATTTGAGATCCGCAACCTGTAGGCCTACTGTTAGATCCACAACCTAAATATATGAGATCCGCCACCTAAAACAGGAGACCCATCACAGACCGATTTCCACCACCCAAAATCAGATCAGCATCCGTCGACCTCAATGCGCTTTCAATATTCACTTGAGACATAGAAAGCTACTAACGTACTTAGCTTAAGTTACCCGCGGCTGTATTAAAATCGTTACGTAATGCCTACGGATATAGTAGCCAAGTTTGTGTCACTGGCTGTGGCAATAGAAGTAGATGACATTCGAGTGATTAACACAGCATTTTGCTTATTGCTTCGTCAATCAGTCGTTTGTGGAAAGTTAGCTGGGTTCGGTTTCATAATCTGATTTAGCACATGCTTTTGGTTAGTTATAGTTAATTTCGAAACGATCCACAACCTCTAGATGAGCAATTTAACCAATGACCAAATCTTATTGTATTATATTTGGATACTTATAAAGCGCCTCTAGCAGTAGTAAGTATTCAGAGTCGCTCCCAGCGTGCGCACCTCGAAGAAACAAGAACGTCTTTAGGCAGCGGACATGTAGAAGTAAAAAGACCACCAGCGATTATCTCGGCCAGAGCTTGTTGAATATATAATAGATTGTTCGTTTGGTGTTGTTTGTAGCTGTTGGTTGCGTTGATCCGTTGGTTCCGAGGGCCTCGTGGCTGAAGCGATCCATTGATACGGCCGTCATCTCCTGCAATTACACGACGCAGGCCTGGCACATCGTCTGCCAAGGAAGCGCCTGGTTCGGAAAGGTTGACAACTGCACAGCCATCGGTCAGTTGTAACACGTCGTCACACTCTCCGTCTCCGTCTCCGTCTCTCTCTCTCTCTCTCTCTCTCTCTCTCTCTCTCTCTCTCTCTCTCTGTCTACGTGTCTATCTCTGTCTCTGTCTGTTTCTGTTTCTGTCTCCGTCTCCGACTCTGCCTCCGTCTCTGTCTGTGTCTATTTCTGTTTCTGTCTCTGTCTGTTTCTGTTTCTGTCTCCGTCTCCGTCTCTGCCTCCGTCTCTGTCTGTTTCTATTTCTGTTTCTGTTTCTGTCTCTGTCTGTTTCTATTTCTGTTTCTGTCTCTGTCTGTTTCTATTTCTGTTTCTGTTTCTGTCTCTGTCTGTTTCTATTTCTGTTTCTGTTTCTGTCTCTGTCTGTTTCTGTTTCTGTCTCCGTCTCTGCCTACGTCTCTGTATCAACGAATCTGTCTGTTTCTGTTTCAGTTTCAGTCTCTGTGTCTGTGTCTGTCTGTGTCTTTGTCTATATCTGTTTCTGTCTTTGTCTCTGTATGTACAGTTTTTGTACAGGCACCTGCTAAATGTAGCCACTTCTGAAACGGTCCATATTATTATACACTGTGTCCGGATGAAAAGTAGAACACAACAAAAAGTGTCATAACTCGGTCAAAACTATCAGTATTTACCTGAAATTTTAAACACAACAACAGTGACCATATCTACACGAGATCCTAAAGCCGTTTGGAAATGTTCGTGAATTTATCATATTTATGAGCGTTTGCAATGGAGCACTGACAAATTAAAGTTTCCAACATGGGCCCTTACTTACGCAGACGCTGTGACGTCGTCATCGATGAAATACGTCACTTGTTTTGGTCTAAGCACAACAAAAATGGCGTTTACAGAAGAAGATAAAATTTTAATTAAAGTACTGCGGCAAGAACATGGTTATGGAGCGAGAAGGTTTCTGAATGAATTTTCGAATAAAGGTTGGTGTCTTTCGTCTGTGAGTAAGCTATTGAAGAAGATCGATGAAACCGGCACAGTGAAGCGAAAACCTGGCAGTGGCCAAAAACGCACGACACGCACTGTTGAAAACGTCGAGTTGGTTGAAAGGCTGGCATTAAGCCAAGAAGATGCACCGGGAACCCATAGAACGGTGCGTCAGATTGCGAGGGATATTGGGATTCCGAAGACCGCAGTACACGAAATCGTTGCCAAGGACTTGAAGCTGGTTTGTTTTAAGAAGAGGCGAGCGCAAGATCTAACACCAAGAAACAAACTGACACGTCTTGTACGCGTCAAGCAGCTGCTGAAGAAATACCCTGAGCACACAGTCCCATTCATATGGTTTACGGACGAAAAAGTTTTTACCGTCGCTCCTCCTGTCAACCTCCAGAATGATCGCGTTTATGCGGCGGCTGGGACGCGCAAGAAACACGTGCCTGCTGAACGTCTCCTCAAAACACGTTCACACTTTTCAAAGTCACTAATGGTCTCAGTCGGTGTGTCAACCCTGGGGTGCACTCATTTGATCTTTGTTGAGCCGGGTGTGAAGGTAAATGGAGCGTACTATCGCGATGTGCTGCTCACTCAACATCTGCTACCTGCTATCAAGCAGGTTTCTGGCGGCTACTTCACATTCCAACAAGACAGTGCCCCTGCGCATCGAGCACGTGAGACCATTGCTCTGCTGTCCCGGGAGACACCCGACTTCATATCACCGCAGATGTGGCCACCCAACAGTCCAGACCTCAATCCAGTTGACTACCAAATCTGGAGTGTACTGCAGGAGCGCGTTTATCGTTCCCGTATTCGTGACGTCGATCATCTAAGGGCGCGTCTGGTTGAGGAGTGGCAGCTGTTTGACCACGCGATCATCGACCGGGCCATCAAACAGTGGCGTCCACGTCTACGGTCATGTGTCCGTGAACGAGGAGGACATTTTGAACACCAGCTGTAGCTGAACTTCACTTTCTTATGTAATATGTAAGGGCCCATGTTGGAAACTTTAATTTGTCAGTGCTCCATTGCAAACGCTCATAAATATGATAAATTCACGAACATTTCCAAACGGCTTTAGGATCTCGTGTAGATATGGTCACTGTTGTTGTGTTTAAAATTTCAGGTAAATACTGATAGTTTTGACCGAGTTATGACACTTTTTGTTGTGTTCTACTTTTCATCCGGACACATATATATGTTCCGTTTTCTCTTTCTCTCTCGCTCTATGTTTTTTTTTATCTCCGTCTGTTAGTTTTTGCTTTCAGGTTTTATCGCCAATCTTCTCTTCCAAGGTTTCCAGTCATTTAAGAGAATCATCATTCAGTGTATTTCTGAAATCATTAATATTATTAATAATATCAAATATGCATAGATGTTGCAGAAGCTGTTGTGTAAATGACGCTTTGAGAATATTCAA
>JACEVL010000132.1:952500-990000 GCA_020284085.1 Aporrectodea caliginosa | reverse complement strand
ATGGTGAGATATAGGCATCAAAAGCTCATGGCTTACTTTGCTGTAACTGCATGTAACGATAGTGGTAACTGATCATCCTTGGATTTGAACTTGGCTGGCTAGCGTAGCCCGATGCACCAAGAGTCGAGTTCTTTAACGCAGGGTTATAATAAGACAAATCGTTGCGAAGACAAAGTAAATCATGAACCCTTTGAGAGGCTCCTCGAATTAGCTCTATAAAAAGTCAGGCAACATATGCAGAGTTGAGTATCGATATGCAGGCGAAGAACAAAATCGAGGTAATTATCTGCTCCGATTGTGGGACAAGTTCCTTCAACATTTGCGCAGAGAATTGCATAACTATTAACTATGCTAATTTAAACAATCTGTCTTTGTAAAGATCCAGGACTGACATAGAGACCTCGAGAGCTGCGTGCAAGGACTCTCTTGCTCACCTGTCTACCACCCGCCCCACGCAGTGGAAATGGCCCTCTCTCTCTCTCTCTCTCTCTCTCTCTCTCTCTCTCTCTCTCTCTCTCTGACTCTCTCTCTCTCTCTCTCTCTCTCTCTCTCTCTCTCTCTCTCTCTCTCTCTCTCTCTCTCTCTCTCTCTCTCTCTCTTCTCTCTCTTCTCTCTCTCTCTCTCTCTCTCTCTCTCTCTCGCTCTCTCTCTCTGACTCTCTCTCTCTTCTCTCTCTCTTCTCTCTCTCTTTTCTCTCTCTGTCTCCCTCTCTCTGTCTCCCTTCCTCTGTCTCTGTCTCTGTCTCTGTCTCTGTCTCTGTCTCTGTCTCTGTCTCTGTCTCTCACCCTCTCTCTCTCTCTCTCATGGCCGTTGTGGTTTTCGTACACTTGACAGAACGTGCCATCAATAGCCCGTGAGCTGTCGACTGAAGGCCACTTCGTCTGTTTGCATCGAGACCTCTTCTAAATACGACCGTCGTTATATTCACTCTGTTTTATTAGGATCTCAACGGTGTCTTATGCATATACGATTTTAAAATATCGACGGCATTCCTAGAGGCTCCGTTGCAGGTCACGAACTCCCTCCGAGCATTTACACACCGTTTATCTATAGCCTATTTTTTGCCAATGCACTTCATGACCATTAAACTATGCTGAAGCTTTATCACTGAATTACCTGTCGGCCTTCGGGTCGAAATTCGAGTGAGGATGACCCGATAGAAGGACAGACAGACGGACGGACGGTTAGGTGAGGTTATGAAAGGAATGCAAGTTAATGTACGGTGAGGTAATGTAAATGTAATGTAGGATAATGTAAATGTAATGTAAGATAATGTAAATGTAATGTAAGATAATGTAAATGTAATGTAAGATAATGTAAATGTAATGTAATATAATGTAAATGTAATGTAAGATAATGTAAATGTAATGTAAGATAATGTAAATGTAATATAAGATAATGTAAGTGTAATGTAAGATAATGTAAATGTAATGTAAGCTAATGTAAATGTAATGTAAGATAATGTAAATGTAATGTAAGATAATGTAAATGTAATGTAAGATAATGTAATGTAAGATAATGTAAATGTAATGTAAGATAATGTAAATGTAATGTAAGATAATGTAAATGTAATGTAAGATAATGTAATGTAAGATAATGTAAATGTAATGTGAGATAATGTAAATGTAATGTAAGATAATGTAAATGTAATGTAAGGCTAGATAATATAAGGTAAGGTAATGTATGATAAGGTAAAGTAATGTAATGTAATGTAAGGTAATGTGTGTAATGTAAGATAAGGTAAGGTAAAAAGAAGGACAGACGGACGGACGGTTAGGTGAGGTAAGGTAATGAAAGGAATGCAAGTTAATGTAAGGTGCGGTAATGTAATATAAGGTAAGGTAATGTAAGACAATGTAAATGTAAAGTAAGATTATTAGGTACTGATCAAAATAATTTTAATCGATTAATCTCGAAAATTTAATCGAGATTAATCGATTAAATTTGATTAATTTGGTCCATGTTATAATTATGAAGCGTGAAAAACTGATTAGACTGTATACCCTGCAAAATCCCTCAATCATTCGACATGCTAAAGTTTAAATTGTCGAACTGAGAAATGTAATCAGTAGTAACTACCTTTTATCTACAAAATTCTTCAATAATTTCGCCATTTTCGACTTTTCCGTCAGCATTTACCTTAAATGCAAAATGATCGCTTAATTTTCCACTCAAATGTGTCACATTATTACTGTTCGCCATATTGTTTATATCGGAAATAGGTCGGTTGACGTCGTAAAATAAGTAAAAAATTAATCGAAAATTAATCGAACAAGCCGAAATTAATCGATCAAAGTTTTTAACGATTAATCGATTAATTAATCGTTAAAATCCGCATCCCTAAAGATTATGTAAATGTAATGTAAGTCGAGGTAATATAAGGTAAGGTAATGTACTGTAGTGTAATGTAGTGTAATGTGTGTAATGTAAGGAAAGGTAAGGTAGGTAGAATAAGTTAAGGTCAGTGTGATTCTCGTTAACGATAACGATAACGAAAATGTTCGTTAACGAAAATAAAATGATTTCATTAACGATAACTATAACTATAACTAAAAATATCATTAACTATAACTATAACTATAACGAAAATAACAATAACGAAAATTCATCTTTATTTTCGTTAATCCAAAAAATAAAAATAGGAAGTGCAATATGGACGATTCGACATAAATGAGAACGAAAAATGCAATATTTTTATTATGCAATTTGTCAGTTACTTTGGAAACTCGTGTATTCATGAATCTGAATGCACCCATGCTTCAAAGGCTTTCAAAGCTCTGAGCCAATTGTGAAACAGCGTGTTAATACGCACAATTTTGCTTATAGCCTTAATTATTGTAACTAAGTAGTAACTAAAATTAACTAAAATAAAAATTCATTAACTATAACTATAACTATAACGGTAACTAAAAAATAATAATAACTATAACTATAACTATAACTAAAATAAAAAACCATTAACTATAACTGTAACTATAACTAAAATAAAATCTGTAAGGAGAATCACACTGGTTAAGGTAATAAGGTAAAGTGAGCGAATGTAAGATAAATCACAGTCAGCATTATAATTTTTTGGGTTCTCTGTATAGTCTTCCTTCATCAATTCTTCCTCTCATGTTCAATCGTTTTCAATTTAAGAAAAAGCACCGTCAGAAATTTGGCGGCCACCTCAAATCGGCGTTTTCTTCGACTGAAGACTTATGCCTAAAGCCAGTCCCGAAATTCTGACTATTGTGCCAATGACTGTCAACCCTGGCCATTTACTGAAATTAAATGTAACACATTTACGACAATATCTGTAACACAGAAATAGCCAGCTGGGTGGTTTTTTTTATATCAGCGGCCTAGAGACATTGAATACATTAGTAGCGTGTAGCTAGGCAATATAATCGATTTATGACTGTAATTATTAACTTGCGGTCTGGCGCAATATAAAAAAAATTGTGAAAATAGATCCCAACCCTTGAGATACTTTGGCCGTGGCCCTGATTTATTGGCAAGACTGTTGATAGATTCTGAGAAATAAACACACAACGAGTTCAGGTTCGGCCTATTTCTCTTGAACTGAAGACGAGGGTAATTTATCTGAGGTCTTCCTGCGTGTAAGAATCTTAACGAGTTGACAACTTTAACAGCATTTATTACTGTGAAGTGACAGATGAAAGTGGACCTGAGGCTAATCACCAGTAACGAAATAGTACTCATAACACGCTCGAAAGTCCGCGAGTGTGTTCAAAGGAGTCCAGGGGCTGAAAGCCCTCTCCGATTTTCACACAAACACACGCACAAATCACTTGTTCCAATGGAGCGCAGTAGACAGGAATATCACAACGCAATCCGCTCTACAATGTACTTCAAACCTCTCAAACGCACGTTCCAAAAAAAGTGCCACTTTCCCAACCGAACGCAACACGTGATGTCCCAGTGGAACGCAGCACACGGAAACAACAGCACAACCCTCTCCACAATGCACGTCATCCGCAGAATCACGTGCACACTTAAGTCATTTGTCCCAATGAAACGCAGCACACGAAATCCCAGTGGAAGGCAGCACACGGCAACACCAGAACAATCCTTTCCCATAATGCACGCCATCCTCTTCACTTAACTGTGCACTCGTATGTACAGACCGATTGTTTGTGCACAGCAAACAGTGACGCAGCGCATGCACACGCTGACGGTGTTGCCTAGTTTGTTCACCAACCAACACATAACAAAGGCTACGCCCAGCAGACGATAAAATAATTACTTTCGGAGGAGTCCCAGATGTCAGTGGTCGGTGCCCTAAATCTTCAGCAAAAATAACGAACGATGTCGATGGAAAGAACGCAAATAGCAATGCCTTTGTAGTTTCATTACGTTTAGGGACCTTCGGGAAAGAAAAAAAATGACCCTGCAATTGTCACAATTTTTATGAACTGGCAAGAGCAATTTTTCTTTCGCTTTTGTATTCGGATGTGTAAACAGAAGAACGACAATTCAGCTGAATGTTTGAAACATTTTGGCGAATAATTACCTAAAAGCAGAGTACATTTTATTTACAAATTCTTTGCATAACGCAGGCGTTAGGTGTTTATGGAATAACGACATACAGCGGCTAGTTCAAAACCGCTGTCGGTACACTTCAGAACAAAGTATTGAGCATATTGAACAACTGCTATAGTCAGAATCATTCCCATAGAGGTTATGCTTACCACAAGTTAAAGGCAATAGTAACGGAAGAAGCAAACTGAAAATCACAGCGTAAAAGCTGGTATTTCATCTATTTCATCTATTGTAGGCCACATTAATTGTCCTATACCGTCAACCAAGTCATGTCTACAGCCATTCCAATCACATTGGTGTCTTCTCTTAAAGCAGACAGCAATTTCGATAAGGATAGCTCCGCTGACCAGTGATGACAGTCACTGACTGACACTGTTTCTATCCAACACGTGGTCGTGCTTTATTATTACTAAACATTTTTTAAGCGCCACTATCTAATGACCAAGCATCAATCGATGGCGCTGAGGAATTGAGTGAAAGACTTCCTCAAGGTCTCTACACGGTAACCGTCTCAGAGGAGGCTCGAACCCGTACTCTCCGCATTAGAATGCGAGCTCTCCAACCAATCGGCCACCGTATGCCACGGCAGTACAACCTTAACGAATAGAACAAAAGCTTCGACAAGATCTCAGTCGGGTCTGCACAGATATTTTTGTACTTTTTATTGTCTCATTAAAGAGACAATTTGGCAATCACAATCAACGGTTACTTCATGTTTATTTTTAGCTGTAGACAGCTCGGTAGCATGAATTAAGCCTGCAAGGCTACTCTGATTAAATAAACTTAACACAAAGGTTCTTAAGAAATAAATTTCCGCAGATGTTGTAGGTTTTATTGGTCAGTACATTTTGCAAAGACGTCCTATATACAATTCTCAACGATACTATGAAATCGTCTACCAAATTGCTATTTTCTGCTGCTACAGCTGTTCATTAAAAAATCAAGAAGTCATTAATTTGCTTCAGTAACTAAAATTACAGCTACATGTGAAACTGCAATTTTTCTGTAACATCGGCAAAATAGCAAAATAAGAATCTTTCGAGTAGTTTCTCGTAATGTTGTCTAATGACACAATCAGTACTCTATAGTCAACGCAAAATAACGCCCGTTAGTTAGCTATCTGGATAAACAGTGAATATTAATCTATTAATATAATAATCCTAATAACTATCTTGAAGGCTCTGTGTACTGTTACTTCTGTCAATACACTATTGAGTTAAAATAAAAAAATATCCGTTAGTAAATTATGATCAGATTAGTGTCCTGATAGGACTATACGTTTAGACAACGGATAAGTTGAGTTGATGAACCCAAGTAATTAGTTATCTCTTTCTCAAGCACTCAAGCCTACTTTATGAACTTCAGTTCAAAAACAGTCTATGCATTAAATACGATTCCCTAACAGTTATTAACACAATAACCTTTCTTACACGAAAATCCATGTATGTTGAAATAGCGCTAATACTGTATGCACAAAATATCACTACAAACATGTTGAACCTGAATGTTTTACTGCTTAGGTCTACATGAAAATGGCGGGCATATATATACAAATATATCACATATCATATCACAGAAATGATTAATACCATACATAATTATATATACATGATCTTTGGCAAATGGGAATACTTGGATATAGGCCTACACAGACTAATTATGTTGATTGATGATTAGTGTCATCTACTGTATCTACACATGTATGTGTTTGCTCGAGGCATCTCCCAATTGGGATCATACACAGCAATATGGCATGCGTATAATTATAAAGATAAATTATTTTAAAATAATGATCATCTGAAATAAATACAGGTGTGTGCAGAAATAAATAGACGTATAATACTATAAAGCATACCTTTGTAACACTACGTGTGCGTAGTCTATAGTGTAGCAATACTGATGTGGCCTGTAACAGGTAGTGTTGTGAATTGCCCTATATAGCAGGAGATGTTGGACCTATGACAAGTGAGGGTGGGTCAGCGGTGACCCTCATTCCCCCGTGTAGACGATGTGTATGGCATTGTCCGTTTGGGAGGGTCGTTCCTCTTCGATGACCGTGGGGAAGGGGGGTGGTTCAGCACATTCGTTTGCCCCGATCAACCACCGGACGATCCTCTCCCTCTTCATCGTTTCCGTTCTCTCGTCCTCCTCGTCGCAGTCGTCAACCTCGTCTTCCAGATCCTCGCTCTTGAACGGCTGCGCCCGTCGCGCATTCCGTGACCCGTTAACCGGGTTTCGAACCCCAGACTGCTGCTGCTGCTGATAAAGTTGCTGCTGCTGCTGCTGTTGAAGTCGTTGATGGCGGATGAGGTTCGGCTGAGATTTGGACGTACGCATTAATCCTTTACCTCCGGAAACAACGACCGCAGCAGCCGCAACAGGTGGTCTTCGCTGACGACCCCCAGCATCTACCCAGCTGTTCTTCTTCTCCCTCGCCGGCTGCAGCCCCTGACCTTGACCTTGCTGAAGCGATAACCTAGGCGTAGCCGGGGCCATTCTAGTAGTAGTCCGCTGGAAACGTTCCAGATTGTTCTGTATTCGGGTCATATCGTTGGCTATGTTGATCTCGTCTAGGATGCGTAGGGCGGCCTCTGATAAACCACTGACATGTGTGGAAACGGGGGCCTTCACACTGTCCACATTTCTCGAATGGGACATCGAGGATTGGCGATCCACGGAGGCCCTGGCTGTGTCGAGCGTGCTTGGAGGGTACCTGTCCTCCCGCGTTGAGGTCTGCCTTGGCAATGGACGAAGAAAGACGTCGTCGTTTTGTCTGGTGGTGGTATTACCACCTGGAACCATATCGACGCAGTCCGTAAGGTGAATCTTCGACGGTCGTCGACTGTCCGCCAGGACGTTGTGGCTGCTTCCGGAACTGAGAGTCGTCGTGCTTGGCATGGACCGCTTAAGGGGACCTTCGTTACCGGAAGTGGATGGTCCTCCGACGCGTCGATGATCGCCCATGGGTAAAGGACTCGAGTCAAGGTCGTAATCGATCGGAGAGGTGTCCCTGCTCCAGACTTCCGGTTGCTCTTGTCTCCGCTCTCTTTCGCGTTGTAAGGACAGAGCTCCGATGAACGGTAACTCGGATGAGACTCTCCTCAGAGAACTGGCGGCTGAGGAAGAGATATCCGGGAGTCTGACAATCCCAGACTCCGGGTGTTGGAGGAAATACGCCGGAGAGTTCGGACTGACGCCGTACCTCCCCGGAAGTGGTCTCTGATCAATGGACTGGCCAGCGGAACCCGACAGATCCAGTGGCACAGTCACTTCCTCTATCACGATACCTCCCTTTTCCAGCACTGGTCCTTCTGCAGCTTCTATCGCCACCTCTCGATGTAGATTTCGACTGATCTTCTCCAGAGGCTCCGTCCTCGAGGGACCCTGAAAGGGAAGGTCACCAGCGAGACCTCCTTCTTTCGTGGCCGCAGTGGCGTCACCTTCGAAGACGGTCACCGAACGTCGAAGAATATTCCGTCCACTGTCGACCTTCGCCTGAAAACGCAAAAGACTATCTTTAGTCCTCATTTCCATATTAGGCCCAGCCACCGCCTATCTCAAGGCATGTGGTGGTATAGACAGAAAGGCGACCCATGCTAAGACGCTTCTTCTGCGGCGCTGCTATTGACTATGTATTTACCGACGCACAACACACACACAGACATGGATCGACAGACATTCAGACACACACAAAGACATGCACAAACAGAAATACACATAGCAACAGAGCAAGACTAGCAAAGCCCTGCTGATAGGCACATACAAATAGACTTAGTCTTTGTAGTAGTTACCTATGGCGATCACCACATGGCACTTCTCTGCTTTATATAGAACTCCGGCAAACGCACACCACACAGCGCATAACGTCGTCGGAACACATTCAGAGACAGCATAAACACACATAAACGTACGTACGTACATAGTAACACACGCAGACAATAAGAGAGACTGCGATGCAGGCAGAGCAGAGACCCCAACAATGCGAGAATTGGACCCCCACAAGGCACAAAGGCCCGACGCGAAGATCAAAGAGGATAGCGATGAGAATATGGCAGAGGAGGTCGGAGTTGTTGGGAGATGAGATTGTGTCGACCCGATGGCATTGTTTTTAAAGAAAGCATTTCAACAGATCAGTTTGATTATAAGCCTTCTGGCAAAGTTGGCAACAGATACGCGCAAATGAGACCAATAGTCGCAGCCGAGATAAAACTCTTATCTCTTGAAAAGCTGACGAAGATAAGGTGCTCTGGAGTGGACGGGTCAACTGCAAAGTCAACTATTATCAGAAGGTACTTTGTCGGCTAACACCGATAGGGTAAGTGGGGTGAACTTGAGGGAGGAGTTTTAGAAACCAACTGATAATAGAAGAGTCTACGTCTATAACCACAACTGTGCGTTAAAGCCATAGATACGGTGTCACAGATTTATATTATATTTTCGTTCATTGAAACAGTCCGGTTGACAAACCGCAACCGGTTACAGTGTACAGTTATGCAATTGAAACAATTCACAAGAACACAAATGACAGAAGACATAAATCTTAACTACTAACAGAACAGACAGCCTGCAATACACGGCGCTAATAGCAGCCTACAAAGCATGTCCGCCCTACGGGACTCGAACTCGTTACCTCTCGCTCTCTATGCCAGTGTGTTATCCAATGCGCTATCGGCTCCCCCCCCGTGCATGGCCAACGATGTGTTTAGTTAACTGAGTCACGCAGCCAACCTTATCCAATAACGCACATGCAGGAAGTATGACTGAGTCACGATAAGGCTTATTATCGTGACTCATTCTTACTTCCTGCATATGTTTTCAAGCGCAGCTAACATTATCTAATGCGCTCGCTAGAACAAGAAACGTGGCGCTATTATACAGGTCAAGAAATATAAATGATTAATAACTAATGACGATAAAAAAAATTGAAAGAATGGACAAGGTAACATTGCACACGACCATATCGATGATATGAAAGATGTTGATGTTACTGATGTTGATAATGATTATGCTGTCGTTGTTGTTGTTGATGTTGTTGTTGATGATGATGATGATGATGATGATGATGATGATGATGATGATGATGATGATGATGATGTTGTTGTTGTTCTTGATGATGATGATGGTGATGATGATGATGATGATGATGATGATGATGATGATGATGATGATGATGATGATGATGATGATGATGTTGTTGTTGATGATGATGATGATGATGATGATGATGGTGATGATGATGATGATGATGATGATGATGATGATGATGATGATGATGATGATGATGATGATGATGATGATGATGATGATGATGATGATGATGATGTTGTTGTTCTTGTTGATGATGATGGTGATGATGATGATGATGATGATGATGATGATGATGATGATGATGATGATGACGATGATGATGTTGTTGATGACGATGATGATGATGATGATCCTGTAACTGTTGATGATGAGAACGACATATTATAGCCGATAGATTATCATATTCATGATAGTGGCCGATTGATTAGAGCGCTCGGCCTGTAACGCTGAGAGTACGGGTTCGAACCTCGCCTGAGACAGTTACTATACAGAGACCTTGAGCAAGTCCTGAAGTACCTGAACTCACAATTACTCTGCGCCATCAATGTTCTGTCGTATGGCTGTGTGCACTTCTGAGTTTAAGAAATGCAGTTGTATTGTACTGCATCAAAATTCTAAATTAGAATTATGATGCAATAGGCCTACAATCTGCGACTCTGGCCTCATGATTTCACCCTGCCGGAAAGGGATGATCAACATTTCATACCTATAGGGTGCTTTATGGTGTATTAATCTAAACAATCATTTTCTTTAGCAACAGGCCTCAGTCTTTATACATGCCTTAGCCTCTTAGACATTTGACTATTATTTTTGTTTAATCAATTTCTAAACTGCAGATTTTGTAACCTTGTTGCGTTTGTGTCAACGAGTTTGTGCAATAAAGGAATAGTAGTAGTAGTAAGCTTAGTACAACTGAATTTCTAATGCTACAGATTGTTTTCGACGCAGCATTTAACGCCAAAGGTATATAAACAATTTTACCATTGTGCGAGATAGGTAGAGACCAGCTCAAGATCGAGACCTATGCTTCTCCTACTGTTACGTGCTAGCGTGACGATTGACAGCTAAGAAGATATCGACGTCGATGGTGCGTGAATCGTCTCCAAGACGTCTTCCACTCGATTGAAGCCGCGATCGTTAGTTTGTAAACCGGAAGGACGGACACACTCCGGACCATTTCGGACCGGAAGTGCTGTTTGCGGATCGATCCGGATCTCTGGCGTCGCTTTTCAATCACGTGACCGTCTTAGCGACATTAATCGACGTCATCGCGTGGATTACGCGTCGAAGGGGAGAACGATTAAGTCGCATCGGGTAGAGAACGTACGTGAGCTGATCATAATATAATCTGAACTGGTCTGATATATAATTTAAACACTTCCGTGATAAAAGTGACTAATTAAAATTAATTTAATGATAGGCCTAATAATCTAATCTTGTGACTTATATGGCGCCGTTATATTGCTCGATCGACAGTGGGTTCAAGTGAAAATGTAGTAAATATCGTGTTTTTCAAGTGAAAACGTGGTAAAAATCGTATTTTCAAGTGAAAAAGTAGTGAAAATCGTGTTTTTCAAGTGAAAATGTAGTAAAAAATCGTGATCTGTTTGAAGACCGGTCGAAATCCGGTATTAAATTTCAAGTAAATAAATTTCCATATCATCATCAACCTCTGCTAGCAAAGATGTAGTCGTCTATACAGAGTTTCAATGAAGCTTCTTTGATGGTAACCGATACATGAAAAACATATCTAACCCTAACCCTAACGATCTGGAAATGCCTGACCCCGTGTGATTTTCTTTACATTTCGACGGCGCTGCGTTTTCCCGCGCTATCTGTCGCTGCTGTCGTCTGCGATCTGGAGTAAAACGCCGGCTGCAGGATGCTATCGAGCCAAAGTCCAGTTGGGCGATAATCGCCGGAAATGTTTTCTTTCTATCATCAACCAGCAGCACGCACAACGTCCGTCAAGAAAAGAAGCCCAAAGTCTACGCGGAATTAAGTGGCGTTTCCTGTTTTGGCAGATGGTCGAGTTTTGTAGCGCCTACTTTAGCAAAGAACTGATTATTAGCCTATCTGTTGCTGATAGTGCATCAGTAACTTTTCAGGGATCAAATATAACCACAATTGTATAAAATATATAAAATATATTTCCATCGATTAGAAAAAAGATGAGTTTCTTCTCAAAAAGAGGAGCTTCTCTAAGCCTTCTCCTTAAAAGAGAGGAGTTTCTCCTGAAAAATTGGAGTTTCTCTTGAAAGAGACAAGGTTCTTCTGGAAAAAGAGCAGTTTTCCAGAAAGGAGAGCTCTAACATTTTCACAATTCACGACTGCGATTCGATTGCAATTGCACGTATAATTTATACATAGGCCTAAAGGTACAGTATAACATACCTGTGTGATGTTTTCACTGTCCGACGACAGTCGAGCGGACTTGGGCGGCTGGCGAGAGCCCTGACTTGGTCGGTTGAAGAAGAAGGTTCGCTGGCGAGAGACGGCCGTGTCCTGCATGTACCTGGGCAGGGCCGTCGTTGGCCGAGCAGCCGCCGATGATGGATCCCGGCCGATGACATCGCACGAACCGAAAGCCTTGGTTGCAGAGGACAGGGAAATGGAAACAGCGGTCGAATGTGTGCGCTGGTTGCCTGGAAGAACAAAGAGGAATGCTTACACTTAATATCACCTGCATCATCATCATCATCATTGTCGTCGTCGTCGACGTCGTCGTCATCATCATCATCATCATCATCATCATCATCATCATCATCATCATCAGCAGCAGCAGCAGCAGCAGCATCAGCATCAGCATCACTGATCAGCATCAGCATCGGCATCAGCATCAGCATCAGCATCATATCATTATCATCATCATTATTATTATCATCATCATCATCATCATCATCATCATCACCATCATCATCATCATCATCATCATCATCATCATCATCATCATCATCATCACCATCACCATCATGTCACCATCGCCATCATCATCATGGTCGTCGCCACCGCCAACACCACAACCATCAGCAGGAACAGCAGCAGCAGCAGCAGCAGCGGCATCATCGCCTCTTTCCAAATTTCTTATCCACCTCGCTGTAGAGTTTCCGTCTGGACTTGGATATTGCAACAAGAACTAGATCTATCCATGGGTTGCTTCTGTGGTCCGAGTTGCCAAACTCAACACCTCTGCTCTATCCAAGTATTCCTAGAAAAACGTGCCACTCCGCGATATGCATTTCCGGTTTAGTTAGAGGCGACGTCTGGCGAAAGTGAAACCTATCATTGTTTTTGGAAGCTCGGCGATTTTGGAAAGTGCAAACAGTTGCGCCCAATCCTTCGACTAGTTGTGGTCTAGTGTTTGCACCTGTTATCTTTGGCAGTTTGTGTGCCTGCTTATCTATCTTTTTGTCTGTTGCCCTGTCTGTCATTGTTAGCATACCTATTTACCTCTTTGCTGGCTTGTTTGCATCTAATTCAGTCTGCCTGCCTGTCTATCTGCATTTGTGTTTGCTTGTCTCAATATATAGAGCAGAATTTGATAGTGTGTGTGTGTGTATGTGTGTGTGTGTGTGTGTGTGTGTATGCCAGAGAGAGAGAGAGAGAGAGACAGAGAGAGACAGAGACAGACAGACAGACAGACAGACATACATACAGACAGACAGACAGACAGACAGACAGACAGACAGACATACAGACATACAGACATACAGACATACATACAGACAGACAGATATACGAACACAGAAAGGCAGACACAGAGACAGAAAGTGAAAGAGAAAGAGAGAGCTGCGGCTGTATAAACATTTATTCAGTGACTATATTGTGGCCTCGTGTAGGCCTAACTGTGCGAAATGAAGGACATCCACCGATTCCCTCCGACGCTCTACCAACTCTTCAGCAATTGATGGAATCTCACCAGCTGCAACTATAAATAGCAGATGCTCTTCGGAACCCGTGTGTACTCACTTCAACACGCGCTGCTTGTTCAGAGTGACAATTTTTCCGAAAAACCTAACAGTCCATTCATATGACGTTTATGTGAATCAACTGTATTTGAAGTACTATTATAATAGCTGGAACAATTACATTCTAGGGGTCGCTAATATCTTATAACGACCTCACACTTTCGTCATAGTCCTACACAATACTTTTTTTATTGGTGTCGAATTATTACTAGTACTTCATGCAAAACTATCGAAATTACTCTGCCATTGCAATTAGAACTGCTACTAGCACGACGATTGCTTGCATTGGTCTCTAGGCTGACCGTGTAACTTAGTCGGTTGCTGTTTAGTGTGTAGTGTATTGTACTGTATTTGTTAATTTATATAGCGCCGCTCATAGCAGTGACCATTCAGTAGTGAGAACCTCTAGAGAAGAAGAAGGTTTTGAGGAGGGAGAAGGCTGTAGGAAGAGACCCAGAAAGAATGGTAGCACATAGAGAGGAGGGAAGGGCATTCCATAGGGAGGGCCCAATAGTGGCAACAGATCTAGTTTGGGCGATTGTGGTCCTAACTCGTGGAACAGAAAGAGTATGCCTGACCAATGAGAGGAGCTATGTTAGTGGAGTATGTTAGTGGGCATCCGAAAATTAGTTTGTAGGCCTACCTACATGTATCTGTGATCTGTGTACAGTTAACTTGTACCTCTGCATGTATCTTCTACAGATTGAATACTTCAAACAATCTTCTTGAAACGCCATAAACAAATTCCTTAATTGTAATTGTAATTGTAATTGTAATCGAACATTTATATAGCGCCGCTCAAAACTCAGCAGCGCTCTCGACCTGCGTCAGTGCCTGCATCAGGAAACAAGAGTCTTAAGACGTCTACGGAACTGGGAAGGAGAGAGGGCTAGTAACTCAAGGCGAAGAGACTGGGGAAGAGAGTTCCAAGCTGATGGGCCAACACGGGCAAAGCACCTTGAGTGGGCCGTAGCAGAGCGCATACTTAACTAACTTACTAACTTACTTACTTATTGACTTACTTTACTTACTTAGTTACATGACCTAATACCACCATTTTTACTACAACTGCTATCCTCATACTCCGATAGCCTACAAACAACCTGCCCAGGTGGCAATACAACATTGCTGGCATACATGACTCGATATCAAGAACTCCATATATATAGTCCACAAGCATTGTTGTAATTATGCTTTCATGAATTATGGCGCCTTAATGGTTATGATATAGATCTATACGATTGTTTAAATTTAAGTAGGTTTCTTTTCCAGGTGAGGTCATTGCAAAATACAAATTAATTAGAGAATTAAGCTAATGCGGTTCGTGTCTGGGTATATTTATATGACGCCAATCATGGAGCCAAACAGATGGTGAATCATTACTCTCTCACAGATCTAAAGTGATACTATACTTGGATAATCTGAACATTTTCTATTATCATTATCATTATCAAGATCATCGTCGTTGTCGTTATCACAATTGACAATAGTACTATTATAGTCAACAACACAAACATCGCTATCATCATCATCGTCAGCACTAACACCGTCATCATTATCATATCCAACACAGTCATCATCATCATCACCATCATCATCAACATCATCATCATCATCATCATCATCATCATCATCATCATCATCATCATCATCATCATCATCGTCGTCGTCGTCATCATCATCATCATCATCATCATCATCAACAACAACAACAACAACAACACCATCATCATCATCATTACCGATACCATCATCGGCAACAACATCGTCATCATCTTCACCAACATCGTCATCATCATCGACACCATCATCGTCAACAACATCAACAACAACACAGTCATCATCAGCTATAACATCTACAGCAAATACACCAACAACAGCAAAGCAAGATCCTCATTAGAGTATTCGTGATCTCCGAATTCGATAAGAAATATACAAACCGGCGAAAGGAGTCATGTACTTCGTCATGATCTTTTGCTTTCTTCTCAGTCAAGTACGATGTTCAGAACAGATGACAACGATTCATCACCGTATCGCAAAACCATCTTTCATATTATCTGCGTTTTAAAGATAAAACAAAAGGTCTAAGGTTACCTTTCGCTTTCAAAGCTTCCGTCTTCGGCCACCTGTTCATGATTGTGCGATCGGCACAATGGTCTACAATTATCTCTATGATCTTCGCAAATACATAAGCAAATGAAATAGATATTGGATCTAAAGATTGCACATACCATTTAGCGAAAATATGAAGTACCTCAGAGTACCTCAGAGTTCTAGAATTGGAGAGTGCCTACCTAGAGCAGAACCAACCCACATATCCTTATACGTTTGTGTAGAAACAAAGTCATAGCAGGTAGTTTTCCATACGCAAACTCGGTGCACAAGCGTTTAAGACGAGCAGCGAGATATGCAGCGAGATATGCAGCTATACAGGGTTAGCTTTAGTATCTAGTTTAAACAGACACGTGCAGTCTAGGTCCTCTTTAGTGTTGCTGACTAGTTTCTGAGAAATCCTGTAACAGGAAGAAGACATGCGATGAGTGTCTCTTGATCACTGCGCCGTTGATAAGAGACGACAAGAGGCCGCGTCGTTGTCGTCTGCCTTTAAGCGACGGCGCGAACAATCAGACTAATGAGGGGGTTAGGTGGGACAGTCGTAGGGGGACGGGACAGCTCTCTTGATGTGTTTCAGGAGACCCTTGTACAGCTTTTCAGTCGTGCTTGCACGCCGATTTAGTTTTTTTTCCGGAGACGGACAAACCGACAAACTCATGGAAGGACTCATGAAAGACTCATGAAAGGACTCATGAAAGACTCATGAAAGGACTCATGAAAGGACTCATGGAAGGACTGGTGAAAGAACTCATGAAAGGACACATGAAAGGACTCATGGAAGGACTTGTGAAAAAACTCATGAATGACTCATGGAAGGACTCATGAAAGGACTCATGAAAGGACTTAATAGTGGTAGTACTAGTATTAGTAGTAGTAGTAGGCCCTAATAGTAGTAGCAATAATGATAATTACTTTCGTTTGTCCAAATGTATACTACTTGCACTCAATCATTAGAGAACGTTTACGCACCTCCTCCTGTTCACGACTTTCTCTCACTTCGGATTAGTGCGATCGAAGCCAAAAACTGACCTGTTTCACTCAGCCCACGGCTTCTAATATCAGACGTCAGTTGCATTCAAATCTATTCACCTTATGCTGTATCTTATCGCGTTTACATTCTCTGTAGAACGATATAATGTAAAGATTGTACAGTCTGATGAGAACGATGTCTGACTGGCTTACCTGCTTCCTCCAAATGTGTAGTGAGCCAATGAAGCCTCCCGCGAAGCAACTATGCTATGTCCATTTAACCTTTAAATGTTAAGTATAAATACATAAATCATTCTTTTACTGCACATAGACGACAAGCAGATGAATTATAGCAGGCACAGTTTTCGTTGGGGTTAAATGACCCTTGAACCCAAATACGATCGTGGACCTCCCTCGAACTGCTCTAGATGACTAGAACTATAAAATCATGTGGTTGGCAAACGACTTGTCAGATAAATTAATTGGAGCGCGTAGGTAGCCTACATGTAGACCACTTGTCTCTTCGCTGCTTCAGTTGTCGCACGCGATAGCAGTCAGGCCTCTCAACAGCTGTAAAACCACACATCTAATGACAGGGACATATTACCTAGAAGAACTTTGCTCTTCTCTATAAAACATAAACACGTATATCACTATATACTCACAGTAGGCCTACTGTTCATGGATATATATATAATATATATATACATAAATATATTGTGCCACTGCCTATATATATACCTATATATATATATATATATATATATAATTAAATAATTTAAAATGATCGAAGATCATGTCCATGAACTTTAAAGGCTGCATGCATAAAATTAAAATCTAACACGGCTGGTGTACTTAGAGGCAAAACTATTTATGAAGACTTCGTAAGTATGCCGGCGGGTCCACAGGTAGGCCTATACGACCCCGTATCCCTGAACAATCTGATAACTATTTTCCATTTTTTTTATCATTAAGTTGCGGCTGTGTAAGCTTGATTATTTTCAATAAACGAATATTGATTGATTACCTGTATACAACTGCCAAACCTGCGTAGTTCAAACTTTTTCGCTGTAATATCTTGAATCATAATTATCATATCGTCGTGCAAAACTCATGAACGTCATAAACTTATGCCGTCCAGACATCTCCCTGGGGTAGTGTAGCTGAATGGATAGAGTGCTCGGCCTGTAACGTAGAGATTACGGGTTAGAGTCTCCACTCAAGCGGTCACTATGCAAGGACCTTGAGCAAATCCTTCACGCACGATTGCCTGCGCCATCGATGATGTGTCTTCTGGTGTGAACTCTGGAAGGAGGGCAGTATCAAATACAATTGCATAAATATCCGACACTGGTGAGATCTTTCTGGGAATTGACCTGGGACAGATTAATCTGCTGTTGGGCTGCAGACTACTAGACAAATTCTTGGAAATGGACAGGAAATGAGCATTGCACCCAGTCATGAACAGCCATTAATTGGGCGGGAATCTAACGCAGATCGTCGTTAAAGTGTACAGAGTAAACCACTTCACAATCCAGCCTTGATTGTTCATTAATGTAGGCCTATGCCTTTATTTAACATCCTTAAGATCATCTAAAAATCAGTTTATGATTTCTTGACGAAGCAATATTGAACTAACGAACCATGAGTAACGTGGCCCAGCAATAACATTCGTCTGCAAGTTTCAACTTATTTTATTAATTAAGACCCGGTGAATATTCTCAGCAGGACACCACCACGCTTATGAATGCACGTCATTGCAGATGGATATTTGCATAGCACTGCTCAAACAGCAAAACAAATCACAGGCGCTCTCTGTGCTAGCCTATAATATGACGTTAAATGTCATTTAGAAGTCGACTAATAGGCCTACTTCAGTTGACAAAACAGTGCACAGTAAACAAAAACAGTCACCACGGGCGAGCCCAGCGTGAGAATGCAGCAATGTAGGCCTTTATTAAGCAATTATATCGTAATCATAATCGAGAATTTATAAAGCGCCACTTAAAATCAGAGGCGCTTCCGACCCAGGCCAGTGTCTTCACTGATTATAAAAGAGAGTCTTTCAGGCGCTTGCGGAACTGGTCATATCTTTATCTTCAGTGAAAAAAATGAAAATATATTCACATCCCGGATTCAGTCTTTGTAGTCAATCTAATAATATATCTCCAACATTACATATTTTATTAACCAGTCACTTGTCAATTTAAGTAGGCCCCTATCTAGCGGGACCCGTCCCTTCTGGTGAGCCTATTGTTCCTGATCAACTCTCGTTGCTTATTAGCTCAATGTGTTGTTTTAATCTTCGATTGTTCGATTATATTCATTCATTCATTCATTCAAAAATTTATATAGCGCCCCTTCAAGGTAACTACTCAGAAGCGCTCCCAACTCCAGTCCGGCCAAAAAGGTAAGTTTTCAAGTGGCCATAAAAGTATCAGTACATGTTCTAGGGAACAAGCGTAGCTCCTGAGGGAGGCTATTCCAAACCCTAGGGCTTACCACAGAGAATGCTCGGTTCTGCATGGTTGCTGTGCGGGCAAACGGGACCGCCACTACCCCCTCTCAGCAGAGCGGAGGGAGCGACTACCCTGGACCCCCGACACCGGCTTACAGAGGTCTATTAGGTAGGCTGGTGCAAGGCCAAGATGGCATCGCCAAACCAGAGAGACAACTCTATATTCGATGCGCTGTCGGACAGGAAGCCAATGCAGAACTTCCAACATATACCTGGTGACATGATCAAATTTTGGTATTTGGCCGATGAGTCACGCTGCAGCTCGCAGTACACGATCAAGGCAAGACAACCGGCTAGACGGCAGACCAGAATAGAGAGTTAAGCAGTGATCAAGACGCGCCGTAATGAAGGCATGAACAAGAGTGGTTGCAGCGCTCGCTGTAAGCGAACGTGCAACAGTACGGAGCTGACGCAGCTGGTAATAGCAATCACGACTAAGGCGATGCAGATGTGGCGCAAAGGTAAGCTCCTGATCCAACAGGATACCGAGGTCACGGGCTGTAGCTGAAAAGTTGTAGGTAGGAAATTTCAAAGCCAGGTCTTCCAAGTTAAGCTTGGCTAGCTGCTGCCTAGTTCCCAGCCACATGAATTTAGTCTTAGCAGCATTCAGACGTAAGCGATTAGATGACATCCATGTTTCTAATCTGACCAGGACACGACCCATTTCCCCGACAGCCAAAGCAGCATCGGCAGGTCGGCAGTGAATATATGACTGTATATCATCTGCGTAAAGCTGGCCCTGGGCCCGACTCTCTGCCAGAAGTGTGGAAAGCCCAGAGGTATAGATGATATACAAGAGCGGACCAAGGACAGAGCCCTGGGGGAGACCATAAGGGGCAGGGACCCATCCAGACCTTGTAGGACCATAGACCACACTAAGGCAAAAGGAAGCAAGTCCAGTTTAACACTAGAAGCACCGAGAAATCGAACTTCCTAGAAGCACCAAGGGGGTCATTTTGACCCCACATAATTTATAATGCAAAGTCAATTGCAAATTCAATTAAATTGACTATCAACTTTATTAACATAAACTACATAAGCATAAACAAGTGTAATAAGTAAGTTGGAATGAAATAATACTAGATCCTCTCCTCTCACCAGATCTCCTATCCTCTCGCCAGATCTCCTCCGCTCTCACTAAATCTACTATACACTCACCAGATCTCCTATCCACTCACCAAATTTCTTATCCTCTCACCAGACATCACCTTATCTTCTCACCAGATCTTCTCTCCTCTCGCCAGATCTTCTATCTTCTCACCAGATCTTCTCTCCCCTGACCTGTTCTCCTCTCCTCTCACCGGATATTCTTTCCTCTCACCAGATCTTCTCTCCTCTCGCCAAAAATCGTCTTCTCTCACCAGATTTTCTCTTCTCTCACGAGATCTCCTCTCCTCTCACCAGATCTCTCTCCACTCACCAGATCTCCTCTCCTCTCACCAGATCTCCTCTCACCAAGTCATCCTTCTTCTCGCCAGATCTCCTCTCCTCTCACCAGATCTCTCCTCTGACCAGATCTTCTTTCTCCCACTAGATATCCTCTCCTCTCACCAGTTATCCTCTTCTCTCACCAGATCTGTTCTTTCTCACCAGATCTCCTCTCACAAGATCTCCTTTCCTCTAACCAGATCTCCGCTCATCTCATTATACCATCCCTCGCGCCATATCTTCTATCCTCCCACTTGATCTCCTCTCCTCTCACCAGATCTACTATCCTCTCACCAGATTTACCCTCTCACTAGATCTTCTTTCCTCTCACCAGATCTCCTATCCTCTCACCAGATCTCCTCTTCTCTCACCAGATCTACTATCCTCTCGCCAGATTTATCCTCTCACCAGATCTTCTTTCCCATCGCCAAATGTCCTCTCCTCTCGCCAGATCTCTAATTATCTCGCCAGATCTCCTATTCTCTCACCTGATCTCCTCTTCTCTCACCAAATCTCATCTCCTATCTCCAGATCTCCTATCCTCTCACCAGATCTCCTATCTTCTCATCTGATCTTCTCTCCTCTGACCAGATCTTCTTTCCTTTCACCAGATCGCCTCTCCTCTCACCAGATCTGCTATCCTCTCACCAGATCTCCTATCCTCTCACCAGATCTCCTCTCCTCTCACCAGATCTCCTATCTTCTCACATTTGATTACGTAATTAGCTTTGATCTATAATATTATTGAATAGAAAACAAGAAATGCGTAGCCTTACATGCAAGTACTAATACAGGGGTCAGATTGACCCCTTGGTGCTTAAAGGTAGAACAGCAAATATCTCAGAAATTGTGAATCCCCCCGAGTTCAAATTTTGGCAGAGGGTATACCCTACGAAGTTAGGAGAAGTCATGAAATTACAGGACCCGGGCTATATCTGGGGCCGAGGTGCGTTCCGCTAAAAACCAAAAGGGGTCAGATTGACCCCTTCGGTGCTTCTAGTGTTAAGGTTAAAATGACATATCTGTATCATTTTGGTTCAAGAAGCAAGTCCAACACAATCGACTATATAAATAGTTATTATTGCATGTGGTTCTGGCGGAAAAGCAGAAGCAGAAAGAAGCATGTCCAAGTAGTACTGGAAAATTCCAAGGCAAAAAGAAGCAAGTCCATGCTTATGTGATGCATATGCATGGACTTGCTTCTTTTTGCCTTGGAATTGTACGCGTAAATTCAGACCGATTTTCAGGCCTGAGTTGTTTTTCGCATTTTTCTCAGAAACTAAAATCTGTGACTTGCAGACCTTTGCCAAAGCAGGACCATAGACCACACTAAGCGTACGCCCACTCAAGAAGGAGCTAAGCCAATCCAGGAACCCCCACACAGCCCAAATGTAGCATGCAAACGCTTAATAACTCTTTTAAACCACTCCATTTAACTCTTTTCAATAACTCTTTTCAATAACTCTTTTCAATAACTCTTTTCAATAACTCTTTTCAATAACTCTTTTCAATAACTCTTTTCAATAACTCTTTTTAACTTTTTCAATAACTCTTTTCAATAACTCTTTTCAATAACTCTTTTCAATAACTCTTTTCAATAACTCTTTTCAATAACTCTTTTCAATAACTCTTTTCAATAACTCTTTTCAATAACTCTTTTCAATAACTCTTTTCAATAACTCTTTTCAATAACTCTTTTCAATAACTCTTTTCAATAACTCTTTTCAATAACTCTTTTCAATAACTCTTTTCAATAACTCTTTTCAATAACTCTTTTCAATAACTCTTTTCAATAACTCTTTTCAATAACTCTTTTCAATAACTCTTTTCAATAACTCTTTTCAATAACTCTTTTCAATAACTCTTTTCAATAACTCTTTTCAATAACTCTTTTTTCAATAACTCTTTTCAATAACTCTTTTCAATAACTCTTTTCAATAACTCTTTTCAATAACTCTTTTCAATAACTCTTTTCAATAACTCTTTTCAATAACTCTTTTCAATAACTCTTTTCAATAACTCTTTTCAATAACTAACTTTTTCAATAACTCTTTTCAATAACTCTTTTCAATAACTCTTTTCAATAACTCTTTTCAATAACTCTTTTCAATAACTCTTTTCAATAACTCTTTTCAATAACTCTTTTCAATAACTCTTTTCAATAACTCTTTTCAATAACTCTTTTCAATAACTCTTTTCAATAACTCTTTTCAATAACTCTTTTCAATAACTCTTTTCAATAACTCTTTTTTTCATAACTCTTTTCAATAACTCTTTTCAATAACTCTTTTCAATAACTCTTTTCAATAACTCTTTTCAATAACTCTTTTCAATAACTCTTTTCAATAACTCTTTTCAATAACTCTTTTCAATAACTTTTTCAATAACTCTTTTCAATAACTCTTTTCAATAACTCTTTTCAATAACTCTTTTCAATAACTCTTTTCAATAACTCTTTTCAATAACTCTTTTTTCAATAACTCTTTTCAATAACTCTTTTCAATAACTCTTTTCAATAACTCTTTCAATAACTCTTTTCAATAACTCTTTTCAATAACTCTTTTCAATAACTCTTTTCAATAACTCTTTTCAATAACTCTTTTCAATAACTCTTTTCAATAACTCTTTTCAATAACTCTTTTCAATAACTCTTTTCAATAACTCTTTTCAATAACTCTTTTCAATAACTCTTTTCAATAACTCTTTTCAATAACTCTTTTCAATAACTCTTTTCAATAACTCTTTTCAATAACTCTTTTCAATAACTCTTTTCAATAACTCTTTTCAATAACTCTTTTCAATAACTCTTTTCAATAACTCTTTTCAATAACTCTTTTCAATAACTCTTTTCAATAACTCTTTTCAATAACTCTTTTCAATAACTCTTTTCAATAACTCTTTTCAATAACTGTTTTCAATAACTCTTTTCAATAACTCTTTTCAATAACTCTTTTCAATAACTCTTTTCAATAACTCTTTTCAATAACTCTTTTCAATAACTCTTTTCAATAACTCTTTTCAATAACTCTTTTCAATAACTCTTTTCAATAACTCTTTTCAATAACTCTTTTCAATAACTCTTTTCAATAACTCAATAACTTTTTCAATAACTCTTTTCAATAACTCTTTTCAATAACTCTTTCAATAACTCTTTTCAATAACTCTTTTCAATAACTCTTTTCAATAACTCTTTTCAATAACTCTTTTCAATAACTCTTTTCAATAACTCTTTTCAATAACTCTTTTCAATAACTCTTTTCAATAACTCTTTTCAATAACTCTTTTCAATAACTCTTTTCAATAACTCTTTTCAATAACTCTTTTCAATAACTCTTTTCAATAACTCTTTTCAATAACTCTTTTCAATAACTCTTTTCAATAACTCTTTTCAATAACTCTTTTCAATAACTCTTTTCAATAACTCTTTTCAATAACTCTTTTCAATAACTTTTCAATAACTTTTCAATAACTCTTTTCAATAACTCTTTTCAATAACTCTTTTCAATAACTCTTTTCAATAACTCTTTTCAATAACTCTTTTCAATAACTCTTTTCAATAACTCTTTTCAATAACTCTTTTCAATAACTCTTTTCAATAACTCTTTTCAATAACTCTTTTCAATAACTCTTTTCAATAACTCTTTTCAATAACTCTTTTCAATAACTCTTTTCAATAACTCTTTTCAATAACTCTTTTCAATAACTCTTTTCAATAACTCTTTTCAATAACTCTTTTCAATAACTCTTTTCAATAACTCTTTTCAATAACTCTTTTCAATAACTCTTTTCAATAACTCTTTTCAATAACTCTTTTCAATAACTTTTTCAATAACTCTTTTCAATAACTCTTTTCAATAACTCTTTTCAATAACTCTTTTCAATAACTCTTTTCAATAATAACTCTTTAACTCAATAAATAACTTTTCAATAACTCTTTTCAATAACTCTTTTCAATAACTCTTTTCAATAACTCTTTTCAATAACTCTTTTCAATAACTCTTTTCAATAACTCTTTTCAATAACTCTTTTCAATAACTCTTTTCAATAACTCTTTTCAATAACTCTTTTCAATAACTCTTTTCAATAACTCTTTTCAATAACTCTTTTCAATAACTCTTTTCAATAACTCTTTTCAATAACTCTTTTCAATAACTCTTTTCAATAACTCTTTTCAATAACTCTTTTCAATAACTCTTTTCAATAACTCTTTTCAATAACTCTTTTCAATAACTCTTTTCAATAACTCTTTTCAATAACTCTTTTCAATAACTCTTTTCAATAACTCTTTTCAATAACTAACTTTTCAATAACTCTTTTCAATAACTCTTTTCAATAACTCTTTTCAATAACTCTTTTCAATAACTCTTTTCAATAACTCTTTTCAATAACTCTTTTCAATAACTCTTTTCAATAACTCTTTTCAATAACTCTTTTCAATAACTCTTTTCAATAACTCTTTTCAATAACTCTTTTCAATAACTCTTTTCAATAACTCAATTCAATAACTCTTTTCAATAACTCTTTTCAATAACTCTTTTCAATAACTCTTTTCAATAACTCTTTTCAATAACTCTTTTCAATAACTCTTTTCAATAACTCTTTTCAATAACTCTTTTCAATAACTCAATTCAATAACTTTTTCAATAACTCTTTTCAATAACTCTTTTCAATAACTCTTTTCAATAACTCTTTTCAATAACTCTTTTCAATAACTCTTTTCAATAACTCTTTTCAATAACTCTTTTCAATAACTCTTTTCAATAACTCTTTTCAATAACTCTTTTCAATAACTCTTTTCAATAACTCTTTTCAATAACTCTTTTCAATAACTCTTTTCAATAACTCTTTTCAATAACTCTTTTCAATAACTCTTTTCAATAACTCTTTTCAATAACTCTTTTCAATAACTCTTTTCAATAACTCTTTTCAATAACTCTTTTCAATAACTCTTTTCAATAACTCTTTTCAATAACTCTTTTCAATAACTCTTTTCAATAACTCTTTTCAATAACTCTTTTCAATAACTCTTTTCAATAACTCTTTTCAATAACTCTTTTCAATAACTCTTTTCAATAACTCTTTTCAATAACTCTTTTCAATAACTCTTTTCAATAACTCTTTTCAATAACTCTTTTCAATAACTCTTTTCAATAACTCTTTTCAATAACTCTTTTCAATAACTCTTTTCAATAACTCTTTTCAATAACTCTTTTCAATAACTCTTTTCAATAACTCTTTTCAATAACTCTTTTCAATAACTCTTTTCAATAACTCTTTTCAATAACTCTTTTCAATAACTCTTTTCAATAACTCTTTTCAATAACTCTTTTCAATAACTCTTTTCAATAACTCTTTCAATAACTCTTTTCAATAACTCTTTTCAATAACTCTTTTCAATAACTCTTTTCAATAACTCTTTTCAATAACTCTTTTCAATAACTCTTTTCAATAACTCTTTTCAATAACTCTTTTCAATAACTCTTTTCAATAACTCTTTTCAATAACTCTTTTCAATAACTCTTTTTCAATAACTCTTTTCAATAACTCTTTTCAATAACTCTTTTCAATAACTCTTTTCAATAACTCTTTTCAATAACTCTTTTCAATAACTCTTTTCAATAACTCTTTTCAATAACTCTTTTCAATAACTCTTTTCAATAACTCTTTTCAATAACTCTTTTCAATAACTCTTTTCAATAACTCTTTTCAATAACTCTTTTCAATAACTCTTTTCAATAACTCTTTTCAATAACTCTTTTCAATAACTCTTTTCAATAACTCTTTTCAATAACTCTTTTCAATAACTCTTTTCAATAACTCTTTTCAATAACTCTTTTCAATAACTCTTTTCAATAACTCTTTTCATAACTCTTTTCAATAACTCTTTTCAATAACTCTTTTCAATAACTCTTTTCAATAACTCTTTTCAATAACTCTTTTCAATAACTCTTTCAATAACTCTTTTCAATAACTCTTTTCAATAACTCTTTTCAATAACTCTTTTCAATAACTCTTTTCAATAACTCTTTTCAATAACTCTTTTCAATAACTCTTTTCAATAACTCTTTTCAATAACTCTTTTCAATAACTCTTTTCAATAACTCTTTTCAATAACTCTTTTTTCAATAACTCTTTTCAATAACTCTTTTCAATAACTCTTTTCAATAACTCTTTTCAATAACTCTTTTCAATAACTCTTTTCAATAACTCTTTTCAATAACTCTTTTCAATAACTCTTTTCAATAACTCTTTTCAATAACTCTTTTCAATAACTCTTTTCAATAACTCTTTTCAATAACTCTTTTCAATAACTCTTTTCAATAACTCTTTTCAATAACTCTTTTCAATAACTCTTTTCAATAACTCTTTTCAATAACTCTTTTCAATAACTCTTTTCAATAACTCTTTTCAATAACTCTTTTCAATAACTCTTTTCAATAACTCTTTTCAATAACTCTTTTCAATAACTCTTTTCAATAACTCTTTTCAATAACTCTTTTCAATAACTCTTTTCAATAACTCTTTTCAATAACTCTTTTCAATAACTCTTTTCAATAACTCTTTTCAATAACTCTTTTCAATAACTCTTTTCAATAACTCTTTTCAATAACTCTTTTCAATAACTCTTTTCAATAACTCTTTTCAATAACTCTTTTCAATAACTCTTTTCAATAACTCTTTTCAATAACTCTTTTCAATAACTCTTTTCAATAACTCTTTTCAATAACTCTTTTCAATAACTCTTTTCAATAACTCTTTTCAATAACTCTTTTCAATAACTCTTTCAATAACTCTTTTCAATAACTTTTTCAATAACTCTTTTCAATAACTCTTTTCAATAACTCTTTTCAATAACTCTTTTCAATAACTCTTTTCAATAACTCTTTTCAATAACTCTTTTCAATAACTCTTTTCAATAACTCTTTTCAATAACTCTTTTCAATAACTCTTTTCAATAACTCTTTTCAATAACTCTTTTCAATAACTCTTTTCAATAACTCTTTTCAATAACTCTTTTCAATAACAATAACTCTTTTCAATAACTCTTTTCAATAACTCTTTTCAATAACTCTTTTCAATAACTCTTTTCAATAACTCTTTTCAATAACTCTTTTCAATAACTGTTTTCAATAACTCTTTTCAATAACTCTTTTCAATAACTCTTTTCAATAACTCTTTTCAATAACTCTTTTCAATAACTCTTTTCAATAACTCTTTTCAATAACTCTTTTCAATAACTCTTTTCAATAACTCTTTTCAATAACTCTTTTCAATAACTCTTTTCAATAACTCTTTTCAATAACTCTTTCAATAACTTTTTCAATAACTCTTTTCAATAACTCTTTTCAATAACTCTTTTCAATAACTCTTTTCAATAACTCTTTTCAATAACTCTTTTCAATAACTCTTTTCAATAACTCTTTTCAATAACTCTTTTCAATAACTCTTTTCAATAACTCTTTTCAATAACTCTTTTCAATAACTCTTTTTTCAATAACTCTTTTCAATAACTCTTTTCAATAACTCTTTTCAATAACTCTTTTCAATAACTCTTTTCAATAACTCTTTTCAATAACTCTTTTCAATAACTCTTTTCAATAACTCTTTTCAATAACTGTTTTCAATAACTCTTTTTCAATAACTCTTTTCAATAACTCTTTTCAATAACTCTTTTCAATAACTCTTTTCAATAACTCTTTTCAATAACTCTTTTCAATAACTCTTTTCAATAACTCTTTTCAATAACTCTTTTCAATAACTCTTTTCAATAACTCTTTTCAATAACTCTTTTCAATAACTCTTTTCAATAACTCTTTTCAATAACTCTTTTCAATAACTCTTTTCAATAACTCTTTTCAATAACTCTTTTCAATAACTCTTTTCAATAACTCTTTTCAATAACTCTTTTCAATAACTCTTTTCAATAACTCTTTTCAATAACTCTTTTCAATAACTCTTTTCAATAACTCTTTTCAATAACTCTTTTCAATAACTCTAACTAACTTTTTCAATAACTCTTTTCAATAACTCTTTTCAATAACTCTTTTCAATAACTCTTTTCAATAACTCTTTTCAATAACTCTTTTCAATAACTCTTTTCAATAACTCTTTTTCAATAACTCTTTTCAATAACTCTTTTCAATAACTCTTTTCAATAACTCTTTTCAATAACTCTTTTCAATAACTCTTTTCAATAACTCTTTTCAATAACTCTTTTCAATAACTCTTTTCAATAACTCTTTTCAATAACTCTTTTCAATAACTCTTTTCAATAACTCTTTTCAATAACTCTTTTCAATAACTCTTTTCAATAACTCTTTTCAATAACTCTTTTCAATAACTCTTTTCAATAACTCTTTTCAATAACTCTTTTCAATAACTCTTTTCAATAACTCTTTTCAATAACTCTTTTCAATAACTCTTTTCAATAACTCTTTTCAATAACTCTTTTCAATAACTCTTTTCAATAACTCTTTTCAATAACTCTTTTCAATAACTCTTTTCAATAACTCTTTTCAATAACTCTTTTCAATAACTCTTTTCAATAACTCTTTTCAATAACTCTTTTCAATAACTCTTTTCAATAACTCTTTTCAATAACTCTTTTCAATAACTCTTTTCAATAACTCTTTTCAATAACTCTTTTCAATAACTCTTTCAATAACTCTTTTCAATAACTCTTTCAATAACTCTTTTCAATAACTCTTTTCAATAACTCTTTTCAATAACTCTTTTCAATAACTCTTTTCAATAACTCTTTTCAATAACTCTTTTCAATAACTCTTTTCAATAACTCTTTTCAATAACTCTTTTCAATAACTCTTTTCAATAACTCTTTTCAATAACTCTTTTCAATAACTCTTTTCAATAACTCTTTTCAATAACTCTTTTCAATAACTCTTTTCAATAACTCTTTTCAATAACTCTTTTCAATAACTCTTTTCAATAACTCTTTTCAATAACTCTTTTCAATAACTCTTTTCAATAACTCTTTTCAATAACTCTTTTCAATAACTCTTTTCAATAACTCTTTTCAATAACTCTTTTCAATAACTCTTTTCAATAACTCTTTTCAATAACTCTTTTCAATAACTCTTTTCAATAACTCTTTTCAATAACTCTTTTCAATAACTCTTTTCAATAACTCTTTCAATAACTCTTTTCAATAACTCTTTTCAATAACTCTTTTCAATAACTCTTTTCAATAACTCTTTTCAATAACTCTTTTCAATAACTCTTTTCAATAACTCTTTTCAATAACTCTTTTCAATAACTCTTTTCAATAACTCTTTTCAATAACTCTTTTCAATAACTCTTTTCAATAACTCTTTTCAATAACTCTTTTCAATAACTCTTTTCAATAACTCTTTTCAATAACTCTTTTCAATAACTCTTTTCAATAACTCTTTTCAATAACTCTTTTCAATAACTCTTTTCAATAACTCTTTTCAATAACTCTTTTCAATAACTCTTTTCAATAACTCTTTTCAATAACTCTTTTCAATAACTCTTTTCAATAACTCTTTTCAATAACTCTTTTCAATAACTCTTTTCAATAACTCTTTTCAATAACTCTTTTCAATAACTCTTTTCAATAACTCTTTTCAATAACTCTTTTCAATAACTCTTTTCAATAACTCTTTTCAATAACTCTTTTCAATAACTCTTTTCAATAACTCTTTTCAATAACTCTTTTCAATAACTCTTTTCAATAACTCTTTTCAATAACTCTTTTCAATAACTCTTTTCAATAACTCTTTTCAATAACTCTTTTCAATAACTCTTTTCAATAACTCTTTTCAATAACTCTTTTCAATAACTCTTTTCAATAACTCTTTTCAATAACTCTTTTCAATAACTCTTTTCAATAACTCTTTTCAATAACTCTTTTCAATAACTCTTTTCAATAACTCTTTTCAATAACTCTTTTCAATAACTCTTTTCAATAACTCTTTTCAATAACTCTTTTCAATAACTCTTTTCAATAACTCTTTTCAATAACTCTTTTCAATAACTCTTTTCAATAACTCTTTTCAATAACTCTTTTCAATAACTAACTTTTCAATAACTGTTTTCAATAACTCTTTTCAATAACTCTTTTCAATAACTCTTTTCAATAACTCTTTTCAATAACTCTTTTCAATAACTCTTTTCAATAACTCTTTTCAATAACTCTTTTCAATAACTCTTTTCAATAACTCTTTTCAATAACTCTTTTCAATAACTCTTTTCAATAACTCTTTTCAATAACTCTTTTCAATAACTCTTTTCAATAACTCTTTTCAATAACTCTTTTCAATAACTCTTTTCAATAACTCTTTTTCAATAACTCTTTTCAATAACTCTTTTCAATAACTCTTTTCAATAACTCTTTTCAATAACTCTTTTCAATAACTCTTTTCAATAACTCTTTTCAATAACTCTTTTCAATAACTGTTTTCAATAACTCTTTTCAATAACTCTTTTCAATAACTCTTTTCAATAACTCAATTCAATAACTCTTTTCAATAACTCTTTCAATAACTTTTCAATTTTCAATAACTCTTTTCAATAACTCTTTTCAATAACTCTTTTCAATAACTCTTTTCAATAACTCTTTTCAATAACTCTTTTCAATAACTCTTTTCAATAACTCTTTTCAATAACTAACTAACTCTTTTCAATAACTCTTTCAATAACTTCAATAACTTTTTTCAATAACTCTTTTCAATAACTCTTTTCAATAACTCTTTTCAATAACTCTTTTCAATAACTCTTAAATAACTCTTTTCAATAACTCTTTTCAATAACTCTTTTCAATAACTCTTTTCAATAACTCTTTTCAATAACTCTTTCAATAACTCTTTTCAATAACTCTTTTCAATAACTCTTTTCAATAACTTTTTCAATAACTCTTTTCAATAACTCTTTTCAATAACTCTTTTCAATAACTAACGGTTGTCAATAACTGTTTTCAATAACTCTTTTCAATAACTCATTTCAATAACTCTTTTCAATAACTCTTTTCAATAACTCATTTCAATAACAATAACTCTTTTCAATAACTCTTTTCAATAACTGTTTTCAATAACTCATTTCAATAACTCTTTTCAATAACTCTTTTCAATAACTGTTTTCAATAACTCTTTTCAATAACTCTTTTCAATAACTCATTTCAATAACTCTTTTCAATAACTCTTTTCAATAACTCTTTTCAATAACTCTTTTCAATAACTCTTTTCAATAACTCTTTTCAATAACTCTTTTCAATAACTCTTTTCAATAACTCTTTTCAATAACTGTTTTCAATAACTCTTTTCAATAACTCTTTTCAATAACTCTTTTCAATAACTCTTTTCAATAACTCTTTTCAATAACTCTTTTCAATAACTCTTTTCAATAACTCTTTTTCAATAACTGTTTTCAATAACTCTTTTCAATAACTCTTTTCAATAACTCTTTTCAATAACTGTTTTCAATAACTGTTTTCAATAACTCTTTTCAATAACTCTTTTCAATAACTGTTTTCAATAACTCTTTTCAATAACTCTTTTCAATAACTCTTTTCAATAACTCTTTTCAATAACTTTTCAATAACTCTTTTCAATAACTCTTTTCAATAACTCTTTTCAATAACTCTTTTCAATAACTCTTTTCAATAACTCTTTTTCAATAACTCTTTTCAATAACTCTTTTCAATAACTCTTTTCAATAACTCATTTCAATAACTGTTTTCAATAACTGTTTTCAATAACTCTTTTCAATAACTGTTTTCAATAACTGTTTTCAATAACTCTTTTCAATAACTCTTTTCAATAACTCTTTTCAATAACTCTTTTCAATAACTCTTTTCAATAACTCTTTTTCAATAACTCTTTTCAATAACTGTTTTCAATAACTCTTTTCAATAACTCTTTTCAATAACTCTTTTCAATAACTCTTTTCAATAACTCTTTCAATAACTCTTTTCAATAACTCTTTTCAATAACTCTTTTCAATAACTCTTTTCAATAACTCTTTTCAATAACTTTCAATAACTGTTTTCAATAACTCTTTTCAATAACTCTTTTCAATAACTCTTTTCAATAACTGTTTTCAATAACTCTTTTCAATAACTCTTTTCAATAACTCTTTTCAATAACTCATTTCAATAACTCTTTTCAATAACTGTTTTCAATAACTCATTTCAATAACTGTTTTCAATAACTGTTTTCAATAACTCTTTTCAATAACTCTTTTCAATAACTGTTTTCAATAACTGTTTTCAATAACTGTTTTCAATAACTCTTTTCAATAACTCTTTTCAATAACTCTTTTCAATAACTCTTTTCAATAACTGTTTTCAATAACTGTTTTCAATAACTCTTTTCAATAACTGTTTTCAATAACTCTTTTCAATAACTCTTTTCAATAACTCATTTCAATAACTGTTTTCAATAACTCTTTTCAATAACTCTTTTCAATAACTCTTTTCAATAACTGTTTTCAATAACTCTTTTCAATAACTCTTTTCAATAACTCTTTTCAATAACTGTTTTCAATAACTCTTTTCAATAACTCATTTTTTCAATAACTCTTTTCAATAACTCTTTTCAATAACTCTTTTCAATAACTGTTTTCAATAACTGTTTTCAATAACTCTTTTCAATAACTCTTTTCAATAACTCTTTTCAATAACTCTTTTCAATAACTCTTTTCAATAACTCTTTTCAATAACTCTTTTCAATAACTCTTTTCAATAACTCTTTTCAATAACTCATTTCAATAACTCTTTTCAATAACTCTTTTCAATAACTCATTTCAATAACTAACTCTTTTCAATAACTCTTTTCAATCAATAACTCTTTTCAATAACTGTTTTCAATAACTGTTTTCAATAACTCTTTTCAATAACTCTGTTTCAATAACTGTTTTCAATAACTCTTTTCAATAACTCTTTTCAATAACTCTTTTCAATAACTCTTTTCAATAACTTTTTCAATAACTCTTTTCAATAACTCTTTTCAATAACTCTTTTCAATAACTGTTTTCAATAACTGTTTTCAATAACTGTTTTCAATAACTCTTTTTCAATAACTGTTTTCAATAACTGTTTTCAATAACTCTTTTCAATAACTCTTTTCAATAACTCTTTTCAATAACTCTTTTCAATAACTCATTTCAATAACTGTTTTCAATAACTGTTTTCAATAACTCTTTTCAATAACTCTTTTCAATAACTCTTTTCAGTAACTGTTTTCAATAACTGTTTTCAATAACTCTTTTTCAATAACTGTTTTCAATAACTCTTTTCAATATCTCTTTTCAATAACTCTTTTCAATAACTCTTTCAATAACTCATATCAATAACTCATTTCAATAACTCTTTTCAATAACTCTTTTCAATAACTCTTTTCAATAACTCTTTTCAATAACTCTTTTCAATAACTCTTTTCAATAACTAATAACTAACTATTCTTCAGATCAAACAGCCAGACACCAAAGTTGGTCGATGCGCAAAAGCTCCTCATAAGCGGAACCCAGCGACAAAAATCTTCCCTAGGTTTGTCCTTCACTCAGGCTCAATCATGTTACGCATGATGGTCACTTCGAGTTCCGGATGCTCGTGATTTGCTCAAGGAATCAGTATCGGTCACTTACAGTGCGGTGAAAATAAATGACCTCATAATGCTCTATTCCCTCTCTGTTTATCTTTGCCTGTCTGCTTCTATCTGTCTGTGGGACTCAGTCAGTCGGTCTGTGTTCAGAGGCCTGGAATTCCACACTCTGTGGCTGAGTGTCTAAGTCTGGGTGCACTCATGATCTGGTACCAGAGAAGTCAACCTCTACATATTTCCCGTCCATTCAAAAAATTTATGCTACTGCATCAAACCTTTGCCAAAACAATGTGCAAAAATGCAAAGTTAGAACAACATAAAATAGTCAACGAAATAAAAATGAAAACAAGTGCAATGTATCGACACTTAAAGCAAGAATCCGCAAAATTCATAAAAAAAACTTATAAGTAAGTAGGTAAGTAAGTATGGTCTTTAATACGCCATTTGCAAACGCACAATGGGACAACAGTTATGCAGTGATAATGATAAAACATCGAAGTAATAATATTAATCATAATAATGTGTAAACAGCTAAATACATGAAAGATAATTAATAATTGTATAGCATCCTGGTGATAAATCGATCCCTGAACGTTGCATACGTTGTTACGCGATGCTTTGGAAGCCCTATTATCATCTATAGGACTTACTACTGAACTACTCAATACCAGCAGTGTTACCACTCCTATGTTTTTCCTTTAAGATCTATGTTTTTTTGGCCTCGTCTATGTTTCTATGGTTTTTTTAAAAAATGTATGTTTTTTTCCATGGAAGCTTTACTTGTTAAAAAAGGTACTTTTTCAGCAATTTCGATATAAAAAGTACATTTTTCAGCAATTCTTATTGAGATGTGACGACTTTTTAGCGATGTGATGACCTTTTTTTGAGAACTGGACTTTTTTAGAACTGGACGCTCAACAAAAGCTCTGATAATTCCTAATTCTACACGCAATTCCTGAAAAACCGTGTGTATGTTTTTCTATGTTTTTTTTGCGTTATCTATGTTTTTCCAAAGATTTTGAGTGGTAACACTGAATACCAGAGGCCGTCCAAGGAACCCGCTTCATCTGTGAGCGTGCATGTTTCTGTGAATTTGATCCGTTACCTCAAAATATTATGGCACTAGCATTCAAATGCTTCGTTTACAAAACGACTGTTTACCGCATTTAACGCAGATTATCTTTCGCCGTTCTTAATTGTGATGTTCAAAGGCGATTCCACATTCCGAGAAACACCTGGACGGCTGCAGTGTCTGTGGCTGTGTTGTGGCTAAGACTCAGATTAGGCTCAGAGCAGATTACAGATTAGACCCATTACTGACTGTCAATGCGTGCGGTTTGGAATTGTGTACAGACACTATTAAGGAGGAATCCTAATTGGTGTTCTGGCATCTGGTCTGCGAAAATAATGATGTCCACCCGTGTTCTTATCTAGGCAGCAGAGCGAACTGAGAGAGTTGGTCATCGGCTTAATTTATACTGTTCAGTTGATATCCAGACATCATAGACATGCAGTTGCTAATTAAATACGACGATAATGAATGTTGATGAAACAACAACCTATAAATAAGATTATAAGAATGTCGAGAATCTAAGACCAATAGAAATTGACACGTGGCAGCTTAAGAACTAAGTCCGAATGCTTAGAAGTCGTAATGGACACATCTGACAGCTAGGTGTGTACATTAGCCAGGAAGAATTTCAATTAGGCTCTCTTTTGTGAATCTTTTGCCTCGCAACCATACATCATGCTGCTGAACACACATTGTATTGTATTGTATTGTATTGTATCTATCAATTTATATAGCGCCTCTCGCAGTGCACGCCATTCAGAGGCGCTCCCAGTGCGAAAGACCCAGAGAAAAGAATAATAATATAATAATAATAATATCTTTTCTTTAATCAAGCGCCTGACAAACGCACTGCGCTGTACATTTACATGTTATGCAATTGAAACAATCTTAACTACTAACAGAACAGACAGCCTGCAATACACGGCGCTAATAGCAGCCTACAAAGCAAATCCGCCCTACGGGGCTCGAACTCGGTACCTCTCGCTCTCTACGCCAGATGTTATCCAATGCGCTATCGGGCTCCCTGAAAGAGGTCTTCAGACAACGAAAAGAGGCACTTGGCCCACCATGTCTTTAATACTTTAATGTGCGTATTATATTATGTGCATGTATATTTGGAGTAGGCCTACGTGCCTTCCTGAATATTTATAAGCATCAGAACAGTGCTGCCACCAATACCGCATAAAAGTTTGACAAAATGTCACAAGGTTCTTAAATATAGCAGATCCTACATCAGAAGCGAAACTCCGCCACTTCTCGTACTCTGATAGTGCCAATCCCAGCCCGGTGAAAGGAGGAGGGCGACGCTGATCCTCTTTTTATGCCACAGTGTCGTTCAACAGCAGCTAGCAGCTAAAGCGACAGCATTTGAACAACTGGATAACTTCTTTTCAATTATCTAGTCATCTAGTTTAGTCTTTGATTCACTTATTAACTGCTTAAGTTTCTTATTAGGCTGATAGTTTTGGCTTCTTCGTTATACTTAAGTCATTGTCGAGAATTTTCCTTTAGGCTGCGCCATTTAATGAGCGATTAGATTTCTTCCTAAGCGGCTTTTAGCCTCAAAGGGATGTCCCTTCTAGTCATTAGACCGTGCTGTTAGGACTTTAAGTATGGGATGCATATAGGATGACGACCGAATCTATAATAAACAAAGAGTATTTTGGATTGCAGGACCATCTTTAGATATCGTCACTTCTTCTTGAATAATTATTAAACCAACTTCTGCGTTTCCGTGACGTCATATCATATTAACATAACATATGCGCGATGGGTTGCACAGATTATGCAAATTTGTTCCGTTGTTCTGGTAGATGCTGCGATGTGCGAGCCGGTCATTGTCCGTTTAAGGGAACATGTGCGTAGACTGGCTTTCAGGACAGGCGAAAGTTATGGTCTTCTGAGAATGGGACCAATGGAGCTTATTTAAGAATGAATGTTCGTTTTATGGTCGCCAGGAAGACGACCACGATCATCAACCCCATACCCCGTGTGTGTCATCTTTTCCTGGATATCTGTCGTCCTTGGCCGTGTGTGTGTGTGTGTGTGTGTGTGTGTGTGTACATGTCTGTACGGTTCTGTCTGTCTCACTGTTGTTCTATCTGCCTACATGTCCTGGATATCTGTCGTCCTTGGCCGTGTGTGTGTGTGTGTGTGCCTACATGTCTGTACGGTTCTGTCTGTCTCACTGTTGTTCTATCTGCCTACAATGTAATAGTA
>JACEVL010000132.1:737500-950000 GCA_020284085.1 Aporrectodea caliginosa | reverse complement strand
AACACTCCTCTGGAACCGAAGCGTTGACCTTTAGATTTCATTTTCAGACGCCGGTTTAATTAAATTCATAGATTCATTAAATCCTCTTGTTCGCCCACAAAGGCGGGTCTCGTCCCCTGGGCAATTGGGCGCTGGATTGATCAGCCCACGAGTAGGAGTGGGCCTGACAGGAGAGGAGGAGGAGGGAGGGAGGAAAACTGAAGAGGAGGAGGAGAGGAAGAGGGAAAAGGAAAAGGAGAACGAGGAAGAGGTTGAGGACGAATAGAAAGAGAGGGAGTAGAAGGAGAAGTAGCAAGAGGAGAAAGAGAAATAATGGATGCATGGAATGAAGAAGGATGGAAGACTATAGAAAAAATTATAGAGGAGAAGAAAGAAGGAAATTATACGGAGGGTACGGAGGAGAAGAAAAAGGAGGCGGGATCTCGAAGTGAAGGACAATTAAGATGTGCCAAATATAGAAGAAAGGTTGGGCAACTAAGAGAAAGATTAGGAAGGTAAGAAATTCAAGAGCAGGACCAATGTGCATACATAAGAGGAGGAAAACAAACTGGGAAACAGACAAAGGAAAAGAAAGAATAACGGGCAAAAAAGCGGAAGAATGAGAAGGAGTAGGGACGAGGTGAAAGACACAGGAAGTGAAAATTCGTAGCAAGGAAGAGGGGTAGAAACGAGCAGACAAATAAGACGTGGGTAACAAGGAAACTCAATAAGACAGACTAAGGAAGCAAGAGGAAGACAAATACGAGTAAGAGGAGGAGGAGGCGGAGGAGGAGGAGGAGGACAAAGAGGAGGAAGAAGAGGAGGAGGAAGAGGAAGAAGAGGAAGAGGACGACGAGGAGGAGCAGGAAAAGGAGAAAGAGGAAACTGAAGCTCTTTCATTCTACCTCCTCTGCTCCCGCTCAGAAGGTAGAGGGAGACGAAATACAAGGAAATAAAGAAGACGAAGCAAGGTGGAGGAAGAGGAGGAGGTGGTGGATGATGAGGAAGAGGAGATGCCGGCGTGCAGAGGAGGCTGAGCTGCTGAGTCAGGCTAGTAAGAGCAGCAGCAGCAGTCACCAGCATCTGCGCATCGCCAGGCTCCATCTCAAATATGACCAATACCTGTCGCCCCGGCGGCGTCACATAGAGAACCGCATCCGCGTCAACATTGGCTCTGCAGCCGCCGCCGTATCATCAGCATCATCCTCGGCGACGCTCCCTGCCTCAGCAGCTGCAACCACAGCAGCAGCAGCAGCAGCAGCTCCATCGACGATCTGTGCTTTTATGTTCCAGCCGGTGATGGCGACAGCAGCGCTGCAGTGAAAAGCCACCACATGCACACCGTCTCTGATTCGGAACCCCCTCCTCCTCTACATCTGACGTCACATGGTTCAGTTCATCGTTCTCCTGGAACAACTGCGTTAGGAGTGCCATCGAAAGGATCTCTGTCGTTCAACGATCATTGCTTCCTCCTGTGTTCGTCTTTTTACTCGCAATATGAAACCGGTTTCAGTTAATCGAAACGTTAAGCGACATGGTTCCGTCGCGGCAGAAACAGCTTGGCGTCTTCTGAGGCCATGGAACTAGCATAAGCAATGACATGGTACTAGCATAAGCAATGACGTGGTACCAGCATAAGCAATGACGTGTGGTACCATCATCATCATGAGAAATGACGTGGTACTAGCGTAAGCAATGACGCTGACATGAAAGGAAATTATCTTTCTGTAATAATCTTCACTGTTTTGATTTCTGATTCCAGTGACCTATTGTTTTTTGGTCAGGCGTCCCAGATGGATTATGATCATCTACCATTGTCTTGCAATAACAACGCCGTAGAAGTTATTACATTGGAACATAATTGCGCCTATGCTGGAGATAAAGGATCATTCGAAATATATTCGAAATAAATAATCAGCGTTGTAAAAAACCATTTCGAAAACGTTAGATTTATATCTCTGTGTTGGCAGCATGCTTCAAATAAAAAGCCCCCCAAATCATACACAGGATCAGACCACAGCGTCATAAAACGATTATCAATCGTTAAAATTCAGTCGATGGTGTAGACGTCTACGGAATAAAAATATTCTATATCGTCCGGATTATCGAGAATTCAATCGAGAAATTGTCATAAAGTGGTAAGTGTGTTGTTGTGGTGACATTTCTTTGTTTTGTGCAGAGTCTGTTAAGACATTCGTAACCGTAATCGTAATCTTCAAACTTCTAAAGCGCCACTCGAAAGCCAAGCGCAGGGCACCAGCTTATTCACGAGCGCTGCGTCGAGTCTGAGGGTTTCACTGTCTCATCGCCATCATCCGACATAGGTAACCTCTATGACTCACTGCATCGACTTTCCGAGTTATTGGCCTCATTATACCATGCGCGTGGTGCAACATCTTCTTATGCTTTGCGCATAAGACACCGGCACTATTTTTTTTAAATTGCTAATTAATAACAAAAATAATTGATATTTATCGAGAGTTAGGTGGATTTTAATTAGGAACATTATAGGTAGATATTAAGCCGATAATAATATGGCGAATATGTGATTGACAATAGGTACATAATCTGTATATACTAGGCAGATATTACTAAGATATTAAGTAGGGGCCTAGATATTAGATAAATATTAGGATATATAATGGTATGTCAGTTTAAATTAGGTAAATATTATTTAGGTTATTGGTCAGATTTTTAAGTAGATGTTTGGCAGATTATGGATATCTATGAGGCAGATATTAGGCAGATATTTGGAAGACGTTTGATGGCTTATGTGCAGATATTAAAGAGATATTACTTACGTAACAAATATATATCACGTAGAAAACAGACAAATATCAGGTAGATAATATTAAGAAAGACATTATGTAGATCAGCGCTTCCCAAAGTAGTGGTCCGCGGACCGGTGCCGGTCCGCGAGCTTTCAGTTGCAAAGTGAGTCATGAAACTGGTCAAATTGTCTAGGAATCAAGAAATGTGGTTCCACCATATTTTTCATATAAATTAAAAAGATTTGTTCTGTGAGTAAATGTATTTCATTTAAAAGGCAATGGAGGCAACTCTGTGAGTTGGCTAAATTTGCATCGAAATCAATTTTAATACATATAGACTATGTGAGGAATTTAGGTGATCGAAACAGAGAAATAATTAATCAATTTGGCACCGGTCCGCCTGCAGTGGGAAAATTCCTGCCGGTCCGTCATACTGAAAAGTTTGGAAAGCACTGATGTAGATAATAGATGGATATTAGATACATAGACTACAAGGCATATAATGGGTACAAGATAATTAGGCTTTAGGTTTAAATGCGCAGTGCCTATTATAAAGCTCACTCTTCATGCAATACAGCGATGGAGAGGACTCGCCATCCGCCCTCATAGTCATAGTATAAGAAAATGAAGTCGGTGACACTTCATACAATACACAAACAGAGAAGTAATCGACGAAAGTTAAGTATGCTGAATAGCTATTTTGCAAAGCCAAGTGTTCAAGTTCTGGGTTTCACACTATTCAAAGATCTAACGAATGAGAGCTTAGCCTACTATTCTAAATCTGTAACGCCTTTGCTTTTCCCCGTAGATCTATAGGACATTCTAAGCAAGTATCTTGAAGACCTACTATAGAAGTAATTTTTTTACTCAAAAGTTTAATGTCGTCATATGACATCAACGGCCGTTGATGAAAATAGAAGATTCATATTGCATAACAATATTTGTATACAATATGCCCTATTGCAATCTTTGGGAATCAAATACGCATTCTTATAACTGTGTTATATGTCTAAATGTGTCGTTTGTCGGGGAAGACATGAAATAGTCGCTGTGGGAGTTCTACACAGCTGCATAAAATATTCGATTTCACGCTATCGTTCCAATCAAGAACATTGTATTCATGCCACCTGCTCTGCCTTCTCTACCGCCATCGCTAGGATTATGTACACTGGCACAGGTGCCCGCGTTAATTCACGAATATAATAGGCCTACATTTGCCATAATGATGTACGTTTATGCATACATTATATAGATTGAATTCATACGTACACCAACACATGTATCTAGGCCATAATATGTGTTAATCTATCGCTAGTGCGCCTTTGATTGGTTTTGACATTGAATGCATCGGAGGCATTTGCCGTGGAAGGGAAAATCGTACACAGATGGAGATGACCCAATTTGTCATCAAAAACAAAGGGTCCGTATATAATTATATAAGTTTGGTATATATATATATATATATATATATATATATATATATATATATATATAAACACGACGTTTCCATTAAATGACGACTATCTGTATAATTGGAATAAGTTTACAACAGCTTTGCGTCGTATAGCGCAGTAGAAAAGTGATGATGGCTGCGTGTTGCTGTGTCCTGGGATCGATTCGTATAGTGAGAGTCTGAGAGATGCATCATAGTATCATATAGGTTAGTGTCATGTCAGCCTTTCTCTTCCTCTGTTTCGGAAACGCCTGAAGACTAGGCCTATCTTATTTGTTGGAACCCTGGGTCGGGAGCGCCTCTGAATCTCTGAGTGGCGCTATACAAATGTTCAATTACTCCGGTACAATTACAAGTACAATTACGATGAATGTAGGAGACAGTCATTTACCTGTTGTCTTCAGTTGAAAATCTGCATGAAAGTAGAAACCGTTAACTGTCAGCGAAAGGGCCTTACAAGGTATACTAGGGTTTCCTAAATGGTTTCGTTTGCTGCTGTTACCTTCGTTGCGTATAATCTCCGGTTTCCAATCTTTCCCAGACAGTCGTCTTATTTATCTGTCCTCGTGCTTGTTTTCGTATCCGTCTGTCTGTCTAAGTTTGTCCGCGTGTCTTCGTGCCGTTTGCCCTTGTCAGTCTGTGCCATGTTGTCGGCCTATATTTTTGTGGCGGTTTATTTTATGAGTTCCAGACAGACTGCGACACTTTCATTTTTATATATTATTTACCTTCGCAATATTTTTTCCACGTAATACATTTCTGTGTTGGCTGTATGTTTCCACTTAATACTTTCTGTTTTGGCTGAATCTTTTCCACTTAATACCTTTCTGTTTTGGAAGTAGTTTTCCACTTAATACCTTTGTGTTTTGACCGTAAGTTTATTTTCCCCACTTAATTTACCTTTGTGTTTTGTCCAGTCCTGTATCCTTCTTCTGGTGTTTGGATGACCTGCTGTTCGTATGCCTGCATCCGTGTTAGTCTCTCTCCTGTTGTTTACGTTTCATTCTATGTCTCTGTCAACCTATGTGTCGCTGTTGATCTGCTTTCCTTCGTTTTCGTGTGTGTTCCTGTAAGTACCTGTCTGTGTTATTGTGTTTGTCTTTGTGCGTGTTTCTGTATGTCTTCGTATTTGTCTATTTGTCTGTGTGTGCCTTTCTTTGTACGTGCCTCTGTGCGTCCGGTCTTATTATTTGCCTGCGTGCGTGCCTTTCTTAATGTGGTTTCTTTTTGTTGACGGGTCGAGTTGATCGAGTGTCATTTAACGCACAGACAGAAGCATACACACGAAGACACGCACACACACATGCACACGGACACGCATGCAAACACACTTGACTCGTGCCGCCAAATACTTCGCAGCATCGATTGACTCCACCTATCCCTTCCCCCTTCTCCTCCACCTCCTTCTCCTTCTCCTTCTCCTTCTCCTTCTCCTTCTCCTTCTCCTTCTCCTTCTCCTTCTCCTTCTCCTTCTCCTTCTCTCTTCTCCTTCTCCTTCTCCTCCTTCTCCTTCTCCTTCTCCTTCTCCTTCTCCACCTCCTCCTCCTTCTCCTTCTCCTTCTCCTCCTCCTTCCTCCTTCCTTCTCCTTCTCCTCCTTCCTCCTTCTGCTTCTCCTTCTCCTTCTCCCCCTTCTCCTCCACCTCCACCTCCTCCTCTTCCTTCTCCTCCTTCTCCTTCTCCTCCTCCTTCCTCCTCCTCCTCCATCTCCTTCTCCAACTCCACCTTATCCTCCTCCTTCTCCTTCTCCTCCTCAATCTCCTTCTCTTCTCCTTCTCCTCCTCCATCTCCATCTCCTCCTCCTTCTCTTTCTCCTTCTCCAACTCCTCCTTCTACTCCTCCCTCTTCCCGACTACTCCTTCATTCCCGCCGCCTCTTCATCGGCCGCTGCCTCTTCATCATCCCTTTTCCGCCTCCGCCTATCCATCTCTTCCATCTCTTCCTCTCCTTCATCTAAGCATCTCGCCGTCGTTCCCTCTCAGCTTCCTTCCCCTCATCTGCTCCCGGGGCAGCGTCGCCAATGCATTCATGGTCGGCGCAATGAAGCCGTATTCCTGCACTCTCCAACCAATCTCAGATATTATATACATATATAGATATCGACATAATATTCATGTATAATGTGCAAATATATATATATGCATATTATATATATAATTATATATATATATTTATATATAATATATATATGTATATATATAGTCTATGTAGGCCTACATGACGCAAAATGGCGAACGCAAGAGCAAGCTATTCTGCACCATTAGAGTCTTCTTGGCTGAACATTGACAAACAAATACAACGTTATCTCCATTCTAAATATAGCCCGATACGAGAATCTATGTCGCTAAATTCAGTTTCTGCTTCAACGGTGATGTGTATCGAAAATCAGTGTGGGTGGATGAAAATAGACGCTCGGTATTACAGACCTATAGCTGTATTTTTTCCGAAATCAGATGGCACTGAGTTTCATACATGACATCTGGTGCATATGTCGTATTGAAGTGTTACTCCTATAGCACAATATCGTACATTGGTAACACTAGGCTACGAATACATCAGACCGTAGGGTGGTGGTGGTGTAGGGGTATGTTCGGTGCCTTGCAGCCGGAGGGTTGCGGGTTCGAATCTACCTCAAGCCGCCGCGTAGGGACCCTGGGCAAGTCCTTCACTCGCAAATGCTCATGCGCTTCGGCGTGAAACTCCGATTCAGTGTCCGCGCTGTAGTCGGGAGCGCCTCTGAGTAGAAATCTTGAAGGGGCGCTATATCAAGTGCTCATACAAACATACATACATACAACAGCTAAACCGTAATCAGGTCAACATCCAAACGATCAGTCCATTGATACATAGAAAGATTCTTCACACCACTCCTTTGCTCCAACAATTCCGTCTTCTTTCCACCAATGACGCCTCGTATCCATTGGCACGATCCTTTTCCTTTCCTCTCCTCTTCCCACCTAATCTAAATTTCCTCATTCATTCTCTTCATCTGGAAGGTTTTTCAACTAAAGAGTACCTACTGACTAACTCTCCTAAGCCCAGCATAGCGCAACAAAACCCTTCGTGCAATTGGATGTAACATGTCGCAGAGTTGTGCATTTCAAAGTAATGATGCTGTGTCGTATTTAAATTAACTCTACGGAACTTAAAAAGTCGTCTGCTGACGAAACGTTTGTTTACCTTATTCCCTAACAGCGCTCCATAAATGATGTAGCATAGAAGAGTGGGTATGTCAGTGGGCATGTTGTGCATCAGCCTACGAATGACTAATTCCGCTTGTTATACCCGAGACTGTAAGGCCGGTGACTACGTGCCTCGTAACGACGAGGCGGCGCAATAAATTGTCCTAAAGGAATGTCGTATAATGCGACGCTTTTCGACGACCAGAGTAAACGTCATGAATAATTTCGCAGCTTTCGCTTTGAACATCAGACACAGGAGGGACAGTTGAAGACAAGATAGAAATTAGTCGAGACAGCAGCTGCTGCAGCCGCTGATGACGAAGATGAGGGCGACGATGTTATCTCTCTCTGCCTCTCGTTCTGTGTGTCTGTGTGTCTGTCTCTTTCTGTCTCTCTTTCCCTCTTTCTCTCATAGCTTCTCGTTCTCTCTCTCCCCCTCTCCCCTTCTCTCTCTCTCTGTCTGTCTCTCTCTGTCTGTCTGTCTGTCTCTCTCTCTCTCTGTCTCTCTGTCTCTCTCTCTCTCTCTCTCTCTCTCTCTCTCTCTCTCTCTCTCTCTCTCTCTCTCTCTGTCTCTCTCTCTCTCTCTCTCTCCTCTCCGTTCCAAATTATGTATCTCGCTATTTTTAAAACGGCATTTAAACTGGACGCATGCTGTACCTCTGTTAAAGACCGGTCCTCTCTTCAACCAAAATCTTCCGGAAATTAGGTTGCTTGTATTAGATGACTGTCGACCGAAGTTCACTGCCAGCTGCTGCTGCTGCTGCTGCTGCTGCTGCTGCTGCTGCTGCTGCTGCTGCTGCTGCTGCTGCTGCTGCTGCTGCTGATCTCTTCATCTGGAACTTCCCCCATTTGCACAAACACTCTTTAGCTGCACGATGAAAACTGACCGCTTCTAGTCTTTTTGTGGTTCTTAATGTTTCCTCTTGTCCGGCTTCAAGTGGTGCGTGATTGCTTAGTGGTTAGCGTGCTGGACTGTCAACCGAGAGGTCGCGAATTCAAATCTCGGACAGATAAAATGTGTTTCAAGAGTTCTGCTTCACCTGTGTCCCCTATACGCTCAGTTGCATAGATGGCATATTGTACAAGCGGTAAAAAAAAGGCGTCAAGGAGAGTGTTGCCTTGCATTTGTTCGCTTGTGCAATTAAAGCATATTTGGAACTAAAGATTGCTAACGTTCAGTGTGGTAATATGAATGTCCGAGATAGAAACAACATGCATAGATAATTCCAATTTTAGGTAATAAGAGGTAACTATAGTAGGCTATAGATACTTATTCTGCTTGTATGCCATCATATCCGATGTGACTAATAAAAGTGCTCAATAAGTGAAGTGACAGGTCTACCCTACTGTGCCAGTTTTCATAATTTAACTTACCATCATTCATGCTTCACCTTATCGTGGTTTGTAACTTACCTCATCTATAGCTAGATTTATCGGAAATAAATTGAAACAAGGCGCTGTTGGAAGCTTTGTTTGCTTTTAGTGAAAGCTTGGATTTAAGCATTCTTTTACTTCCACGTTGTTACTGACTGCCTTTTAAATTCATCAATATTTCTGTTGCATCTAAGGTTTGTGTTAGATAATTATGAGTTCACTTTCTTATGTAATTCATTTGCTATGCTGTATTGGGTTGCACATTACATTCTTTACTCGTCAATATCCTGTGTTGTTTATTGAAGTATTTTAGATGTGAGTCCAGTTTCAAATGCATTTAATTTGCTATATTGCATTGAATTTCAAGTAAAAATTAATGTGATATTAAGCTGAAGATTAACCAGTCAAATTTAACCAGACTAAGTGACTGTTTTGGTTGATTGGCTTTCAGCGTTAAGGAGAGAAGGTCCTGAACGCTTGTGACACTGACCGAAAGACAGCCATCGTCTATCGCAAGCATGGAGCCGATGTCGGAGATGTTAGTTGTTCTACTCGGCCTCCTGGCTTCTCTGTCCGCCGCTCTTTCTTTGCATCCGGAGGCACAGCTTTCGAATCGGAAACGATATTCGTGAGTAGTTTTCGCTGCTTGTATGATCGCCGCAATTTCAGAGAGATTCTACGTCTGTAATTTTGTCGAATTTTGAAACAATGATGATCTAAATCATGATTGAACCGAGATTTAGCGCTTCTTTTAATAGCCCTCAGAGTTGCCCAAGTCCTGAGATAACAAGACTGCGTATAAATAACAAATGCAAATAGAAAGCGTTTATGTGAGATACTTAAAATGCGCTATATCGAGTTCCTTAATTCGTGCATAGGACTACATACATACATACATACATACATACATACATACATACATACATACATACATACATACATACATACATACATACATACATACATATATACATACATACATACATACATACATACATACATACATACATACATACATACATACATACTTCAATAACGAGCGAAATAGAAGCAGAGGAAGAGCAAGACGTTCATGTCGCAGGTTGCCTGGCAGTCTACCCCTGAGTGAGAGACTGCAGTCATGGCGAATTTCAGAACACTGCCGTATAGGTCCAAATCTTACTGATAATTCACCGATCGGCGCTTTAAAATGTCTATTATATGTTAATTAACGTTTATTGTTACACATGAATCGGTTTATCTCTGTAGATAAATGATGATACTGATGATGATGATGATATATCACAAAATGACCTTAATTTGTGAGGCTTTAACTGGGGATCAGAGGACCTTAGTTTATGAAGCCTTACCTGGGGACCAGGGCACCGGAAGTTTGGTTTAGATGGAAAAAGGAAGAGTCAGTGTAAAGGTTTCCGTGATTATAATTTGTGAAATTACTATTATATTGCAATTTTAAATGAGAAATCGAGTTCTCTATCCAGTAGATTTTGATAAACATTTTTATTAAGCGAACTCGCGTCAACGAAGATGATGATAATAATAATGACGATGATGATACTAAGGCTGATAATGATGATGATGATAACGATGATAGTAATGATGATGGTCATGATAAAGTATAGAAGGAGGATGGTCAGAAAATGATTACTTTTGGCATAAAAGGCAGATCCTTGTGAAACGGAAAGCTCTTGCGAAGGTGTGGCAAGATATGGCGGCTCCTAAGAGATCGATTAATGCGTCTCCTTCGCTCGTTTCAATATTCATTTCGATCCGTCTCTTGGCAACTTACGCGTGACTAGATTTCCTGGAAAAGGCGAAAATTCGTTCGACAATTGTTCCGAATAGAAACATCCGTTGGCTGACTTTCGGTTTCTGGTTTTTTTGATAACATACGTGACAGTGTATCTTGTGACTCTTGATAACGACCAGTCAGGCCATGATATTTTGACTTTTACTAATAGGGTCACAAGACGTTGTTTCGCTCACAACTCGATATAATACACCGTCTTAGTCAACATTTTAACACTTTAACGACGGGCTGCATTGTTCCAGACTCTTTAGTTTAGTGCACTGTCTTCGTCAAAGGGTTAAGCAACAAACGAATGAATTAATGGACGAATTAATGAACGAACAAAGAATCAGAAGGACGTTCACACTATTATCAATATCACCCAAGACACCTATTTGAACACCACTACTATGGTTACCATGCTGCTTTGTATACGAGGAAGGCTGAGCTCCCTTCGCTGACTCAAGACGATTCCCAATAGGTTGCTATTATTAGCATTCATAATAATAAGGCTCCGGGTCAAAGTTTGTTCTTATCCAACCAAGATCACGACCTGCTATTACATAATAAAAGTGATTCATCATCATCAGCAGCAGCAGCAGCAGCAGCTAAAAGCTCGATATGAAAATCCAGAGACATAAATGTATAATTATGGTCCTCGTGTCATGTGCGTCGAATGTGGCAGTATTTGTATTCTGCTTCCGTCTGGTTGTTTGGAGCTTCCTTTTCGATGCTAAATTAATAACGCTGCCTGTCAGAGAGGAAAAAAACAATCCAGGGTAATTTTTGCCACTGAATATTATTAACAATCTACTCCAGTGCTTGACTACCGCCATCATCATCGTCGTCGTCGTCGTCGTCGTCGTCGTCGATGTTGGATACAGAGCCAGCTGTGTTGGCCAGTAAACAGAGCGAATCGAGCGAATATGTGTTCAGAGTCTACCGGAGCCGATTCGGTTGATTGATGAAAGGACGTTAACGTCAGACGGTGGAAAGCTTTATGGTAGAGTATCGGCATGGTACTGGAGCTGGTGCAATCACTGGCTGCGGCGGCGGCGGCGTTCCCTCACTTCATCTTCTCCAGCTAAAACAGAACACACGATGCTGCATTAAGTGGTGGATTCAAGATGGCGGACGGCGAGCGTGCCCCCCCCCAGCGGCGGCCGTTGGCGTGCTTCTATATAGACCACTGAGGCGAGAAGATCTCTCGTTCGGCGGCTCGATCTGGCCATCAATCATTTCTCATCAGGGTTGAGTAGGGTCAAGAGTTCTAACTACTTTCAGGGATTCTCACTTCTAGTCAGCCGCTCCTTCCTTCCTTCGTTCATTCATTCGTTCATTCATTCATTCGATCATTCATTCGCTCACTCGTTCATTCGCCTGTTTGCTCATGAGTTAATTGCTTGCTGCTTATATACATGCATACATACATATGTATGTAAATACATACATACATACATACGTACGTACGACGTACGTACGTACATACATACATAAATACATACATACATACATACATACATACATACATACATACATACGTACATTATACATACATAAATATGCATACATGAATATAGGATGTTGACAGTTTTTGTTGATTATTCAATGAGGTCCTTTCAGTTCAATGTCTTGGAATCAGAGCAGTGAGTGGTTGTTGCCAAAACAATATCAGACACTGGACTATTCCTTTGTAATTTCATTTACCCATTGTAGATCTTGACATCTCGTTTCTCTGACCGATCACAACTGATTACGATTTTGACTTTGATTCTGATCTTCGTTTAACTGAAACTGTCCGTCGTCGGATACCATTCTATTGAAACAATTTTCTCCCATGACTCGCTCATTGCTTCAGGCTGGGGCCTCCCTGCATCCTTTTGCTGCTTAAAGACAGCCTTATTTTCTCGGGTCTCTCGCACTGGGAGTGCCTCTGATTGGCACTGTGAGTGGCGCTATATAATTTTACAGATACTATACAATACAATTTGCATTATGATACCGGCGCTATAGAAGTCATTAAATGAAATTGGATCAATTTAGATTAGACTATATTGGATTAGATTGGATTGATATGACTTTGGATTAGATTTTAAAAATGGATTTGGATTGAATTAGATGGATCCATCTGAGCACGAGGTCTTACACAATGGGTGAAGCTGAGGTAACGAAATGTGCTATGAGAATAACACTGTCCTCTGAGGCGCACTTTAGGCTGAAGTACCTATACGACAATAGTAAGTCAACAACCAAAGTACCTTTCACAGCACTTACTCTGTTTCCAGCAGTATACTCTACTCTTGAGAATTCATTTCAAATCGTTAACGATATGTTAAAGGACTGACGCGTTGTCCAAGTGGATAATATCTTTTTTCGACTAATGCGGTGATCAGTTGCGTTTGAGGCTGCGCTGACAGCTGACACTGTTATCGTCATCATCTTTGTCAGCATCAACTGCATCAGCATCAGCAGCAGCCTCTCGAAATGCTGGTTGTCCATGACTTCGGATGTGCTCTGGATTTGTTTGGGAAAGAGGCTTTGTATCGATAGCCGCCGATTTAGCGATTTGATTTGATGCCATAAAACAGGTCTACAGTCACAATGTCGCCAGTTCCTGTCGAGAATGTGCAAAGGGCACGCACATGAAGATAGAGACATGCACAGATACAGATAGACATGTGCACACACACATAATATACAAACACATTTACAAACACACATACGTCCGAAGACACAGAGTATCTAAGGCACTGGTACGCAGTAAGAGAAAGGCAGACAACGAAATAGAGGGAGAAAGAGAAACGGCCGACAGAAGAAAAGTTATAATAAACAGACAGACAGACAGACAGAGAGACAGGCAGACAAAGACAAAGAAGACAAGGAAGATATTAGAACAGAAATAGAGCCGTATGCAGACGGGCATGCAAACTAACAGGAAGGTAGAGAGAGAAGTAGAGACAGAGCCAATAAGAGTCGCAGGCAGCCACAGAAGAATACAGACAGGTATAATCAACAGTATAAAGACAGATATTAACAGACGCACCTTGACGGGTAGGCAGAGCCTGAAGCATATAGGAAGGCATAGACAGAAGCATACAGACATGTACAAGCAGAAGTACATAGAGCAGCAGGCACAGACAGAAGCCGAGAGGGAGACGTGGAAACAGACAAATGGCCGGTGGAATCAGACGTCTGTTAGAGGCCGATGCTTGGTCCTGACAATCCGGGCCCAGTCGGTCTTTCGGTCGTTCGGTCTTTCGGTCTTTCGGTCGTTCGGTCTTTCGGTCGGCTGGCGCTTCGACGGTGGCGCCGGACGTGACCGATGTAGAGGACTTCGATAAGCGGATGGCTCAAACCGGAAATAATCCAATAATTCTCGTCTAATCTCTTATTGATAGTGCACCGTATTTAATGATAGCGCAATCTTTCGAAGCCACGACGCCATGACCACCCACCCAGCCACCCAGCCACCCAGCCACCCAGCCACCAGCGATTCCCGGCTGTACAATGCCACATTAGGCATGACGAGAGAGTCCTCGGAGAAAGACCTACTTACCAACGGAAGACGTCAGTGCTAATGCAATTGGTTGAGGGAGACAGCTGAGGTTCTTTCCAACACATCAAACACGGCCCCCGCTGCTGGTCATCCCTCTACTCCACGTTCACGTGAATTGGCACTAAATAAATGTGCCATCGAATATATTGCATTTCTCCGACGTGTCTTTCTGCAATTCTTGTGGGACTTTTCTTAAGCAGTGCCATCCATGGTCGAAGTGGACAAGGACGTGCTTATGGAACACTTTCCAATTCAGATTAAGAGACGGTATTATGATTTGGCCAAGTCTAAAAACCTACACATAACCAAGGATAAAATTGAGCTGGTGTCGAACAAGCAGCCCGTGACACAGCTGCCAAACATCTTTAAACCTGAAACTTTGGCAAAATTCTAAGAACGTGACTATGCAAATTAGATGTAAGATCGTTGACACTTTACAATCTGTGTAAAATTAGAAGAATAGTCGGAGACAATTACCGGAAAAACATAGAGTCATCGTTTGGATTCGAGCTGTCAATCTTTCGGTTAATAGCCGAACGGCTAACCGGTTTGCGCGGTTGCGCCTCAATGGCTGATATGCAAGAAAAGAGAAGGATTCAGTGCAGAATGAGAAGCAGGTAAAGCAGAGGAAATCAGAAGCAGCAAGGAAGGATGAGAGCGGGAACGACAACGAAAACGAGAAAAGTCGAAGGAAGCAGGAAGTAGAATAAGAAAAACAGTAAGAAGAATACGAAGAAAAAGGAGGAAGAGGAGGAGGAGGAGGAGGAGGAGGAGGAGGATGAAGAGGAGGAGGAGGAGGAGGAGGAGACGAGGATGAAGAAAAGAAAACGGTTGGATCAGATGATAAAACAACAGAAGGAGAATGATGCAGAGAGAAGAGGAGAGGGAGGAACAGGACAGATAATAAGAGGAAGAGGGACAAGAACAGAGACAGATATATAAGAGGCAAAGAAGCATGATAACATTGAAAAGGCATGGAAGATCGTGTCAGATGTACAGAGAGAGATAGAAAGAGAGACAGAGAGACAGAGACAGAGACAGAGACAGCGACAGAGACAGAGAGAGAGAGAGACAGAGAGAGACAGAGAGACAGAAAGACAGAAAGACAGACAGAAACAGACAGACAGAGACAGAGAAACAGATGCAGATACAGAGACAGAGACAGTGATAGTGACAGATACAGCTACAGATACAGATACAGAGACAGAGACAGAGACAGACAGAGACAGTGATAGTGACAGATACAGAGACTTAGAGAAGCGTCAGACAAAGGGTAGTAAATAAAACACGAAACCGAAAGAAGTGAAAGAAAGGAAATGGAGCGAATGATGAAGAGACAGCAGATAAATGGAAACTGACAAAACTGACTCATGAGACAGCGAACAAAGACAATAAAAACGCAAGCAAGGGGACTGAAGATATGTGGTAGAAATAGTGATAGTAGTAATAATAGTGGAAGTAGTTTAGTGGTAGTGCTGGTGGTGCTGGTGGTAGTTGTGGTGGTGGTAGTTGTGGTGGTCGTAGTTGTGGTGATGGTAGTGTTGAAGGGTGGTGGTGGTAGTTGTGTGGTGGTAGTTGTGGTGGTAGTGGTGAGAAGGTGGTGGTGGTGGTGGTGGTGGTGGTGGTGGTGGTGGTGGTGGTGGTGGTGGTGGTGGTGGTGGTAGAGAAGAGGGCAGCTTTAGAATCGGAAGAGGACTCGTGAGGTGGCAGAAAGGACGGGATTGAAGGAGAAGAAGAGGAAAAGGAAGAAGAGGAAGAGGAAGAACAAGAAGAACAGGAAGAACAGGAAGAACAAGAAGAAGAAGAAGAACGAGAAGAAGAAGAAGAAGAAGAAGAAGAAGATGATGATGATGAAGAGGAAGAGGAAGAGGAAGAGGAAGAAGAGGAAGAGGAAGAGGAAGAGGAAGAAAAAGAAAAAGAAAGAGGCAATAGAAGCAGCAGACGGGAGAAGAGCCAGGTGTCTTTGATAAACGAATAGTCAGGAATCGACCTGGACAGATTCCCCGAGGCTCCGCGTGACCTGTCTTTCAAGCAGACTTTGAAACTGAATCTGCGCCGTCCACAGAGCCATCGTCATCCCAACATACAGGCCACGGATCCGGCTCCGACGCTAGCAACGGAAAATTGAATTTGCGCAATTCCAGTTCGAACTGAAAGTGGAATCGGAAAGAGAGAAACGCTACGAATGAGTCGCCGGTCGAAATGTGACACGGACTTGATAGCGATTAGGCAGAGGACGATGACGGTGGTGGAGGTGGTGGTGGTGGTGGTGGTGGTGGTGGAGATGGTGGTGGTGGAGGTGGTGGTGGAGGTGGTGATGGTTGTGGTGGTGGTCGAGTTGGTGGAGGTGGTGGTGATGGTGGTGGAGGTGGTGGTCGTGGTGGAGGTGGTGGAGGTGGTGGTGATGGATGTTGTGGTGGTGGTGGTGGTGGTGGTGGAGGTGGTGGAGGTGGTGGTGGAGATGGTGGTGGAAGTGGAGGTGGTGGTGGCGGTGGTGGTAGAGGAGATGGTGGGAGAGGGCGAGCCCCGCCGGTGTTTTCGGTCGCATGTCATCGATTCCGGGATGTCTTGTACAGCGCCGTTTCCCGTCTGTTACGACGGCGTTGCCTCTGCACTGGACGGGTGGACGGACGGGAGGACGGGGAGGACGGATGGGTCTCCCTCTGAGCTGCCGTGGGAATGAAACTCATCGCTGCCGGCCATGTACCGTCGATATACGGCGATGCAGATGGATGTGTAACCATATGGTGCGCTGCTGGATTGGTCTGGTTGAGTCACACGGCTTTTAAAGGCAAGGGGAAAGCTCTGCTTGCCCACATATACACATTAATATTAACCGATCGCTGCCGAAGGGATTTTAAATATATACGGATGTTACTTAACGGTAACGATGACAGATGGACTGTTACAGCAACACACTCGTTACTAAGAGTGGTTGGTACGATTGACGCTTTGTCACTGATCATCGTCCTAGACTGTACGGCTGTGGTGACCACAGTTGTCGCAATGCGAGCATTTTCAAAAGTGTATGGCAAATGGGAGCTGTGTTATATAGAGAGCGAGAGGTACCGAGTTTGAGTCCCATAGGGCGGACATGCTTTGTAGGCTGCTATTAGCGCCGTGTATTGCAGGCTGTCTGTTCTGTTAGTAGTTAAGATTTATGTCTTCTGTCATTTGTGTTCTTGTGAATTGTTTCAATTGCATAATTGTATACACTGTAACCGGTTGCGGTTTGTCAACCGGATTGTTTCAATAAACTAAAATATTATTATTGTTATTATTATATTATTGTATTGTAACATATCACAGAGGTAAAGTCTGGTTGAACCAGTTGTCGAATTTACCGTCCAATGGTGCAATACAATACAAAACAACTTCCTCTTTCCTAAGTTCAGAAGTGCACACAAGGTTATACGTCAGAACATCGATGGCGCTGAGCTACTGTGAATGAAGGACTTGCACAGGGTCCTTACACAGTAACCGCCTGTGTGGAGGCTCGAACCCGTACTGTCCATGTTACAGGTCGAGTGGTTATCCGTTTGGTTATTACGTTCCAATGGTATTATATGTATACAAGTTATTTTGCACAAGGCAGGCAGACATAAGACTTACCACCAACAGTAGAAAGGAAAAATTCCAAAAATTGAAAGCGCCTTTGAGTGGGGATTTTGAATGGGCGCTATATAAATTATGAATGATTGATTGATTGATAGAAGCCAAGAGCAAGCTTAGTTTAGTTCACCGCAAGTACTTTGAGCCTAGAGCAATGACGGAGCGGCTGAATGGATTACGGTGCAATCTTTCATCTCTGCGTTGCTATTGACAACCGGTGCTTAATTATCACCGTGACATGTTACCAATAACAACAATTGTCCTTTGGTCCACTCACTACTAATGCCATGCTTGCGCTTAAGTCCAGTGATATTGTCACATCAGGACGATTCCCCTAAGGAATATTGTTACCCAATGGCGTATCATAGTTGCGCTACATGAGGTCCTTGATTAGAGAAACTATACAATAAGCGTGTGTGACTAGACATTAGAAAATTCTTTTTTAACCAAAGAATTGTGGATCACTGTAACCGGCTACCACAGGAAGTAGTAACTGCTCCTAGCTTGAGCACTTTCAAAAACAAACTGGGAAGTTCGATGGAACGATATGGGCAGTAAAAGCTTATAGCTTGCTTAGCCTATCAACTGTAGCTGTAAAAGTAACAATTTAGATTAGATAAGATTAGATTAGATTAGATTGGATTGGATTAGATTAGATTAGATTAGCAATCCAACAGCCAGACAAAGGCATTGCACGACAAAACGTTAGAAACGTAGGCAACGGTATAACAGTAAAAAACTGATGAAAGTCGAATTAAGAGACAGACTAATACAGAGTGACACAGAGCCAAAGGAATAGACAAACAGGAAGAGACAGACAGAACCATGGCGACAAAAGCTGCAGACGAAAACAAGCACTTGAGTCAAAAAGAAAGAGAGAGAGAGAGACCAAGAGAGAGACCAAGAGAGAGACCAAGAGAGAGAGAGAGAGCCAGAGAGAGAGAGAGAGAGAGAGAGAGAGAGAGAGAGAGAGAGAGAGAGAGAGAGAGAGAGAGAGAGAGAGAGAGAGAGAGAGAGAGAGAGAATTAGTAGCATAGGCACAGACAGAGACTTACGCACCGGGGCAAAGACAGAGACACTCAGAGGCATATAGAGACAGAACCGACCGAGGTACGGTACACGGCGCCTATTATTTTCTTGTCACCAGCCGTAGACAGACGGACTCTTTCGGGGAACCCGATGCATGGCAAGGGGGACTTGCCGTGACCTCTGACGACCCAGACGACCCGCGCCTTGCAGCGGACGTGATGTCGAAGAGAGGAGTGGCGCTCTCCGTGTTCGAGTCCTTACGGAAGTCGGCGGCGGCGTGTCCCTGGCCGCGGTATCTTCAGCGACTGCAGGCGAGGAGGAGGAGCCGCAGCCGGCGTCATGCTTCTGCGAATGCGTCCGATTCTGAATCAATATCATTCTAATTAAAGAGTGGAGCGCCGTCTCTTCCAGGCTACGACGCAGTGTGCATGCCAACGCCTGCGAGCATTCGCCAGCAAGTGCTTGCATGATGATGGCAGGCAGCCTTGGGCAGCGCCGAGGTCCTAGGCCGAACGCAAGCATAGAGTACGATGCAAACAGAGCAAGATAGGCCTACATAACTAGTCCACAGAACATCACAGCTTAATCACAGTGTGTCACTATGTGTTATGCACTGTAGGGTACAGCGCGTAACACATAGAAGAACTAGTGTATAAGCGACCAGTTCATCTGCTATAGGCTACTCACAATGGCAACAATGCCTACCTCAAGTTGCTTACAATCAACGCTAGAAACCTGAAGCTCCGGGCTTTTTAGGGGGAATTTTCCGGGTTCAACCCCCCAAATAAATTGCCGAATTTTTTTCTATGCAATTATATGCGAAATACAAAAAACTCAACTTTTCGACCATTTCCAATGGAACCTTCCCCCGAAAACTTAAAACCCACTCCGAATTTTTTCCTCGCTACGCCCATGCCTGAAGCACAAGTAGCCTGAACTGAATTTTAGTCCAACGTCCAAAGCCATCAGGGCGCAGTGGCTAAAATAGCTTAATAACGTCCGCCTCACTTACTATAATAATTATGGCTTACAGCGTTCTTGGTCTACAGCCAGTGTGCACTGATGACTGGAAGTCATGGACTAGACTGCGAATGAGACTAAGTGCGCTTTCAAAGCACTTAGAAACTACGTGGAAAATTAGAGTAAATTGCGATGTCGATCAATCAATCAATTAATCAATCCATCAATCAATCAATCAATCAATCCATCAATCCATCAATCCATCAATCAATCAATCAATCAATCAATCAATCAATCAATCAATCAATCAATCAATCAATTCAATCAATTAATCAATCAATCAAACAATCAATCAATCAATCAATCAATCAAATGAAACAACCAGTCAATCGATCGGTCCCGTACTCTAAAATTGTTTAGCAAATTAATCTAATCTTACCTTATTATATCTAATCTTATCTAATTTAATACTTCTATAGCGCCATTATCACGATGCACAGGGTATCAGTCGATGGTGCTTCAAGTCGAACCGCAGTAACGAAACAGAAGACATTCGTTCCACGTATAACATAAACTAGCGCGAACGCTGGAGATCATTTATTCGTACCCATCGCCGCAGAATGGCTGGAGTCGGGAACTGATGATGGTGATGATGATGATGATGATGATGATGATGATGATGATGATGATGATGATGATGATGATGATGATGATGATGATGATGATGATGATGATGATGATGATGATGACAATAATAATAATAATAATAATAATAATAATAATAATAATAGTAGTAGTAGTAGTAGTAGTAGTAGTAGTAGTAATAATAATAATAATAATAATAATAATAATAATAATAATAATAATAATAATAATAATAATAATAATAATAATAATGACCGTTCCAGACTTTTATCATTTTAATTAATATTGAAGTCCCTGAGGGATCATGTTTACCTCGGGGCAAAAAAAAAAAAAAATAATAATAATAATAATAATAATAATTATAATAATAATAATATCCTACCGATCGCTCTGCAACCTTGGGCTATTTATGCCTTGGGCTCTTGGTCTGGAGAGAGAGAGAGAGACTGGGCGCATAAATGATTGAAGTGCGTTCCTCTAAGCTTCAGTGAGCGCTGTCACTGTTGCCGCTGCTGCTCTTGCTGCTGCTGCTGCTGCTGCTGCCGCTGAGGGAGGTCAGAAGGTCAGAGGGTCCGCTGTGTCCGTCACTCGTCATCCTCCCTCTTTCGCTGACCACCGTCTGAGCGCTCTGGATGGACAGCCACAGCCCACAGACGACGTCCTGGACCTCCATTCGTCTTCTGCAGAATTTCAAAGCGAAAAGTACACGCGCTCTGAGCCGTCTGAAGACGAAGATTGATGCACAATACACGCAGACATGCACACACACACACACACACACACCAAATAAATAGACACGCATAGAAACAGACAAATACACACAGACACACGAGAACAAACTTGTCACGTGATGAAAAGCAAGGCGCATTACATAACCAACGCACAGACGGCTCAAGGCATGCATCTCACATAGGGATGGAACATTAGAGATAGGCCTATAGTTTGGACAAAGATTAGGATTAAGACTACTCTTCTTAGGACAAAGAGTAGGGTTAAGACTACTCCTCTTGAGACGAGGACAAAATAACTACCCTTTTCTGAGAGTTAGGAAGTATGTCAGTGAATGCGAAAGGTTAATAACTGAGGTTAGGATCTTGGCAAAGGATTGAGAGTGAGATACACATTCTGACTGGTCATTTGATACCCATGTGCGCAGTCTGCTGCTGCTGTGTGTATTAATGTTTAATGTGTTTCAAGTTAATGAGACAGTCAGTGCAGTCTTGGTTCCTGGTTGCAATACCGTTGCATGGCTCTCTAAATTCTCTTTGAACTTTTTTTATCGGACGACAAGAGCGAAGCAGTAACAATGATTACGTGAACTAATGATAACGACGACGATGGCCATGAACGTGACTGATGACAATAACTACGATGATGACAACAATGCGACGACTGTGACACCGTATTATAATTATATTATCATGATGCAGATGACAATGCATAAGAATGATGTTGATGATGATGATGATGATGATGATGATGATGATGATGATGATGATGATGATGATGATGATGATGATGATGATGACGACGATGATAATGATGATGATGATGATGATGGTGATGGTGATGGTAGTGGTGGTGGTGGTGATATTGATGGTAATGGTAGTGGTGTTGGTGGCGGTGATATTGATGGTAATCGTAGTGGTGGTGGTGGTGGTGATATTGATGGTAATGGTAGTGGTGTTGGTGGCGGTGATATTGATGGTGATGGTAGTGGTGTTGGTGGTGGTGATATTGATGGTAATGGTAGTGGTGGTGGTGGCGGCGGTGATAGTGGTGGTGATGGTAGTGGTGGTGGTGGTGGTGATATTGATGGTAATGGTAGTGGTGTTGGTGGCGGTGATATTGATGGTGATGGTAGTGGTGTTGGTGGTGGTGATATTGATGGTAATGGTAGTAGTGGTGGTGGCGGCGGTGATAGTGGTGGTGATGGTAGTGGTGGTAGTGGCGGTGATAGTGGTGGCGGTGGCAGTGATGATGACTAAGTCAGTGCTATAGTGATAATAGAGTCACGTATCGTTTGGCCGATCAGAACTAACTCTGAGTCATTCGTCAGCGTTTGTCTGTCGACCCAGAGGGATTTAATGGCGACGATCGGCGGAAGGCGTTTCTGGATCAGAACGAGAGAGAAGAGGAGAAGAGGGAATTGGAGAAATAGGACGAGATTAAAGTGGAGGAATATGAAAATGAATAGCCAGAAGACGGAAGAGGATAATGAAAAGGAAGAGGTGGAGAATGTAGAGGAAGAGCAGGGTAACGCCATGGAGAGAGAGAGAGAGAGTTATAATAAATACAGTAGAATGAGTAGATAGACTGATAGAGAATCTGTGTGCTCCAGTGTGTGTTTGGATGTATGTGTGAGTGTTTGAGTATGTTTGTGTATGTTTGTTTGTTTGTGTTTGTGTGCGTGTGTGTGTCTCTGTGTGTGTTTGTTTGTAAGTGTATGTGTCTGTGTGTGTGTGTCTGTATATGCGTGTGTGTTTGTGTGTATATGTGTGTGTATGTCTCTGTGTTTGTTTGTATGTGTACGTGTTTGTATGTGTGTCTGTGTATGCGTGTGTGTGTGTGTGTAATATTGTATATGTATTTGTCTCTGTCTGCGTTTGTATGTGTGTGTGTGTGTGTGTGTGTGTGTGTGTGTGTGTGTGTGTGTGTGTGTGTGTGTGTGTGTGTGTGTGTGTGTGTGTGTGTGTCTGAAGAAGTCTGTCTGGTCTGTAGAAGGGGAAGAAGGAAGGGGAGATGAAGAGTCCAGATTTCTGCACCCAAGAAATCGTTCGATGTCGCCAACCGATGAACCGCGTTTATGGATTTGGAAGAGGAGTGAACAATTCCACCGTCTGGTATTTTACTCGCGATGTTGTCTGGCTGTTGTGTAGCGCCGATGTCAGAGGTTCTCATCTGGTGCGGTCTCTGCCTGTCACCAGGGTCGTCTGCTTCTGGCAGTGGCCAGAGATGACTCGAATGCACTGGGTGGAATAAGAAAGCTTTAGATACTTTAGATACTTAAACCTATGAAAAAGTTCCCAATTAGGCATTTACTTTTTGGTTTTAGTTTTGATGGAATTTAGAAAGATCGAATTTTTTATTGTTATACATTTGGCTGGATAAAACAAATTGTAAGTAATTAATCTGTTTAATTAATTAAACAGATTATATGCTGACATAATAAATATGTATGTCTGTCTTGCACCAGCGTAAACAATGGAACTTAATTTTAAGTGAAATATTTATGCACCCCTATAGTTCTGTTTACATTGTCTGGATAAAGTAATTGAGCCTAAAACCCAAACCTAAGACTTTTCTTTTCAAGAACTGTTTTTCTTCCATGATTTAACTACTACGGTATAGCGTTACGTAGAACAAAGTGGAGCGTAACAATAGCTCGCAAGCATAGGAGCATTTACTCTGGATCACGTGACAATATTTACGTAAGTCAAAACTCAAAACAACTGTAAAAATGTCGTCAACATATTTCACAGTTGATTTAGACCAGGGACGTAACTAGCGTTGGGCTTGGGGGGCTTAAGCCCCCCAAAACGAAGCTGAAGCCCCCCTAAAAATGAATCAAGCCCCCGGCTTCGATATGGGCTCGGGCTACCGTACTCGCCATGTTCAGGGCTTAAAGCCCCCCCCCAAACGAAAAGTCCTAGTTACGCCACTGATTTAGACATTTAAAAAAGGACTACAGCATTAGTAATCGTCAAAATATTAATGTTTTTACTCATTTGTTTACAATATTGCTTTCAGCAACAACCGAATGAGCCGATGTTTTGACTTACACAAACGTTGGCGGGCAGATATCACAGAGATATCACGTGACTTGTGAATGCTCCTATAACAAGCGTCCGATATGTTATGTTATTTGATTTGGTGCGTATTGCCTGTTCTTTCTTTCACTCGTCCAAACGCACGCCATAATGAGCGTCGTCTGCTGTGCCTGGACAGATGGAGTGTGTGGAGGGGGGGGGGGGGGTGGGGGTTGGCTCAAGGCGCGTCTGGCAGATGGTGACAGGACGGATCCCGATGGACAGATTGAGCCCAGCAATAGAAGAAGAAAGCTGCCATCCTATCTGTCTGCGCGTCTGTCTGCGTCTATGTATGTGTGTCTGTCTGTGTGCATTTATGTGTGTATGTCTGTGTGTATATCTGTGTGTATGTCTGTGTATATGTCTGTGTGTATGTCTATGTGTCTGCGTGTATGTGTTTCTGTCTGCGTGTCTGTCTGCGTGTATATATGTGTTTCTGTCTGCGTGTATGTCTGTGTGTATGTCTGTTTGTATATCTGTGTGTATGTCAGATCTGTCTTGCTTCGAATCCACGTACGAAGGATTATTCGTGACTTCTTCTCTGTGCTCTTCTGCTCCGGTTTGCTCAGAGTTGCTCAGAATTGTGTTCAGTTCTTAATTCCTTATTCTGGTTACTCGGTTCAGAAGCTACCATGCGTTGCTCTGATCTGTTCGTCTCTGTTCTGCGATACTTTACTTACTTCTCTAGCTCTGTTGTAATGTAATTCTAGTGTTGATCTGAATTGCTTTTGTCTGCCATGATCCGCTCGACATTTCCTCTTCTGCTCTGCAGTGTTACACTCTACTTTTGTCTTCGCTGCTAGCCTGCTACTCGCTGAGCTACTCTGTTTTAATCTACTCGGCTCTATTCTGGCTGAATGTTATTCTGCTCTTGTTCTGCTCAGAGCTACTCTGCTCTCAGCCACTCGGAATATTTTTGAAAATATTTTTTATAGAAATTATCAGATATTTTGAGATGAAACCCAACTGCCAGAGTGAAATAAAAACAGATATTCAGACGAAGTCTATTCGTGGTGTGTAAACATAGGCCTATGGACAATTACTGCAGCCCCTTTTGAGTAGCTCACAAAAGAGTTCCATTGCATTATATCGTATTGCAGTTCTATCATGTCCTGTCCTATCTGGTTTTGTCTGGTCCTGCCTGGTCCTGTCTGGTTCTGCCTGGTCCTGTCTGGTCCTGTCTGGTCCTGTCCGGTCCTGTCTGGTCCTGTCTGATCCTGTCTGGTCCTGTCTGGTCCTGTCTGGTTCTGCCTGGTCCTGTCTGGTCCTGTCTGGTCCTGTCTGGTCCTGTCTGGTCCTGTCTGGTCCTGTCTGGTCCTGTCTGGTTCTGACCTGTCCTGTACTGTCTTGTTCTGTCCTGTCTGTTTCGGTCCAGTCCAGTCCTATCTTATCAAAAACAAAGCCACAAACACCCAGTCAAAAATTACAACCAGGTGCTAACACCCAGCCACAAAGATCCAGCCAGCCACAAGAGCCAGCCACAACAACCCGACCACAAAAGATATGAAGAAGCCAGAAACTTTCCGATGAATAATGGACGGGTGAGAGCATGTGTGAATTTGCGCCTCTTGGCGTCACGTGAGTGTGCCCAGAAAAAAAAGCAGAATTTACGACGACTTCGGATTTCAGGGAAGGAAGGAATTTAGCAGACGCCGGACACAGAACCAGAACAATGGCAATGGTCAGATGTATGGCCGTGCACGGACATCATTGACCCCTGAGATGACAACCAGAAGGGCTGCAGACCCAGCATAACGTGACACCTAACGAGGGAAGCGGGCGCCACGAGGCAGCGAGTCAGCGCCACGTTGTTTGTCATCCGCCAAGTATGACCTGCATCTATGTCTGCATAAATGTTATATTTATGCATGTATTTGTGTATGTGTGTAAGAAAATCCAGACAGTCACAAAAACCAAACCCCTGACACAGTGTTAGATAGAACCTTCCGATTCCTCATCTGCTCAAAAAGAAATTACGTCATCTCACCATTTCCCTCTGTGTCTGCATGTCTGTCTGTCTGTCTGTCTGTCTGTCTGTCTGTCTGTCTGTCTGTCTGTCTGTCTGTCTGTCTGTCTGTCTGTCTCCAGTCAAGCAAGATCTCCTTTATGACGTGATGTCATTAGCCATAAACTCAACAAATGCATTGGTGAATTTCTGCCGGCAAACTTTCCTAGTCGAATGTAAAGGAACAAACATTGGAATTTCTCGACGGCGTAGAGTATAGTCAGGCAGGACGATTACACGTATTACCATGTTTATAAATGCAAGCTCTTTTCCCATACATGTTGAGTAATAAAGAAACCGCATCCTGGATGGCAAATAATCAGTCGTCTGCGATTTACTTTTTTGGAGTTGTAAATTGGCGAGAACGAATTTAACGGCTGTTCTTGTGACTTTTTACTCGTCGGTAGAGATTATAGTTGCGAAGAAGTTGTTTTTAGATTTTGCTGTCTCTTTGAATGCTTCGTATAAGTAAGTAGGTATGTGCCGAAATACTTAGACCGCCGAGTTGAGTACCGGCTTTGCTCAAATGTAGAGGACCTCCTGTCACTTTATTCGCTACTAGATGTGCATAAGTGAAGGTTCCACGATAGGTGATAAATCAGGGTACTACATGAAAAGTTTGTGCTTCTTATCCTCCCTTGTGTTGTGACTTGTGATATTCAGTGGCTTTCTACAATCAGCAGCATTACTGCTCGACAAAAAGTGAGGCTGAATTTTCTGTGTGTAGAACCAAATCCGGTTTGCTGAAACACTTTTAGAATGGGATGAGCTTGATCGCATTAAAGCCGATTTATGCATCTGGTACAATGTTTGGTCGTGTACTGGACGTCCATCGTCCGGTTATCTGCCAGTAAATATTGCTATTCACACTCTGTTGTGGATATTCTTATTAGCTGATTACCATAATGATGATTGACTTGCTTTGGTATTTCTGAACAAACACGATCCCATCAACCAGCTGTTTAGTAAGCTTGATGACATGTGTACAGGGAGGTGATCTAGTGTTGACTCTAGTTGACACTCTGTGCTTTCTATTTTTTGAGCCGGTTCTGCTTGTTGTCTCTGCCTATTCGCCGTAACAAAGGTGTTCAATAGCACCATGAGTGGTGCTATTGGTGTCCTCGGAACTGAACGCTTTTGACACTGAGCTTCAGTGTTTCCTGATGGTGATGCATGTCGGGATTTTCGTTTATGTGATTATATAGAAATCATCATCATCATCATCACACTTTTGCGCCAGTTATAAAACGGAGAGAGTGAAGGAAAGAGTGAATGGAAAGTTGGAAAAGAGGAATATAAAGGAGATGCGGCGTCAAAAAGGGGAGAGAAAAGCAGAAAAAGAGACAGAGAGAGTATTAGAGAAATCGATTTCGTATACGCTTCGATCTACGAACAATCGACCAGATTGGACACACGGTGCCTATAAAAGTGCGATCAGAAACGTGTCATATTTGAAGTGGACGAAAACAGCGCATAAATGTAAATATGATTTCATAGAATATCGTAAATCCTGTTTTATTGTTTGCGCTTAATGCTGATCGTGGCAGTGCTTTGATATGTGTACAGCGGAAGGGGCAGAGGCAGACGGAGAGACAGTGACAGAGACAGAGACAGACAGAGGCAACGACACAGAGACAGACAGAGGCAAAGGCACAGGTAGAGGTAGGAAGAGCGACAGATGCAGATCCTGGAAAAGCGTGTGATGTATGGACGGGCATTATTGTTTTCCACAGTCCTCGGATTACTTCGTATCCCGAAAATTATGCCCCGGATTTTCGCCCAGTTCTCCACCGCACTTTTCCTTCATACATGATACAGCTCTCGTATGTGCTGAACACAGAGCGACTGAAGGAAGCAGGAAAAAGAGGGGAAGAGGAGAAGGAAGAGGAAGAGGAGGAGGAGCCAACCGTGGAGGAGAGTGGAAGAGCCGACGGACGCCTATTTGTCGAATCTGGCTCTTGCACGGAATGAGCGTTGCCCTCCGCTAAATTACCGTTCGTATTATTATTATATCAGTTGCTATGAGGACCAAAGAGACACCGCCGTCGATTCCACTATAAAAACACGTCCACCACGGCGCATGCCCACGGCCCGTTAAGAGAAGCGCCAGCGAGTCGTCCGTTGGGCGGTCTGCGTCTCCGCCTCTGTGTCTGTCTGTCTGTGTCTGTCTGTCTGTCTCTGTTTCTGTCTGCCTGTCTCTGTTTCTGTCTGTCTGTCTGTCTGTCTGTCTGTCTGTCTCTGTCTCTATCTCAATCTGTCTGTGTGTCTCTCTCTATTTCGGTTGATTTGTCTGCGTTCGTCTTCATGACTTCGTGATGATTGTTTTCTCTTTGTCTGTCTCGTCCCTATCTTTGTGGTTTCTGACTGTGCGTATATGTCTATGTGTATGTATGTATGTATGTATGTATGTATGTATGTATGTATGTATGTATGTATGTATGTATGTATGTATGTATGTATGTATGTATGTATGTGTATGTATGTATGTATGAATGAACATACGTAGCCTATGTTCGTTTCGTGTAGCACATGAAATTAAACTGACGGTCCTTGTCATACGTTAGTTTCTACTAAAGCGATTCCTTGAGAAAGTCTTAACGCACAATCACTCAGTCCCATCGACTGATGCTGGTGATAATACATCTCACCCAATACTATGCCTACGTAACAAAAACCCTGCCTACATTCCATTTCTTACTCCGCTATACGTAACCATGGCTTCTTTTACATTCCGCAAATTAATCCGCCTGCGTTACCGTACACAGAGTGTCACAGACTCCGCGAACAGTCCAAATAACACTCCATCCACGTTACACATGTTATCAAAAGAACAAATCTTCCATTTGGAAACAGAATGGTTGAAGTAGCTGGTCCAGCCGAGTGGAACTCTTTACCACAACCAATCCGAAGATCATCCTCAATTAATATTTTAAAATCTAAACTTAAAACTCATCTCTTCTCTAAGTACTATGGTTAGTAACTAAATTGTAACGCGTCCTTTGAGTAAGACTCTGTTTTATAAAGGCGCGCTGTAAATACAAGTTGTAATGTACCGTATTGTATTGTATGTTATATGAAGCAGGGTGCGTGGCTTTCACTGCGTCTACATTCATTCGTTCATTCATTCATTCCGAAAATTTATATAGCGCCTCTTCAAGAGACCTACTCAGAGGCGCATACATACATGTAAAAGAGTGGGCGTCGTCAAACAGTTTGCTTATAGAATGTGGCTCTCCAAGCAAATCTCCCACGGTGTTTACCGATGTCAAAGGTCAGACTGGGCGCAGGAAGACCTCTATGGCAGGCGGAGGGAAACTGGAGCGAAGGGTAATCACCCGTCGTCGATAATTCGGTCTGGCCTTTCGGGGAATCTGAGGTCACGAGATGAGACCATTCACCTTTCCCCTCAACCCTTCACCCCGTTCTCCTTGCTCCCAAGACCCCGCTCTGATTCGATCAACCAAACGGGGCAACCAATCGTCTATCAATCGATTGATCGATCTCCTTTATGTACACAGCGGATCAATTGATTTGTTCATGCATGCGTATCGGTCACGGCAATATATCCACTACGTAAAACCAATATGAAATATATATATTATACGTAAACATATATATGCCTATGTATATTATGTACTATAGGAAAGCACTGAATTTTTCTGTAGACATTATATATATATATATATATATATATATATATATATATATATATAATATGTATGTATATGCATGTATATATATATATACATACATACCCAAAATTCTGTAGACATTATATATATATATATATATATATATATATATATATATGTAGGTGAATATATACATACCCACCTAATATGTAGCGCCATTTGCAGTACTTCCCACAAGCCCTGTGTGCTCATAGAGACCTAACCTTATGATTCGCGGCTTATGTAAACTCTCAGCTTTCGTTATTAAATATTTATCGCGGTGTTTTGCTAGTTCGATGAGGCAGCTGGTTTTCCATATTTCGATACGATGGCTCAGACATCATGCACTATATAGCCAGATAGGTTGCGCACTTTACCATATTTGCGGGTCGCTCTGCAAGAGAACACGTTCACTAATAGCTCGTCGCCAATATATAAACTCTGAACGTTTGATCGATTCGTTGGCACACACTTCGCTCTCCAAGATTTCATTATTAAGTGTCCGATCGAAGCAAGCTATATCTTTCGCCTGGAGTCATGATGCATCGATCGTGTGTGGCAATAGCAGCAATAGGCTGCAGGGAAATAAATGATAAGTGAGAAATGAATAAGAACATCGCTCCTAAATATTTAATTTTAGGGTATGGCCTATATAGTCTGGAATCGGTGACCGATTTGCGCCGATTTTTGCTCTATACCGATTAATCGGAATCGGCGCATCCCAAGACTACCAATTCAATTACCAAAAGATGTAATATTTTTGACGAAAAGCAATTCCTTTTTCATTAATACAAAAGTAGTAACCTGTTCTGGCGACCTCCTGCGGTAATATTAAATCTTCAACATTTAAAGTCCGTGTGAAATAACAAAATTGTGAGTCGACGCATCATCAAAATGGCGGAAAGTCAGGATCTTGAGTAACAAACAGTGCCTAGAATCAGATAAAAATTAATATTGCCGATTAATCGGATCGGAATCAGTGAAAAAGCAGGTCAACTAATCGGAATCGGAAATCGGTAAAAAGGCCAATCGGTCACACCCTATTTCAATTGAAACGTGGCAAAAACGACTCAAGTGATCGGATTGAGCAATCTATGAAGTATTTTATATGCACAGAAAAGGTGACAATTGGTTGGGCACTCGTCTTTTAATGCTAATGGTACGGGTTCGGTCCTTCATTGGCGAAGGTCGGTGTGTAGATAATAATAATAATATTTTCGTTTATTCAGACAATCCGGTTGACAAACCGCAACCGGTTACAGTGTACATTTATGCAATTGAAACAATTCACAAGAACACAAATGACAGAAGACATAAATCTTAACTACTAACAGAGCAGACAGCCTGCAATACGATACCTTGAGGAAATCTGAAATGCACATACTGTTTTAGACTCATTGCTGGACGGCAGTGGATGCTAGTCATAAGAGATATTAACATGCCGTTGGCTGCCTCTATTATACCAGCGTATTGAATTTGAGATCTCGGTCTGGATTGGCAGTGCCAGTTGGGAATGGCACTGGGTATACTTAAAGAAGCTCTGCTGCCCCATTTCGGATTTGGCTGGCGGCGAAAGTCTTCGTTCTCCGTATCAAGGTCAACCTGTTCCCTCTGCACGCAATTCGAAGATGATATGCCGTGCCTTTTCCGTGGTTGGGCCGAAGGCAGCAACTGGAAACCTAGAGGACACAATCTGAGAGTGTAGCCTAAGCGGGTGCGGGTAGACTTCAGAGCAGAGATGGCAAACCTATGGCATACGTGCCCAAAGTGGCACGCGTTCAAATTTTTTGGGCACGCGGAATTTGGAGCGTCCCCAAACATTTCAAACTTAGAAATACAAAATCACTGTAGGAATCCACATTTTCTTTTATGAATGATTTTATTGTAACACAATTCTAAAACCATCTTTGAAATAATGTCTTCATTCATTGTTTGTTGCGCTTTGTCAATTAAAACCTAAATGAGAAAAACAATTATAAAGTACCATGCAGTTAACACTAATTCTATCTCTTGAACCTTTCTGTTAACATCAGTTTTATATTTTGATCTCTACCTTTATTATTCTTTTGAACTCGCTGTAATCAGTTGCGGTGTGTCAGCTGTTTTTTGTGTGCCACGCGACGGTATTTTTAAAATGTTTTAATGTCATTTTGGCACGCACCTTAAAAAAGGTTCGCCACCCCTGCATTAGCGTATATACATACATAAATACATACATACATACATACATACATACATACATACATACATACATACATACATACATACATACATACATACATACATACATACATACATACATTCATACATACATACATACATACATACATACATACATACATACATACATACATACATACATACACATGTATTACCCAATAGTTAAATCTATCAGAGCTGACCTCGACCTCAAAGACCATCGAGAAAGCTATAAATATCCAACCCACGCAATATGATAGACCAGTGTCTATCTATAGAATATGACAGACCTTGTCGTCGGTGCTTCGGGCGCCACCTGTGGATGAATCTGATAACACGGTTCTCTTCCAAACCGTATACACTGACGTAATTCTGCATTGCATGATACTCAGTCAAGGTTGTGTCGAGTGCTCTCGATTTCTCGTGCGCATATGGAAATCGGATTTTCCTATATATATCGCGGATCTTTTTCTTGTGTTGCCAGTGTAATAATATGATTAGATTAGATTGCTAAAGATATCTACATGCCATATTAATAGATTTCGGAATACTATTATTAGCAACGCGTATTTATAGACTACTAAATACTAAAATTAGCAATCACCGCAGGAGGTTCCTAGCAGAGTTTTTTAAGCGTACGTGTGTGGGCGGCTGTTTGTGTGAGCGCGGGTTTTTTCTTGTCTTGTACCATGTATACCCGTGTAATCGTGTATGTATTGCCGTGTTTATATAATTATGCCTGTTTATTTTTGGATGTATGTATGTTTGCATGCATGTATGTGTGTAAACTGTGTATATATGTATTCATTATGTATGTATGTATGCATGTATGAGCATGTGACTGATCATTTTCAATCCTAATTAAGTGAGTAATTGATTACTATACTTTCTGTTTGTTTTTATAACAGCTTTTGCGCTTGTAATTGTTGTATCTGGAGCTAAGTGTCTCCTCGGTTCGTGTGTATACATGTAGGTGTCTACTTGTGTAACTCTATAAATGGCGTCGCTCGTGTTGTCTGCTTCCGGTAAAGTCGCCACAAGATAGCGACGTAAAATAGATCAGCACCGGATGAACGAAAACCGGATTAGCCAAGAACACGTCACTTCCTGTCTGTTAAACAGGAAGTGACGTGCAGGTGTATTTCGCCAAACCAAAGACTACAGTGTCGTAAGATGTAGCAAGAAGAAAAGAAGAAGAAGATGATGATGAAGATGATGATGAAGATGATTAGGATGATGATGATGACGATGAAAATGAAGAAGATGATGATGATGAAGAAGAAGAAGAATAAGACGACGACGACGATAAAGATGATTAAGATGATGATGATGGTGATGATGACGAAGAAGAGACAGAAGAAGAAGAAGAAGAAGATGATGATGATGATGATTACTGCCTCGCAAAAGGGGCTACCAATACCACGACTATCGACTGGTTTATAGTTTTTTAGTTTCTTTCAGTAATAGATAGTAGTGCGTTTTTTTTACAATAGCTTACACTGAGTTACTCCAACTTATTGTGAAATAATTCAGCGAAAGAATTCAGTTACTGTGGTGGTACAGGAAGGACCTGGAATCCCAGGCTGCAAGGTAACTGGATGCGATTGTCACGCTAAACGTTTTCCGGGAAGGACTCAGGAAAGACACGTCTTTCAGTACATGGAGAGAGAGGATTTTGTTCAACAGAAGGCAAAGGAATAGGTGGAGGAAGAGGAGCAGGAGGAGCAGGAGGAGGGAGGAGAAGGAGGAGGAGGAGTGACGACAAGCGAGAAAACGTGAAACCTTGATGACATTTAGAGTTTTTAATAAAGGGAGACGCTACAAAGGTGGTCTTTATAGTAATATAGTTGTTTGCCAGTGATCTGTGATGTCCAACGCAGTCAGCAAGTCTGAGTAGGGAAGCAAATAAGTAACGTGTAAGTTGTCCAAGACTCCAAGTAAGTAATTAGACGTTTAGGAGTTAACTTGGTGTTCTTCGATCGTAGAGCTCAGCTGACAGTAAGGTCCTGGATACGAGAAACTGCGTCGCAGAACTGGTCGTTTCATTGTTTCCCCAGCTTCCGACGGTGCCCAATTCGAATGCTTGATGACAGAGGCACGCTTGCACAGTTACTGACTTGTCCAGGTTCATTCCTCGAAGCCGTAGCCGTTCATTTACGGATCAGGTTCTCTATCGTTTAGAACACCGTGTCGTTTCGCGAATTCAGTCGCAGTCAGCATAGTACGGCCTACTGACGCATTATCTATTTTGTAAGGTTCTTGTAGGCGCTATATAAATGGCTATATACTGTACATGCATGCATACATACATGCATACACACACACATACAGACAAAGGTACATTATAACCTTACAATACATACATACATACATGCAACTCACTCTACACTGCGTCCAACCAAAAACAAGAGCTACATTAGAACAGCATTCAATTTCTGTCGCGATTTTCGATTGATCTAATGCAATTGATTCGTTTCTGTAGACAATAATAATTATCGCTTCTTGTTTTTTTTTTGCTCAGGTCGTCACGTGACAGCAGGCGAACAAATCCGAAGATTCGGCCACCTATCATCAATCCGAACTCGTAAGTAGGCTAAAATTTATATTTTAAGACGCTTTATTCGTAATTTCACACCATTTCTGTTCACATAACTAGCTGCGTTATGACAGCCAGAGTTGATTAATAAACGAAAATACAATGCAATGGAAATGCTCTTAAATCATATATAAATATTCAGGTACTAACATACATTATTATACTGTCCAGTAGGGCATGACCGATTCTTTAATCGGAACCCGATTTAAGATTTTCTCTTTATACCGATTTATATGAATCTGCGTATCCCAGGACTACCGACCCGATTACCAAAAGATGTAATTTTTTTACCAAAAACAATTCCTTTTTCATTAATACAAAATTAGCTACCTGTTTTGGCGGCCTCCTACGGAAATATTTAATCTTCAACAGTGAAAGTGCGTGCAAAATAATGAAATCGCGAATCGACGCATCATCAAAATGGCGGACAGTCGAGCTTTTAGGTAACAAACACAGTGCCTAAAAACAAATAAAAATTTATATTGCCGATTAATCGGATCGGAATCGGTGAAAAAGCAGGTCAACTAATCGGAATCGGAAATCTGCAAAGAATGCCAATCGGTCAAATCCTACTGTCCAGCAGGATGGTTTAATCGATCACGCTCTTATTGTGTCATCCACTGAGTGTCGGTGCCAGCCAGCTCAACCGACTCCGATGTAACGATCTGAAGTTGTTGGCATATGCTGAGATGGAAACGGGAAGGTCCTGTGATGCACTGTCTTTGTATCTTTGACCATGGATTCAGTCGATTGCTAACCAAATCTACTTCTATAGAACTACTTCAAGCACTCAAAGCCTAACCGTTACGAATGATCCATATGCTGTCATATACGCCCTCAGAATACCACTTTACCATCATTGCGCTATTGTAATGTGTGTGGTACAATTTCTGGTCTTCTTTAGATGTAAATTCTCAGACGATAGAACTGATGGTCTATTGATGGATCTAGGCTGGTCTTGATCGATGGTCTGTGGGTCTTTTTGTGGTCTGCGTATAAGAGGCTCCCCTCTCCTTCTCTCCAGATCTGAACAGATAATTTCTATTTATCGCCATCCTCCACCGTCCTGTTATTTCGCGTCCTCGATTGCCCGTTATTCAGGCCCACTCCAGTTCCAACTCGTCTTTTCTTCTGGTTCAAGGGGTGCTCCGTAGTGCAGTGATTAGCGTGCTGGACTGTCAATCGAGAGGTCGGGGATTCAACTCCCCGTTGGGGCAGAAATCTTGTTCGAGATTACTGCTCCATCTGCGACCATCAACTAAGCTACACCTATAATGAGTACACTGGCCGTACACTGTCGGTGAAGAGATGAGACGGCGAGGGAAAGGACTGAACACCCGTCCTTATATGCCGAGGCTAAGAGAATGAAGTCGCTAACACTTCTTACCCATGGTTGCCTCAAGGCTAGCTTAAGGGACTCCTCTGCTGCTCCTCTTCTTCAGGTGCCTTCTGGTTCCTGTTACTCCACATTCACCTTGACTTCCTCCATTACTCTTTCCAACTATATCGCTGTCTCTGTCTCTGGGTATGTCTCTGTCTCTATCTCTGACTATGTCTCCCAATAAGTTTTTGCTTCTGGTTCTGTCTCTGGTTCTGTGTCTGGCTTTGTACATGGCTCTGTCTCTGGCTCTGACTATGTCTCCCAAAATGTTTTTGTTTCTGGTTCTGTGTCTGGCTTTGTACATGGCTCTTTCTCTGGCTCTGACTGACTCTGTTTCTGTCCTTGTCTCTATCTCTGTACCTCTCTGTCTTTGTCTTTTTTCTGTCTCTACTCTTCTAGGAGTCGAGGCTGGGTTGTAAAATTCTTTCTAATTAACAATATAAATGTCCGCTCACTTTGGCCCTTCGTCGGATGTCTCCTTCCTCGTTTTCCTCTTCCTCATCCCTCACATCCTATTTTTTGTCTTCCTGCTTTTCCTGTTACTCCATCTTATATCACATTCCTCCATCTTCCCTTCCCTTCCCTCTTCTATTCCTTCTTCTCCTCATTCTCTTCCGCCTTCTCATCTTCCTCCTCCATTTATTCTTCGTTCTCCTTCTACTCTTCCTTTTTATTCTTACTTCTCCCATTTTAATTTCTCCAACTACTATCCTTCCTCCTCCACTACTCGTTCTTCTCCTCTTCCTGTTCTACATTCTCCTTCTTCTCCTTCCACTTCCTCTTTCGACTTTATTTCTTATTCCCTTCCTCTTTCTCTTCTTACTTCTCCTTCTATTCTTCCTCCTTCTCTTTCTTCTGCTAATATCTCTTCTCTCCTCTCCTTCTCCTTGTTCATCTTCTCCAAATCTTTTTTCGTTTCCTCCGCCTTCTCCTTCTCCTCATTCTCCTCTCCTGCGCCTTCTCCTGCTTCTCCTCCTCCTTCTTTGTCTTCGTCTCATTCTCCCTCTCCTCCTTCTCCTCTCCTGATCCTCCTTCCACCCTCCTTCTCCTCCTCCTTTTCTTCCTCCTTCATTTCTACCTCCTCCTCCTCTTTCTCCTCTTTTCCCTCCACTTCCTCCTCGTCCTCCTCCTTCTCCTCGTCCTCGTCCTCGTCCTCTTCTTCCTCTTCATTCTCCTCCTTCTCTTCCTCCTCGTCCTCCTCGTCTTTCTCCTCGTCCTCTTCTTCCTCTTCATTCTCCTCATTCTCCTCCTTCTCTTCCTCCTCGTCCTCCTCGTCTTTCTCCTCGTCCTCTTCTTCCTCTTCATTCTCCTCATTCTCCTCCTTCTCTTCCTCCTCGTCCTCCTCGTCTTTCTCCTCGTCCTCTTCTTCCTCTTCATTCTCCTCATTCTCCTCCTTCTCTTCCTCCTCGTCCTCCTCGTCTTTCTCCTCGTCTCTTCTCCTCTTCATTCTCCTCATTCTCCTCCTTCTCTTCCTCCTCGTCCTCCTCGTCTTCTCCTCGTCCTCTTCTTCCTCTTCATTCTCCTCATTCTCCTCCTTCTCTTCCTCCTCGTCCTCCTCGTCTTTCTTCTCGTACTCTTCTTCCTCGTCATTCTCCTCCTCCTCCTCCTCCTCCTCCTCCTCCTCCTCCTCCTCCTCCTCCCTCCTCCTCCTCCTCCTCCTCCTCCTCCTCCTCCTCCTCCTCCTCCTCCTCCTCCTCCTCCTCCTCCTCCTTGTGTTTCTCCAATTCTTCAGAGGACTTACGTTCGGCCGACTTGCGAGTGATAATCGGATGTGTGCGCCAACGCGAAGAAGCAACAAAACGTCGTTCGTCCGTTCGTCGAAATGGTTTGGTGCGCCAAAGGCAAAGCGTCGTTGGCTGCTGTCTTGAGATGAAATAAATCCTTTGCCTCTTTGACCACTCGCTCTCTGTCCACCCCGCGAACACTCTGCGCCATTCCCACCGACCGTAGCCAACAACAACGCGCTCCTAACTGCCCTCTGTGTCTGTCTGTCTTTTTCTTTCTCTGTCCCTCTGTCTGTCTATCTTCTCTGTTCCTCTGTCTATCTCTGTCTCTGTTCCTCTCTCTCTCTCCTCTGTTTATCCCCTCTCTGTCACTCGGTCTCTCTCTCATCTCTGTCTCTCGGTCTTTGTCTGTCTCTGTCTCTCTGTCTGTCTCTATCTCTGTCACTGTCTGTCTGTTTCTGTCTCTCTGTCTCTCTGTCTCTCTGTCTCTGTTTCTCTGTCTGTCTGTCTGTCTCTGTCTCTGGCTCTGTCTCTGTCTCTCTATCTCTGTTTCTCTGTTTCTCTATCTCTCTGTCTCTATCTCTGTTTCTGTCTCTGTCTCTGTCTCTCTGTCTCTGTCTCTGTCTCTATCTCTGTCTCTGTCTCTGTCTCTCTCTGTCTGTCTCTCCCTCTCTTTCTCAGCGCCCAATCCCTGCTTCTGGCGCCTTAGAACCTTCCCGGATATCCGGTTTATGCGTCACTGAATTAGCATAAACAGGCGGGCCATAAATGCACAATGGCGTCCAGAAACGTTGCCCAACCGCTTAATACCTCGTATGACAAAGATGGCCGTCTTTCTTCATTCCTCTTCCCTTCCTCTCATCAACCACATTCTCTCTTTTCTCCCTCCTCTCCGTCCCCTTGCTCTGTCTTCCTATCCCACTCCGCTTCCTTTCTCCCTCTCCCTGCTTCATACATGTCCTTCTGATCTTCTCTACAACTCCTCTAGCTCATATATTTTCATCTGGAACCTACTTTTGATGTTTCTCTACATCCTCCTCTTGATCCCTCTCTACATCATTCACTTCTCGTCATCTTACTTCTCTTCTGCCTCACCTTAATCCTTCCATCCCTCTCTCCTCTATATCCTCCTCTTCCTTTTTTCTTCTTCCTCTACTCGGTGCTCTTCTTGATTGGACACAAGTTGAAAAAATCAATGACAGCCGTGTGATGGGTCTTCAGCTGCGATTAGAACATCCTTCATCTGCCTCTTTCGCGCTCGTGTCTTTTCCCAAACTTAAAGCCTCGATTCCGTGCCTTCCAGCGTACGACTGATGTATAAGTATAATCTATTAGATCTTCACAGACCGAAGAAGAACCCAAACTCGGGTTCTCCTTAGTTTTGGGGAAATTCATGTCCTCAAGCGTGCATCGCAGCATCGGAAGCCATCTTGAGTCTTGAGTGGATGCTCCGAAGAGAGAGTGCATGGTCACGATTTCTGACACTAAGTGGTTGCCATGCAGTGTCCAGGGTTTATAGGCTATACCTGGAGATATCAGATATTGTAGTAGGAAGGACTTTATCGACTGCAAATGTCTGGTAGTTATGTATGATGTATGCATGCATGTATGAATGAATGCATCCGTGTATGTTGTAGGCATCTGTGCATATATGTATATATGTATGTGTGTATGTATGAGCATATGTACAGTATGTATGAACATATATATCTATGTATGTTGCATGTATGTATTTATGAACGTATGTATGTATGTATGTATGTATGTATGTATGTATGTATGTATGTATGTATGTATGTATGTATGCATGTATGAGTGTATGTATAAACATTATGTATCTACGTATGTTGCATGTATAATTGTATATGTATATATGTATGTCTAATTTTGTCTATACATGTATGTATAAACGTATACATATCTATATATGTTCTATATGCAATTTTATGCATACACGCATGTACATGCATGTATGTGTGTCGTGGAGAACATTACCTCCCAGCACAGTATATGTTCGCTATGAGCCTTGTTGGTCTTCCAAGATAACTGACCAGACGACATTTTCGATCCATGTGAAGCGAAATTGAAATTCGACGCCGTTGCTCAGACTAATCGCGTTGGCTTAGGTTGGAAATTTTGAGCTAAATGTGAGAAAGGGAAGAGACTGAGGCCCCCCCTCTCGGTCGATCTGATCAGAATCAGGTAACGAAATGGCCGATAGGTTAAACGAACAAAAGGAAGGAACTTCAAGGAAGGCAGGAATAACTGAACGGAAGAAGAATATACGAAGCAGATGATTAAGACGACGTCGATACAACAGAACATATAATTTTGAGCAACTCGAGCTATTTGAATGCGGTTAATTTTTAATGGGGCAGTTAGCTTTGGAGACACGAGGAATTGGTCCATCCTGCTGGGTGTAAGAACATTTTATACATGCACCATAGTTGTAAAAAACGTTTTTTTCGTTTTTTATTTTTGTTCATAAAACGTCGTTTTTTCGTTTTTTATTTCTCGTCACGTTTTTTTCCGTTTTTTATTTTGTGTATCTAACTTTATTTATTTATTTAGCCTACTGTCTGTTAGCCTACTATAATAATTTTGTTTAATTTTTTGCCTGATAGGGGCCGTTCACATATTATATAACGCAAAAAATCTCAATTTTTTGCCTACCCCCACCCCTAATAACGTTACATAACAGCAGCTGTGACCCCCCCACCCCTATATTATATAACAGATATGCTTCCTACCCCCTACCCCCAGTCTATAAGCACATTCAAAGACATACAGTGGACCTTATTGTATTACACAACTGGAAACTTTCATTATTATTATTATCATACTGTCAAGTTGATATTGTCGATTTATAACAATACAATGTTAGTTAATAGCACTTTAATAGTGACTGGATTATGTTAAAAGTTTGTAGGCCTACTGTATTAAATGTAGTTACTAGACTAATGCAAATTAGCAAATTAATCGTTTAATACTAGAAATGCAAGATGCATTAATAAAGCTAACTAATACAGCATGAAGAAGTGTAGCAGACATTTAAAAGTTTTCAAACCATATAAAAACACTTTACAATTTATAGAACATAATTAGTCCAGTCAGTCCCATGGCAGCTGTAGTTCATCGTCCCGTACAATTGGTAGGCCAGACGCCCCCACCCCCGAAATTTTATATCTCGTGTACTATTTGAAAACTTGTACTACTACTAAATACATTATCCCCTACTTATAAATCATTCATCACATCACTCATTTATCACCTCATTCGCTCATTCATCACCTCATTTAAGCTGCCGTAACTTACAACACCACTATTCTAATTATCCTATTTTCAACTTGTAGCTGTCAGAACTGAGTCAATGGTATAATAACCAATTAATTCATGGCTAACTCTCAGAGCTATTAAAGACAATTTTGTTACCTTATACTTGTCACAAGTTGCGACCTGTCAGTGTGATACTTTGAATATTAAACGAAATTTATTGATTTCTTGATTGAGAATGCGTCCTAAATGAACAATATGGCCACCCTCGAATAGTTTGAAATAGAGCGCTGCTACCTACCAGCCATATTATGCAAAGCACTGAGTGAGTAAGTAACTAAAACACAATTAGTAATGAAGAATATTTATTAAAATATTACAGTGAAAGTCCAATGGTCAGACAAACAAGCAAAATAGCATAAGCTGAAAAAGTTTGTTATATAACGAAACCTTGAACCTACCCCACCCACCATAAACCTATAACGCTAACAAAACAGGAACCCACCCACCTACCCCTTGAGCGTTATATAATATGTGAACGGCCCCATAGCCCTTAAGTTGTCTCCGTCCTTTCAAGGATTCATCCAATTTACGTCACTATTTAAGTGTCATCAGTTGAGAAATAAACAGCACAGTACAGAAAATAAAATTTATAACAGTTATTTGAATTTCTAAGTTATCCCAAAACGCGAAATGTTGTCTTTGTACTCAGTAGCCTAATCTCTGATTGACTGATAAACTGACTGATATTACTCCATATTAAGTTCTTATATAGGCTCTAAGTCAGAATTGTAAGTAGACCTACAATTTTTAATTAAGTAGGGCCTACACTTTATACTTGCAAAGTTTAGTTTTTAAACTGCTTATTCCAGCATGGACTTATGTGGACCTATGTAATATGTATAAGCTTACAATTTAAATTTGAAAAGATTTCAATATTTTTAATTTCTCAATTTCTTATTAAACCAAACTTAAGAAAAAGAAAATAATTGTAGTAGATTAATGTTACTTGGTGTTTACTAATAAAGTTATGTTATTTCCTGATTAAAATTAAATTGTGTAAACAAAGTTTTTAATTTTAAAATGCAGTAAAACATGTAGCAAAGTCAAATTATTTTCTTTATCGTTTTTCTCGTTTTTTTCCGTTTTTTATTTTTTTTAAATCGACGTTTTTCCGTTTTTATTTTGATTTGATTCTTTTTAACAACTATGACATGCACTATGTATGTATGTATGTATAGGCAGTGTTGGGTATGAGTTAACTCAGATGAGTTTAAACTCACGAGTTAACTCACTTGCTGTGATTTATGAGTTTGAGTTAACTCATCTTAAAGAGTGTGAGTTATGAGTTTGAGTTAACTCATATTTTCTGTGAGTTTGAGTTATAACTCAATTATTTCAAACTCAACTCACTCGGCACATATTATGTTGAAACAAGCCGGTTTTTTAAATATCGGAACAGGCTGTCACACACCAACTTTTAAAAACTTCTGCTTAAAGCTAATACCAGTCATGTTTGAGATGTGAAACATGTGGACTGTGGTGTTTACTTTGACTCAGTAATAATAACCTGATTTATCCATTATCCCATTAATAATAATAACAGTTATACTAGTAATAATAAACTGATGATACCATTTCCTGGTAACTGTGTATTTGTACAACGTTCGATTAGAACGTGCTGGTATGAGACAAGTGAGTTGATGAGTTAACTCATTTAACAACTGAGTTTGAGTTAACTCATTTCACTTAGGATGAGTTGAGTTTGAGTTTAAACTCATTTTGAGGTGCATGAGTTGAGTTTTGATTTAACTCATTTCTTGTGTGAGTTTACCCAACACTGTGTATAGGCCTATGCATGTGGGTATATTATCGACGCAACTTGGCTCAGAGACTCTGAACATCCATGCCATCTGTCAGCGTTTGACGTGTGTGCGTGGGACCGCCAATGGTGACACTTCTAGATTACTGCACATTGTTTGCTAACTGACGAAATATTTTCGTTCGTAACGATACTCAACATCACAATTGGCTAGCGCAGAGAGCGCCTCTGAATAGGTCTCTTGAAAGAGTCCATGTAATCGTAATCGTAATCTCCAAACTTCTACAGCGCCACTCAAAAGCCACGCGCAGGGCACCAGCTTATTCACGAGCGCTGCGTCTAGTCAGAGGGATTGTCCAAATAGAGTAGTCCGAGGGAGGTCCGAGTCCGGTTTCGTAATGATGTAAGAGCTTCTCCAAGGAACCACATATGCCCGCCCCAGACCGTGCAAGAGAACTTACGATGTTCCCCTTAATAATTATTGCAAGGGACTTCGCGCTCGCCTGTTGTTTTTGATCTGACTTTGGCTGATGGTACGCCAACATTCGACTTTTTCACCTGGTGGTACAGTAAAAATAAAGGGTTTGAGAAACAGTGGGGTAAGGTATCCGGTTAGGCTTCAGGTAGAGTAAAGTAAGGCATGACAAGGTAAGGTAAATGAATGTCTGGTAAAGTAAAGTAATTTAATGTAGGCCTAAGGTAAGGAAAATTAAGATCAAACAAGATCAGATCAGGTAAGTTAATTCATTTTGACATTTGACGCCTTAATGACCCCATATATATATATATATATATATATATATATATATATATATATATATATATATATATATATATATATTAGGGTGGTCCTTAGTTATCAACTTTGACTTTTTCATGGGGCACCCTCTTGTTTGGTTTCTATGAATGAGAAAATAATTCTGTAATTTTTTGAGCTAAAATAATAATACCTAGAGGTCGCTACCGGCTCTGAAAGTTTGCCATGAACAGCTAACATTGAGCTGTAATTGATACAAGCAAATAGTCTTTGTGATTGACGCTTGTAAATTATTATGCCATAAAATGTTATGACTTGCATGGTTTGTATCTAGTCAACTTGATCTTTGTAATATAATGTAATTGAACATTTATATAGCGCCCCTTAGAGATATCTATTCAGAGGCGCTCTCTGCGCTAGCTTATGTTAAATGTCATTACAAACGAATATATTATATCAGTTAGCAAAACAATGCTGAAATAGTACCTTTTAAGCTGACAGGAAAGTCTAGAATTAGGTTTTAGCTAATTGGATACACTGTAAGATACAACATACAAAGAGACGTGTGTGACTTAGGTCAGGAATAATACATTCAGTAATACAAAGCTACAAAGCAAAGCAGAAATCCTGACAGTGTTTTACGATTGTATAAAACAACCAATCAAATAGTAGCAGATGCTTGTCATATATAAATTGATCGATACAATACAATACAATACAATTCCGTATAGCCAGTCATCTTCTCGAAGTTTGCGCAAAGACATCCAACGCTTTGTAAGAAAAATTAAAGGTTTCTTCAAAAACTATTAAAAAATTAGGGAAATAAGGAGAACAAGCAAAACAACCAGAAGTGCTAAAGAATAAAGAAGAAGAATGAGAATCAGGTTTACAGGATTTGTGTGACATTGCACATGCCCAAACCTTGCAAATAGCAGCATTCAAGGGGTAGACTGTTTCTGTTAACACAGCCCACACAGGGGACCCAGATAAGATGTGCTGTGTTGATAGGACTTTGGCAAGAAGAGAGAGACAGTGCTGTACATAAAAGGAAAGTAAACATTGGACCAAACATGGTGGCTGGCTGCATCCTGTTGGAACAGACACTTGACAAGAATAATTATGTTGTGGTGTGCATGTCACCATCTCATACTAGAAATAATGTGGAGGCATTGGTCATACTTTCTCGTGATCCATCCAAAGGTCCAGACATACCGGTAATGATTTTCAAGAGATTCCAGAAGAGCTGGGAACTTATAGACAGATCAAACTAGGAAACAGTAACAGCCGGTGAGTTTTGCACGGTGCAATTTCCTGTGAATCAAGAGATTATTGCCTTTGCTGAGAGTCAACTTCAACAGTACCAACAACGAACGACTATCGCGAACTGGTGAAGCTGACCATAACCGTCTTGGGCGGAGTGCCTTCCAGGGGCATACCATTTAGAGCACCAGCTGGACTACAAAGAGCGAGGTGAATGGCCTGGAGTATTTACAGTCTTAAGATTTGGATGTTCAAGAGACAGTTCAAGTTGACAAGAAGAGAAGAAAAGAGGATAGCTAACATCTGTTCACATCTGTTCACTGTAATGCTGTATGTCAAAGTCTTGTTTCAAGCACCGTATGCACCATCTGCTTCTCGAATTGACCTGCATGGAACTCTTGAAGAAAACTGACAGATACAAAGAGAAAAATAGCGCAGTTACAGAGGTTGCAATGAAAATATTTCTGGGTCACGTCTGGCATCTGTCGGACGAATTGCTGGCTTATGCGTACTTTCATGACATTTATGACTCCAATGATACCAAGCACCAAAATTGTTGCTGATCTGGAGAAAACTGGCATCAACATCCTCAAAAGAGAACATTGATCAGCTAGAAGCAACTGGAAGATTTTTTAGGGAAAAGACTAGAATATTCTTCAGCATTACAGGCATTCCATCAAGTTTCCTTCAACAAGATGTTGATGCTTGGCCAAAAGATAACAACTGCAAGTTAGTAAAAACCCACCGCCAGCTTAATAAGAGTTATGAATGACATAGCAGAGCGTGGAGTGGCACTCGTTTGCAAGTAATACAAGCTTCCAACAAATAGCGAGGATCAGAAGCAGTTTCTGCTGTTGGTTGTTAAGGAATATCGTCAAAGATATCCAGACAGGAACAAAAAGACACTGATGCATTAATATATTAAATATTAATTGGAACTCAACATTTTCATGTTCACTTATGTGTATTGACCCAAATAGTAAATACCACTGTCCACCAGAATTTTTTTGAATTTTTCCATAAGAATAGTACACACTATACAATATTCAATGTTTTATCAGCGGATTTTTACAATATGATATATGTTCGGTGCGGTAGCAACCTCTAAAACTTATCAAATCTTTACAAACTTTTCAATATACATATTTTTGTACCTAAAACAATAAGTTGGAAGGGTGCCTCCTTTAAAATTCATAAAAAATTTCTTTTACATGGAGCTAAGGACCACCCTAATATATATACACACACACAGAACGGTGTTTCTGATCTATAGCCTTTACAGGACAATTGTACTTGTGTTTTCGAACAAAAGTAATTGACATCTCTTATGCATATCAACTCTCGGAGTATGGCCTCAAAGACTTCAATAATTGCCTGTCTCCTGAACCAATTGTCCATTGATATTTTCGCAATTACTGAGACCTGGCTTGAGGAATCAACAACCGATTCTACACAAATCACAGGCTATAGTTTAATTCATAAGGTTAGGAGTTCGGGCCGTGGTGGAGGAGTAGGCTTTGCCATTAAGAATCACATAAAGTATAGTGAAATGGAGATCCCAACCAATTGTCGTTCACATCTCACTTATGAGGCGCTATTGCTTCGGTTTCCTCAAGCTGACGGATTATACTTTGTCATTGGTGTGGTGTATTGGCCCCCGGGTCAGGATGTCGGAGCTTTTAACGATGAATTCGTGCAATTGTTATCCGTGTTAACAACTAAAACTAGAGATATATATTTTAGGTGACTTTAATATTGATCTATTAAAAGCCCAGGACCATCTTCCAACTTCCAATTTCCTCGATATCATGTCCTCTCACCACTTCTTACCCTCTATAACACAACCCACAAGAATTACTACAACCTCCTCGACTCTAATAGACAACATCTTCTCTAACAGAACTTCTAAAGTAGTGGACTCATACATACTTGCATCAGACATAACTGACCACCTTCCTATTCTGGCGAGAATCAATCTCACTCCAATTACAGAGGATACTACAGTGAACTTAGTTACTCGTAACATAAATGCGGCCTCATGTGAGCACTTTAAAATGCTACTGTTCCAAGTTGATTGGTCTGTTGTATCTGACTCTTGTGATGGGAATGATCCTGATAGCTCCTACGATTTATTTTTATCTCTATTCAAGACAGCATATAACACAGCCTTTCCTCTCAGAAAACAAAAACTCAAGGCACACAGGGGCTGTAAACAACCTTGGATGACACCTGGACTACTCAAATCATGTAGGAAGAAATCGAAGTTATACTTGAAATTAATTAAGAATCCTTCCCATGAAAATAAATCAAAATTTGTTACTTATAGAAATAAATTTAAAATGATCCGTATAAGAGCTGAAAGAAACTACTATGAGTCTGAATTTCTAAAATATAGTCATGATCTTAAAAAAACTTGGCAGGTTATAAGAACTATAATTAATACCAAGGATAAGAATAGAATTATTAGTAATTTATGCATAAATGGCAATTCTATAACTGATGCTGATGTTATGTCAGAGAAATTCAACAACTATTTTGCTAATGTTGCTCAAGATCTTGTCGAGAAGATACGAGCTTCAAATAACACTATTCAAACATATTTAGACCCACCCCTACCAACTTCCTTTGCTAAGTTAATATCTATAAATCATACTCTAAAAATCTCACATAGTGCGGGATTCGATGAGATTGATCCAACTGTTGTCATGAGTCCGGTGTTCGACCTTATTGCTGCTCCCTTGTCTGACATCATTAACTGCTCTTTGTCTTCAGTATAGTCCCCTCTGCTCTGAAAATAGCCAAAGTTATACCAATATATAAACAGGGTCAAGAGGAGGAACTAACCAATTACAGACCAATTTCCATTTTACCGTTTTTCTATAAATTTCTTGAAAAGGTTATGTATTCTCGACTATTTGACTACATTAATAAAATGAACATTCTACATACTTCACAACATGGTTTCCAGCCGGGTAATTCAACCTCAATGTCGCTCTTAAATATTCAGGATAATATATCATCTGTTATTGACCGGGGTGAATTTGCATTAGGTATATTTATTGATATTGCAAAAGCTTTTGATACGGTCAATCACGACATACTCAACAGCAAATTACAAAATATTGGTGTGCGTGGAATTGCTTTGGATTGGTTCAGAAATTACCTAGACAATGGAATGCAACAGGTTTTATGTAATGGCTCTTTATCGAAATTGAAACTAATCAAATTTGGGGTGCCACAAGGGTCTATTCTTGGACCACTTCTTTTCTTACTCTTTATAAACGACCTTCCCAATGCTTCCCAAATATTGCGCTTGTACTCTTTGCCGATGATACAAACATCTTTGCTTCTCACAGATCGTACGACATACTTTTTCAAAAAATGAATCAGGAACTTAAGCATGTGGTCGATTGGTTTCGAGTGAACAAGTTATCTTTAAAGCTCAATGAAACTAATTACGTATTATTTTGTTCACATCGAAAGCCTTTTCCTGAAGTTAAAGGAACAGTTTTTATGGATAACAAACCTTTACCCCAAGTAACTTCGGTCAAATTCCTTGGAGTATATGTAGATCAGTGTTTAACTTGGAAAGTAGGCTACATATAGAAAATATTTCTAAGAAAGTGGCGAAAAGTGTAGGTATCTTGGCCCGTACTGCCCACCTTCTACCGACTAGAATTAGACTTAGCTTATATTACTCCTTAGTCCACCCTTATCTCTCTTAATGCAATGTAGTGTGGGCCTCTAATTACCCTTCTCGATTGGTTAGGTTAACTTCATTACAAAAAAGAGCGGCCAGAATTATCTTGGGTAACTTGAATGGTCTTCTCAGGCCATGTTACAGAAATTGAACATTTGTAATATAGAACAGATTAGAATCAAACAGACCTCAGAGTTTATGTTTAAATATATGCGTAATCTTTTGCCTGGAGCTTTTACTGACTTCTTTAGCTTGACATACCAATCTAATCCTTACAATGTTCGGACTTCTTCCAATTATAGAGGAATTGCCACTAGAACGAATACACGGAAATTCTCCATCAAAAGTGCTGGCCTTAGGACATGGAATAATCTCCCTGTCGCCATTCGTACTTCTCCTAGCATGTCAGTATTTAAAAAGAAACTCCGTCATCACTTGCTGACTGTGGATCCCTGACTCCCACCATGCTTCCTCTGCTATTACCTGCCGTACATGCTCAAATTCGTACATACTGTGCTCGTTGCAGACACTCATTGTGTGTAATTTTTGATATTTAGTTAACTAGTTCAGCTGTACAATTTTTTGTACCCTCATGCATAACCTGCTGCTACGTTTCCCATGTACATGGGTAACCCTGTTAGCGGGACCCTGCATGGTCCCTTAAGGGTTTCTCACCCTTTGCTTTTTGTTGGCGCTTCTATAATATATTTGTGATGTTGTGATGTTGCCTACTTGAAGGAATAAAATTTTTGGTTATGGTTATGGTTAAAAGTAATTTAGGCATTGTGTTTATCACAGTTTGAGCCATTCTTGCAATTTACTCCAAAAACTAGCTCCATACTTTGAGTTGTTGAGCAGGTGACGCTGTATAACAAACCCTATTATCTCTGGAGTGGAAGTTAGGACTGACCAAGCCCAGTAGGCCTAATCTACGCCAGTAATTTTGATTCCTGCAGTAGGCCTATATATAGAGTGAAGACTTAGTGTTAGATGGTTTCGTGTTTTCATCCACTTATTCAATGCTATGGAGACTGCTCATTAACGGAATGCCTCCGGTATTGTGAAAGAATTATTATAGCCTATATGAATTTATATTGCACCAGGAGCAGTGTATATATGCACATGCAATAAGATGTAAAATGCAGCTGCCGAATTCATTACCGAAAGAAATGAGGTGGGATTCGCAGAAGAAATTTAGTCTGCGACCTTTGCGATGTGCATTATTGAGTGACAACGAACTGGTGAAAGGAAATGAAGGAAATCAAAAAACGTAATTAGAATGTGTTATGCGCAATGCTCAAAAATATGTATATATATATATATATATATATAATTGTATATAATATACTATTATATATAAATGTATGCCTATATATATAATATATAGAAATGCCAGTGGCGTCATTGGAAGTTGGAACCTGCCGAAGGGCAGAGAACTTAAAGAAGAAGAAGATAGAAATGCAGAAGTCTACGGCTGACCTTGAGTTGGGGTAGTGAAAGGTCATCTACTAAACCTCGTTCGTTTTATGGAGAATTGGAAATCAGATCTCAACAGTTACTGGATCTTAGTTGGGCGCGATTGCAAGTGCCAGGACCAGCCTCCCATCTTAAGGATTTACAACAGCGAAGGGTGGATTCTTCCGACGTACAACCGGAAGTAGATCAGATAGGGGGCGTCGTTACATCAACACTTCAGATATTTTCCTCAGCAGCTCTCTTACAGTGTCTGATGGACCGCCTCTCTCTATCTCATAGTATCGTAAATGTTCCGTGATAGGTACGTTAAATTTTCTGTAAATTGTAACGAGAACGTTGGGCCTCAGACTTTGCTTCCCCTTGTTAGCATAATGCTTGAAGGCCCAAGTATTGACTGTGAGCTTGTTTGCCATATCACTACAAGCGACCAGAGTCATGAACTGATATCACGGACATTATGATAATGGAAGACACTAGATTAGATTAGACGAGCAGTCCTTGCAGCCAGTAACAATATTGCATAATTAGCCTAGGCCTAATTGTGTTTAATAGCGTACAGCATTATGAACCAATCACTTGTAAGGTGTGACATGACAAGAAACAGGCAATACCATTTTATCTGCATGCGCCTATTAAGACGAAGTTTAAAATATATAACTTTACTCTTGTGAACTATAACACAGATTTTAAGCTGGATTCTTTGCTCGGACAGCAGCCGGTGTCCCGAGATGTTCTATCCCCCCTAAAGCATACCCCCCAGATGGAATAAACCGGTGTAGAGTATCCGGGGGATAAACCATTCTAGGCCTATCCCCCATCGTCATACGCATATAGCCAAGACGAAAATCCAGTCAAAATCACCAAAAACGAAGTAAATTAATTTCAGGTCGACGTACAAAGTATATAAAGAAACGCAACTTAAAAATGTTTGTGTACAATAAATCCAAACAGTAGGCCTACGACTGAATACTTAGAAACCGCCAAAAATGCAAACTAAACCGAATACTCCATTTCGCGAAGGGGGATGCTCATGTATGGGGGATACTATTTTGTGACACCGGCAATGAATGCATTATGAATGAAATAATTATACTTACATTAATTCTTATAGGCTAGCGTTCGCAAACCCTCCCGGTGTTTGTGTCAGATGGTGTCCGAGACAATTCACTGAAGGTCAAATCGTCCTAATTAACACTGATCTGCTTCAACTGGCTTGTATAACCACTACAGCCCAACTTCTGTTTCGACCGGGCTTCAATAGAATCTTACGATTTCGGGTAGGATTTCACTCGAAGAGACCGCTGATTGATACCTGAAAATGTACATTACTATAATGGAACCATAGAACTCATGGTAGCTTACAGAGAGACTGCATTTCTGTTCCAATGTCTTTTACTGAAATCGGACTATTTCAAACAATCGCCTATTCCGTGGTTCTTTCACGGAGCTAAACATTCCAGGTGAGGTTTCTCACGTAGGCCTAGTGGTAGCTAGTTTATGATAACTTATTACAGAAACATTCAAAACCACTCAATTCTTTGGCATAAAATAGGAATAGTTATAAAGACAAAACAACACAGATGGACCTTAGATAGCCAAACGTCAAGCAAGTGCTAGGCCTATAGGCTACCAGTAACTAAAGAGTAATTAAGCAATTCAAAACCATTCAATTCTTTGGCATAAAAGAGGAATAGTTATAAAGACAAAAAAAACCTAGATGAACTTTAGATAGCCAATCGTCAAAGCAAATGCTATTCAAGTAACTAGAGTAATTAAAAAATTCAAAACCATTCAATTCTTTGGCATCAAAGAGGAATAGTTCTAAAGAAAAAAAACAGATGAACTTTAGATAGCCTATCGTCAAAGCAAATGCTATACAAGTAACTAAAGAGTAATTAAAAAATTCAAAACCATTCAATTCTTTGGCATAAATGAGGAATAGTTCTAAAGAAAAAAAAACATGAACTTTAGATAGCCTATCGTCAAGCAAATGCTACATGTATACAAGCAACTAAGAGTAATTAAAAAATTCAAAACCACTCAATTCTTTGGCATAAAAGAGGAATTACTAAAAGGCCTAAGCAGCACAGATGAATTTTAGATAGCCAGCCAATCGTCAATCAAATGCTTTACACGTAACTTTTGTAAATTAGCAAATGGCAACTATGAATATCGGAAATTATCATTTCAGTGTTTGAGGGCAGTAACTTAAGAGTTATTTAAAAAAATCATGAAATGTATCTTTCTGTGGAGCATCACAGTAGTGATTATAACAATGCTTCATAAACGCCTTTTCACGTTTAAACATTTCATTACAGACTCCACAGCCAAAATCTCCCAAAATGAAATGCTTTTTATCAGCGTTACTTGTCAAATGATCTCCAGAAATTTGCTTCTCATCTGAACTTAGGTTCTTACTTTGCCTAGAAGATAGGTCTTGCATGGCTTTTGTTGTTGACGAATTTTGTGCATCAACACAGTTGTTATCTTCAGTAGATAATATGCTCAATTTTGTACATGAAATACTTTCTTGGCCACCTGTGCTTGACAAAACGCTTTGACACAATTCACTGTTATATAATTCATCTCCAGCGTGGGTCCTCGTGTGCACACTGAGCTTATTACTCAGTGAAAATGCTTTGTGGCATAAATTGCACTTGTATGGTTTTTCTCCAGTGTGGCTTCTTCTATGGGCAAGCAGGCTACAACTATGTGCAAATGCTTTTGGACATGAATTGCACTTGTACGGTTTTTCCCCAGTGTGGGTTCTTGTATGGTTCTTCAGAACACACCTATGTGCAAATGCTTTTGGACATAAATTGCACTTGTATGGTTTTTCTCCAGTGTGACTTCTTCTATGGGCAAGCAGGCTACAACTATGCGCAAATGCTTTTGGACATGAATTGCACTTGAATGGTCTTTCTCCAGTGTGGGTTCTTGTGTGGCTCCTCAGACCACACCTTTGTGCAAATGCTTTGCCACATACGTTGCACTTGTATGGCTTTTCTCTAGTGTGAGTTCTTGTGTGGCTCTTTAGATCACACCCATATACAAATGCTTTGTGACATAGGTTGCACTTGTATGGTTTTTCTCCAGTGTGGGTTCTTGCGTGACTCTCCAGATAACTTCTTTGTGCAAATGCTTTGTGACATAGGTTGCACTTGTATGGTTTCTCTCCAGTGTGGGTTCTTGTGTGGCACTCCAGGTTACACCTTTGTGCAAATGCTTTGCGACATAAGTTGCACTTGTATGGTTTTTCTCCAGTGTGGGTTCTTGTGTGGATCTTCAGGTGACACTTATGTACAAACGCTTTGTGACATAAGTTGCACTTGTATCGCTTTTCTCCAGTGTGCGTTTTCATATGGCTCTTCAGAGCACACCCAAGTGCAAATGCTTTGGCACAAAAGTTGCACTTTTTGTATGGTTTTTCTCCAGTGTGGGTTCTTGTGTGAATCTTCAGACCACCCCTAAGTGCAAATGCTTTGTGGCATAGGTTGCACTTGTATCGTTTTCCTCCAGTGTGGGTTCTTGTGTGGTTCTCCAGGTGACTTCTTTGTGCAAATGCTGTGTGACATGAATTGCATTTGTATTGCTTTTCTCCAGTGTGAGTTCTTTTATGCCATTCCAGATTAACTCTTCGTGCAAATGGTTTGTTGCATAATCCACATTTGTATAATTTTTCTCTAGTGTGGACTCTTTCATGGTGTCTGAGGCTATAACTCTGAGCAAATGATTTTTTGCAATATTCACATTTGATTCGCTGATCTTGGATATGAATTCGTGCTCGCATCTTGAGGTCTTCATAAAAAAATAATTGCATATATTTATGTTGTATGTGAACCCATTGGCAGAAATTGAGAAATTTTTCCGATAGGCAGAAAAGAAACTTATAAACAAAACAAGGTGATCAAAAATTTAACATCAAACAAGACTTTACTATTCCTGCATACGCCAGTGTGCTTTCTATATTAGTTTGACATCTATAGAGAGTTAGAAATAGCACTTATAATAGTAAAAACTTTGAAACATTAATTATGGTAGGTCTCAGCACTATACAACCTTCTTAACTTTTCTTTAAGAATATACAAACTAAATTCATTTGTAATTTCATAAGCGAGTACCAATTTTCTCAAACATTGAAATTGACAGGAAGTGCGAGCATAAGTTAGGGTGACCATATGTCCCGGATTGTGCGGGACAGTCCTGGAATTGATCAAAATGTCCCGCGTTCTGGACACTTCGTTCCCAGGACAATGAAACGTGCTGGACTGCATTTTTTCTATAATTATATATGTTGAATTTGTTATTGAAATTTTCCAATAATTAGACAGCAAAAATAGAGATAACAACATCATCAAATATGCAGCGCCGCACAAAATTTACAAATCTGTGGCACAATTTAAACTTAAGAGTATAGTAATTAATTTACATGGTTGAGACCATTATATATAAGCAGAAGCATAGCCAGGAAACAATTTTGGGAGTTTCCATCCGACCGAGTCGCAAAATTTGTTTTTTTTATTTCGCATATTAAAGCGTATAAAAATATTTCAGCTATTTATTTTAGAGGGTTTGAACCCATAAAACCACCCCTAAATAAGCCCAAGTATATAAGACATCATTGGTCTAGACCATAACCAGTCACTTTATCAAGTCTTTACTATCTAGGCTTATAGGCTATATATTTTTACTCGTTTTCTTCTAATTAAAAAACTACAAATAAAATGCTTAATTTTTGGGTCTAAAATCTTGCAAATATATTTCAGTTGAGACATTGCATGTTTATAGTGCTCTTCCCAATGAGCCCAGCTCCTAACTGAATTTGATTTAGATTGGAAGTATACTGTGGTGTCCCGGCATGTCAGAAAAGAAATGGTTAGGTTAGCTGCTGTTTAACGCCACTGTGTCATAACTAAGATGATTAGGTCGCCTTCCTCCTTCATCCAGGCTTGGGACTGGCTCTGTCAGACTACGAGCAGTGGCAGAAAAGAAATGGTTCATGCCTATACGTTTATTTAAGGACGCCGCCATATCGAAAATGACTGACGTCAAATTCTCAGCAGAAAAGAAATGTGACCACCCTAGTAATGGACTAGCTCTTTGAACTACGGGTAGAGTAGGCTACCACAGTACCACAAGAAGTTGTTTAGTGATTACTAAGCGGTGATCCTGGTAGTGGACAAGAATCAGTCGATTGACTTTTAAAAACATATTTTAACGATTAGTTTTAGTTAATTTATGAATGGTAGATCTGAAACAAATAAAATTATTACCTCGCACTCGCAGGTCGTTAACCAAGGAATATATATTCATATTTGCCCTTGGACGATAACGTTAGTGACGTCATCCTTGCCCTCTTTGGCACGCGAGTCCAAAGTGGCACGCGCTCAAATTTTTGGCACGCGGAATTTCGAGCGTCCCCTAAATGTCAAATGTTGAAATACGAAATCACTGTAAAATCCACATTTTCTTTTATGAATGACCTTACTCTAACACCATTCTATGACCATCTTTGAAATAATGTCTTTTAATTCATTTTTGCGCATTGTCAATTAAAACCAATATGAGAAAAACAATTAGGCCTAACTTATATATGGCCTACTGCAAAATTCCGAGGGGCACGCGACGGTATTTTTATAAATGTTTTAGCAGCATTTTGGCACGCCTCTTGAGAAAGCTTCGCCATCCCTGACATATGTCTCGGATGCAGAATTAGGCTGTATACATAATGCGAATTGAGCTGTTCTTCCAGATCAACTCCTCCCACATATTTGTTGTATTCTATCGCCCATGATGGAACGTTGACAACAACCTTCACAGCGGAACCTTCTGACGTCTATCTATAGGTTCTGTACCTACGGATGGTTCCGAATTGGATATGAGATGGACAGCCTTTGTGTTCATCCACATCAAAAAGTTCATCTGCTTGTCCGTTGTTTGGAGGGACTGAATGCCTCCTCTTGTATGCTTGCAGGCCCTAGGCATATTTGTATGTATGTATGTATGCATGTATGACATTGTATGTATGTATGGATGTACGTATGCGTGTATACATGTTTTTATGCATGTACGTATGAATGTGTATGTATGTATATATGTATACAAATGCATGTGTATATGTATGCAAGTATGTATGTGTATATGTATGTACATATGGATGTATATATATGTAAGTACATATGTATGTATCTATGTATGTGTGAATGCGTGTATGTATGTGTGTAAGTGTAAATGTATTTATGTATGTCTCTATGCATGCACATATGTGTGTATGTATGTATGTATGTATGTATGTATGTATGTATGTATGTATGTATGTATGTATGTATGTATGTATGTATGTATGTGTGCATGTATATATATATGTGTATGTGTGTATTTGTGTACACATGTATGTATAATATGTATGTATGTATGAATGCAAGTATGCATGAATGCATCTATGTACGTTTTCACAACGTACATAGATGCATTCATGCATACTTGCAAATATGTCCCATGAAGATTTTCATCAAAATTTGCAAGACTCTGATAGGAATGGTTCTTGTCAATGAATATCATCTTTTCTGAAGAGTCGATGTACATTATTTAAAAGTTTTGTAATGTATTATTCCCCTGTGACAAAAAATAAAAAATGACAAAGTTTGTATTTTATTTAAAAAAATTAATAATCTTAAAATAAAAATATCTGGCCCATAGAATGTGCGGGAACTCATGGAAAGGTCACAGTTAGATTGATCAAATACTTAACAAATAAATAAAATTGCTAAACAAATCCATTTGCTCAATCTAATGAATCCAGACACCTTTTTCTGACATGGGACATATATGGCCCATATCCCTTAGAGCAGTGGTCACCAACCCGTGGCTCGCGAGCCGCATGCGGCTCTCGAAAAGTTCTGTGGCGGTTCTCCGGAGCTTTCCAGAAAATGTTTTCCCTACTCTATCTTCAACTCTTCATCTCCTTTACTTCTTCCTTCTTTCTCTTTTCCTACTGTTTTCCCTACTCTAGCTTTCTTCGACTCCTCCCATTTAGCTCTTCGTTCTCCTTTCTGTTCTCCTACTATTTTCTGTACTCTCTTTATTTTCTTAGATATATATTTTGATTAACGCTGACTTGTTTATTTCCTTAAATTATATAACATAATGATATTACATATTATGATTAGGCTAACACTAGCGGCTAATGGTGCTAGCCGCTAGTATTTGATGTGCTCCTAAAACCATGGCGGCTCCCAAAACTTGCTAAACTTGGCAATGCGGCTGCTCGCCCGAAAAAGGTTGGTGACCACTGCCTTAAAGGGTTAAAGGTTTCTGGTGTGAGTAGCATCGAACCCACTCGGTGTTTCAGATTAATGGCAAGTTCCTGGTGTGAGTAGCATCCAGACTATTCAGTGTTGGGTCAATGGAAAGTTCCTGGTGTGAGTAACATCGAAGCTATTCAGTGTTAGGTCAATATAATCCAGAGGATTCAGACACGCCAAAGACGTCGTCGTTTATGCTGACGTCGATGTATTTCAGGAGAGCGATTTCAGAACACGACAGACTGAAAAGCCCTGCCGAAAAACACTGACCCGTTCAACTAAGTGGATCTGTACTTAAGAGTTGAGATCATCGTATACCGCAGTGCGAGTGCCTCTGCCATTGCAGCAGCGGACAATCCGCGCCGTGGCAAATAATGACCGAGACCGAATATCACCTTTCTGATGGACGTTGTATTCAGTTCCCGTGTGATCGACTCTGTCTGTGCAAACACATGATTGTGGTGATGGGTTTGTCAGCTCCAAGTTTTCGTCTATCTTTGCTCTAGTGCCGCTTGGCCGTTGGTCGTGTACAGCTATCATTACCTCTCAATGTAAGCACTACTCTTGCTCACGTTATCCTACTTGTATTTAATCATTCACGTGGGCCTAGTATAGTGGCCTACCCCTCCTCTCGATATATAATGTTCCACTATTCGGCTTTTATAGCGCACTGGAGAAAAATTTGCAAATGTGTATTTTTATTTGGACATTTTGTAAAGTGTATGATTTTAGACTATATTGTTGCCAGGCACGTAGCCAGACTTAAATTCAAGAGAAGGCAACTTCACGGACCATTGGCAAAATCCTGCTTAGTTGTGTCATTTGTCAATAGAAGTTCCAGTATATAGAAAAGCAAGAGGAGGCAACTAGCTCCATACTTTGAGCTGTTGATTGTATATCCATCATAGGCTGCCTCTACGTCTCTAAATTCAGTCCTTGCCATGCAATCAGCCGACCGTGAAGGCCACTCGACTGCATCAGATTCTGCTTTCAGCTTTACATACCACATCTGCTCATATACAGATAGGCTATATACTAGCAAGGCGTGCCTCTAAGAGAGTATGCCTCGGCCTTTTTGTTGCTTTTAGCCTTTTGACACTGTCGACAACCAGCTAGACCTAGCCTACTACGTTCTAAACTTAGTAAAAAAGTTCTAGGCCTCTGCCATCGAACTGCCTTAAAACCTCTGCAATCTGTCTCAGCAGCATTCAGTACGGATTGAAGAGGAGATAGACGAATCTTGGGTAAGTCAACAAGGAGAAAATTGCAATAGGCCTAGTCAATTCGAGAACAGACAAAAGCATGGACAATTGAGGTGAAGGTAGAGGATGAAACAGATCTGCGAATAGCCTTGAGACGCCTAAGTTGGAAGTAAGAAGAGCGGGTAAGCTTGGAAATCTGTTAAGCGAAGGCGAGAGAGCAATCTATAGGTTGACATCCAAGTCACGGACATTAGATGACATTCATGACAATGTGAAATGCGGAAACTTTTCAGAGAGTAAGGTATAGTCGAGTTTTAGGAGTTGCTGTGGTGTACCAAACCAAATAAGTGGGGTTTTGGTGGAATTTAAAGGCGATTAGAGGACATCCACAGACGGAGATCGTGGGAAAGAGCGTCAATACGACTAGCAAGGAGTTGAGCAGAAGGGGGCCCATGGACATACCGCCTGGACATCATCAGAAAAAAAGTAATTAGGTGATTTGTGTATTGTAGCGTCTACCTAGGCTATATCGTTTAGTGTAATGAATGCATTGTATCAATGCAATCCGGATATCTGAAAACCGAGCATAGGATGAGACTTAGCTCACCATGATGTCCCATGACTTGCAGATATAGAACACTTTTGGAAATGCTACTGATATGATCGAGGGCTTGTCACAAGTCACAGGATAGTCGTTGAAGCTAAATGCTTCTTCGGTGCTCTCGCACTGTTCTTTTGAATGTCAGCAGTGTGATTTATAGTCAATGCCTTCATTTCCTTTAACTTAGTACGCAGTGTGGTCTTTGTTCAGTTCATAGTTTGCATGCACTGTAAGCGCATATGTAATGTAACACATTTATATAACACCTTTCAGTCATGACTGATCTTGACAGGAGCAACTTTAGATAGATCTAACCAACAAATGTGCTTAGCTGAATCAATTGAAAAAGTGCGCATTTGTCAAGAAAGACTATTCAACGAGGATGGAGCTATAGAAGTCATGGTAGCTTACAGCGAGTCTGCATTTATGTTCCAATGTCTTTTACTGACATCAGACTATATAGCCTAAAGCAATCGCCTATTCCGTTGTTCTTTCACGGAGCTAAACATTCCAGGTGAGATTTCTCACGTAGCGGTAGCTAGCTTAATTATTCCAGAAACAATCATTTATTTCTGTAACCATCAGAAGAGAAAATGAACAATTAAACAATAAGGCAACAGTTTGACATGCAGTTGGTTACACGGAGGCCCAGAAGGGATCATGGATCCCGCTAAATAGGGACACCTAAACATATAAAGAAGTACAGATAGGAAAATAATGACAGCCAATAGATACTTACTTAAAGTGGAGTAAGCCTTGGGCTCAAAATCAAACAAACAAACAAAAACATATATAGGTCCATCAAAACCACACCAACAAAAGAATATAAAATCTTAACTAAAACAGCTAAAATCATCTAATTTAATCAATCAATTCAATCAATCATTTATTTATGAAACCATTATAAAAAGAGAACAACAACAAAAATGAAATAATAAGGCTATGATTAGACATGTAGGCCTACTGGTTACACGGGGGCTAGAAGGGATCATGGATCCCGTAAAATACAGCCAGTCGATACTTAAGACGAGTCCACTAAACCACATTAACAAATGAATATACAATCTTAACTAAAATAACAGTACAGACAAACATTCAAAACCACTCAATTCTTTGGCATAAAGGAGGAATAGTTATAAAGACAAAACAATACAGACGAACTTTAGATTCCCAGCCAATTGTCAAGCAAATGCTATACAAGTAACTAAAGAGTAAGTAACACAATTCAAAACCTCTCAATTCTCAGGCATATGAAAGGAACAGGCCTAACTATGAGGTCTAAACAACACAGATGAACTTTAGATAGCCAGCCAATTGTCAAGCAAATGCTATATACTTAGCTTTTGTAAATTAACAGATGCAACTATGAATATCGGAAATTATGGTTTCAGTGTTCGGGGGAAGTAACTGAAAAGAGTTATTTCAAACAAATCAAGAAAAGTATCTTTCTGGGGAGCATCACGGTAGTGATAATAACAATGCTTCATAAACTCCTTTTCAAGTATAAACATTTCATTACAGACTCCACAGCCATAATCTCTCAAAATGAAATGTTTTTTATCAGTGTTACATGTCAAATGATCTCCAGAAATTTGCTTCTCATCTGAACTTAGGTTCTTACTCTGCCTAGAAGACAGGTCTTGCATGGTTTTTGTTGTTGACGAATTTTGTCTATCAATGCAGTTATCTTCAGTAGATAATATGCTCAATTTTTTATGTGAAATACTTTCTTGGCCTCTTTTTCTTATGCTTGACACAATGCTTTGACACAATTCACTGTTGTATAATTTACTTCCAGCGTGGGTCTTCATGTGCACATTGAGATTTCTACTCTGTGAAAATGCTTTTGGACATAAATTGCACTTGTATGGTTTTTCTCCAGTGTGGCTTCTTCTATGGGCAAGCAGGCTACAACTATGTGAAAATGCTTTTAGACATAAAGTGCACTTGTACGGTTTTTCCCCAGTGTGAGTTCTTGTGTGGCTCTTCAGAACACACCTATATGCAAATGCTTTTGGACATAAATTGCACTTGTATGGTTTTTCCCCTGTGTGAGTTCTTGTGTGGCTCTTCAGAACACACCTATGTCCAAATGCTTTTGGACATAAATTGCACTTGAATGGTCTTTCTCCAGTGTGGGTTCTTGTGTGGCTCTTCAGACGACACCTTTGTACAAATGCCTTGTGACATAAGTTGCACTTGTATAGCTTTTCTCTAGTGTGGGTTCTTGTGTGGCTTTTTAGATCAGACTTATATGCAAATGCTTTGTGACATAGGTTGCACTTGTATGGTTTTTCTCCAGTGTGGGTTCCTGTGTGGCTCTCCAGGTGATTTCTTTGTGCAAATGCCATGTGACATAAGTTGCAGTTGTATGGTTTTTCTCCAGTGTGGGTTCTTGTGTGGATCTTCAGAGCACACTTATGCGCAAATGCTTTGTGACATAAGTTGCACTTGTATGGTTTTTCTCCAGTGTGGGTTCTTGTGTGGCTTTCCAGGTTATGTCTTTTTGCAAATGCCATGTGACATAAGTTGCAGTTGTATGGTTTTTCTCCTGTGTGGGTTCTTGTGTGGATCTTCAGATCATACTTACGTGCAAATGCTTTGTGACATAAGTTGCACTTGTATTGTTTTTCTCCAATGTGAGTTCTTTTATGGCATTCCAAATTATCTCTTTGCTCAAATTGTTTGTTGCATAATCCACATTTGTATAGTTTCTCTCCCCATGTAGTGTGGACGCTTTCATGGCGTCTGAGGTTACAACTCTGTACAAAAGCTTTGTTGCAATATTCACATTTGTATCGCTGATCTTGGGTATGGATTCGTGCTTGCATCTTGAGGTCTTCATAACAAAAATCAAATGTTGCATGTATTTATATTGTGTGTGAACGGTTAACCCATGGGCGGATCCAGGGTGAAACCAATCCGATCCCCACCCAATAAGTTCAGATCTAGAGATGCCAAGTTATTTAATTCCATTAACTGGTTTTGCCAAAGGTTGCCTTCACAACTATTAAATTAAACATACGTTTGAAGTTAAGAAGTTAAGCAAATAAACAAACGAAAAGAACATGACTACAAAGGTGGATGAGTAAAATGAAAGTGAAAGTGATGAGACCTTTTTCTGATAGTCAGAAAAGCAACTTATAATTGGTCAGGACTAAACAAGGTGATCAGAAATTTAACACCACACAAGACTTCGATGTTGGCAAATTTCCCCTTCTCTATTCCTGGATCCGCCAGTGTGCTTTCTATATTAGTTTGACATCTACCCAGAGTTAGAAATTGCACTTAAAATAGTAAAAACTTTGAAACATTAATTATGGTCAACTGTCTCAGCACTATACAACCTTGTTAACTTTGCTTTAAAAATATACGAACTATTGACAGGAAGTGCGAGCATAATGTTAGGGTGACCACATGATTGCGCGGGATAGTCCTGGAATTGATAAAAATGTCCCGCGTCCCGGACACATTGTTTCCAGTACAATGAAACATGCTGCAGTGCATTTTTTTACAATTATAGGTAGAATTTGTTATTTTAATTTTCAAATAATTAGAAAGTAAAAAAAGAAATAACAACATCAACAAATATGCAGCACTGCACAAAATTTACAAATCCATGGCACAATTTAAACTTAAGAGTATAGAAATTAATTTACAACGTTGAGACCATTATATATAAGCAGAAGCGTAGCCAGAAAACAATTTCGGGGGATTTCCATTGGACATGGTCGCAAAAGTAAACTTTTTTTGTATTTCGATATAAAAGCGTATACAAAATTTCGGCAATTTATTGTGGGGGGGGGGTTGAACACGTCAAATCACTCCCTAAATACGCCCAAGTATAGAAGAGGTCGTTGGTTGAGACCATAACCAGTCACTTTATCAAGTCTTTACTATCTAGGTTTATAGGCTATATTTTTCACTCGTTTTCTTCTAATTAAAAAACTACAAATAAAATGCTTAATTGTGGTCTAAAATCTTGCAAATATATTTCAGTTGAGGCATTGCGTGTGTATAGTGCTCCTCCCAATGAGCTCAGCTCGTAATTGCATTTGATTTAGTTTGGAAGTAGGCCTACTGTGGTGTCCTGGAATTTCAGAAAAGAGATGGTTAGGCTAGTACTGTTTAACGACAATGTGTCATAACTGAGATGATTATAATTATCGTCGCCTTGCTCCTTTATCCAGCCTTGGGACTGGCACTGTTCGAGTACGAGCAGTGGCAGAAAAGAAATGGTTTATACGTTTATTTAAGGACGCCGCCAAATCGAAGATGATTGACGTCAAACTCTCAGCAGAAATAAATATGGCCACCCTAGTATATGTAATGGAGTATCACTTTCAACTACGGATAGTGTACCACAAGAAGTTGTTTAGTGATTACTAAGAAATCATTCTTGTAGTAGACACGAATCAGTCGATAGACTTGTAAAACATATTTTAACGATTAGTTTTAGTTTATTTATGAATGGTATAATTATAATAGGCTATCTGAAACAAATAAAATTATTACCTCGCAGGTTGTTAACCAAAGAATATATATTCATATTATCTGCCCTTGGTAGATGATGTTAGTGACGTCATTCTTGCCCTCATCGGTCTTTTGTCAGATAGTTAGACAGACATAGAAGTGGGCCTACTTATTCTTACTTACTTACTTAGAGTCTGTCTTACTATGTTTTTTATAATATAATAATAATAATAATATCTTTTCTTTAATCAAGCGCCTGACAAACGCACTGCGCTGTACATTTACATGTTATGCAATTGAAACAATCTTAACTAGGCCTACTAACAGAACAGACAGCCTGCAATACACGGCGCTAATAGCAGCCTACAAAGCATATCCGCCATACGGGCCTCGAACTCGGTACCTCTCGCTCTCTACACCAGTTGTTATCCAATGCGCTATCGGGGCCCCCTAACGAGTCTTAACGAGTCCTGCTGTGTCGAGCCATCTAATCGTCATATTAGGCCTAATGTAAGCGCTCTCATCCCTAAACGATATTAAAACTATAGTTATGGCTAGCGTAGCCTTTTATATTATTAAAGGCAGAAGACTAATCAGTTAGCAAGCAATGCCAGGATAACTAGAGTCACCATCTGATGGATCAGCGCACATGCAGAACTCAGTCACTGGAGTTCCGTCCAGAGTTGAGAGTTGAAAAGTTCCTGGTGTGAGTAACATCGAGACCACTCAGTGTTTGGTCAATATCGAGAGAATTCAGACACGCCAAGACTTCTTTTTTTGCTGACGTCGATGTATTTCAGGACCGGAAATCAGAAAAGAGCGATTTTAGAACACGACAGACTGAAAAGCCCTGCCGAAAAACACTGACCCGTTCAACTAAGTGGATCTGTACTTGAGATCGTCGTATACCGCAGTGCGAGTGCTTCTGCCACTGCAGCAGCGGACAATCCGCGCAATGGCAAATAATGACCAAGACCGAATATCACCTTTCTGATGGACGTTGTATTCAGTTCCCATGTGATCGACTCTGGGTGTGTAAACACAAATGGTGATGGGGTTGTCAGCTCCAAGTTTTTTCTGTCTTTGCTCTAGTGCCGCTTTGCCGCTGGTCGTGTATAGAGCTATCATTACCTCTCAATGTACGCACTACTCTTGCTCACGTTTTCCTACTTGTATTTAAGCATTCATGGAGGCCTACTCTTCTCTCGATAAATAATGTTCTACTGTTCGGCTTTTTCATAGCGCACTGGAGAAAAATGTGCAAATGTGTAATTTTATTTGGACATTTATAAATTGTATGATTTTAGCCTATTGTTGCACTTTACTCGTTTAATTAAACATTTTCAAACCGCCCTTGGGTCAGGGATGGGCAGTAATTGACATTACGCAATTGAATTTACTTGAAATTACGCAATTTGTAATTTATAATTTGTAATTCAATTACATTTTTCATGCATTTTGTCATTTCATATCCCAAAGTAATTAATAATTTGCAATTCAATTGCATATTTCCCGAGTAATTTGCCTTGGATGTAGTTGCATAGCTCTGTAAGATAGTCATGCGTGCTGAACTTTGGTGAGGTATCATTTACATGTCTTGATGCATAAATACACACGCATGTATAGGCCTACATTCGGTCATTTATAAAGCGCCTTTTGTGAACCTATCACATTTTTCTATTTAACAGATCTAAAAAGAACTAGATTCATGTATTGCGTGTCAAGTAGGGCCTATTAGCTCGACGAGTCGACAAGCGTGCATAAGGATAATTGGCGTGCATCTCAAAGCACATTAGAAATTGAAATTTTTGCAAGGAACACGAAGCAAGGATATCTTAAACGTAACCGTGAAAATGCCGGGCGAAGTCGGGTTCAAATCACAGGCTGTCGATTACAGATGATGCAGTTGAGTAGTTGACTACATTATATTGAAACAGTACAGTAGGGTCTACACCTGTATTTGATAGATTCCTCCTTCATAAGTTGCATCGACAAGCGTGCATGAGGATAATTATTGGCGTGCTTCTCAAAGCACGTCAGAAATTGAAATTTTTGCAAGGAACACCGAGCGCCTCTGAGTAAGTTTCTTGAAAGAGCCCTATATCAAATTCCTAAAATGAATTAATGAATGAAAGTTCAGGACTCTGTGACGCTGAACCGTGAACAGTTGTGCTTAAAGGACTTGCTCAACGTCCTTACACGGTCATCGCTGAGTAGAGGCTCGAACCCGTACTCCCGCGTTACAGGCCGATCGTCCTATTTATTCGGCCACCGTGCCCCATATCTCTGTGTATGTTACACATACATTGTCTTCGTCCTCCTCTTTGACTCAATACAGACCATGAACTCAACCTGGTGTCAGTTGTCGTCCCTGCATGGATATGCGTTGACTGGGTTCTACATGTGTGCGAGAGCTCATCCATTGTTACTTTCCAGTTATTTGAGCATTATTTGTTTATAACGGAACTATGACATCACTTTAGCTGGCGATGAGAACGTCGATGGCTCCATAGAGGCGCTATAAAATGTTAATGTACACTGCATTAGGTGACATTATGTTATATGATTGCATCACATTGTGATATTATTGCATTACAATATGCTATTTTATTACATCACATTACGTTATATTATCACATCACATAATGTTATATAGATTATACATCACATTCTGTTATATCATAACATCACATTCTGTTTATTATTGCATCATATTATGTTATTTTACTACATCACATTACGTTATATTATTGCATCACATAATTGTATATCATTACATCACATTATGTTATATTACATTACTAAAACTGTGCTTTACCCTTACCAAGAGGAACACGGTGCATCCATCCATTACAGAATTGTTGTTCACCTGTCTCGGCTTAAGCCTACAACTAATGGAAACATCTGGCGCACGCTTGTGACAAATAATACCTGCAGCAGTACCAGGAGCATCCTTGTAACAAATGGTGCAACTAATGCATAATAGCAGAGTAATTAGGCCGCCGCACCTTCTTCGGTTATCTACAGGGCATTTATATAGCGCACATAATCACTTTCACAAACGACACGGCTTTCGCTGCTTTCGTTAGTCTTGCTGGTATTACTTCCGCTGTTGTTGTTGTTGTTGTTGTTGTTGTTGTTGTTGTTGTTGTCCTTACTGCAACACGAAAGAAGAGCTATGATACGGTGAAGATGGAGGCCAATGCACATCGATTCAGAAGGACAGAGAGACAGTTAGAGAGACAGACAGACAGACGGACGAACGGACACAGATCGGCCTCGAGAGCCGATTGTGATTGTATAGCAAACATAACAAGAGCCAGTGGTACATTTGATGGACCATGACTTCTGACGTAGGTGGCGCCCCATAGCCTCTGGTGAATTCACGGTTCGTCTGGTTGTGGCGTCTGACTACTACTGCCAAAACAACTGGATGATGCAGTATCACATAAAAAGTCTGAGCATATTATATATACATATATATACATACATACATATCATAGTATATTACATATATATATTGTATAATGTATATATTATTATATAAAGTAATAATTATCGATTCATATATATATATATATGTGTGTGTGTGTGTGTGTGTGTGTGTATTTGTCGTCAATATATATTTCTTATCTAAATATGCATACGCATCGGGGTGTAATAACGATGGTTATAGGCCTATGTATAGGCCTACATTGATAGCTAGACGTTCTTTACCCCTATCGTTTTAACCTTTGTATGACGAAAGCGTCATAGAGTATATTTTAATTATGTGGCCACAGTGGCCTCAATATTGACTATAATTATATTACAGAGAAAAATCGCAAACTTAGACGCAGGTATCTGTATACAGACAATGATCAGTGGGAAAACTATGTTCACGTTGCTGCTTGGAAAATGTGCATGTCACAAGACTATTAGGACATGGTTAGATTGCCACTAACAATAACAATTGTGCAAAATAACAGTGAGTCATTAGCAGACTGAAGGAATCACTCTAATCATAGAGCAGAGGTCTCCAAATTTTTCCAGCGGGGGGCCACATTGCTGATTTTCTAAAGCTCCACGGGCCAAAACTCCGAAGAAAAAAATTTCTCTGTGCGCAACTGTCCAGTGAATTGTGAGTAATGCGATGAATGCTTGGATTCATAATGTCCGAGTATTGTACTCTTTAAGCACTGCAATGGTGTCATTGCATATCAGGCACAGTGCCTTAACTGCCTTACAAACAGCGATATGGATTTTGGCAATAGGCATGTCAGAGTACAGCGGCGTTAAAATTTTCAATTTTCCCAATTTAGTTTGTTTCTTCAAGGAGAGCTCCGCGGGCCAGATTAAAGGCCTTAGCGGGCCGGATGTGGCCCGCGGGCCGTACTTTGGAGACCCCTGTCATAGAGGCTTCTACGTTTCGTAAAGAAATGATCGTGAAATTGAACGAACAAGGAGTCGCTTACACGACTATATATCGAGGAGAACATAATACTAGACAGTCTATAATTTAGCGTCAAAATATGCCAGACCCAGTGCGATATTTCTCTTGCCATTCCAGCCGTCGTCAAACGAGCGAGAGAGAGTAGCAGCCCATAAAATTTTTAAATCAAACTGCTTGTCGTCCGATATGGACAGCCCCCGCGGGAAGGAGTCTATTTGCCGTGGGTGGGATAGATATCCCCGGGAGCCTCTTTCCGACCGCCGCACCCTACTCCGCCGCCTTATATAGCAGAGGGATCGTTCATAACACTTATCACAAGATGGCCGCCACGATCCCATAATGCAACGGCGCTGCGCAGTCGCGGCGGCGTTGGCTGTGCATATGGAAACGCTTTATTTCGTGCCATTAATTATTCACTGTTATTTGTTCCGCTTGAATCGTCCGCCATATCTCCAGAGGCGATTTCCGCTATGTATACGATCGTCTAGCAGGTTCCAGATCGAAAAGCTGGATTCATATGACGCGATGCCATTTCTGAATAAGTATACAAACACACCCACACACGCACACAGAAGCAGAGACAGACAGACAGAGACAGACAGACAGAGACAAAGACAGAGACAGACAGAGAGAAGAGAGACAGACAGACAGACACACACATATATTATATGAGTGTGTGGGCGTATTATGTGTTACAGACTGAAAAAAGAAGTTGCTAAATAGGATAGAGCAACAGAGCAGAGCAAAAGATGGATGCATGATTTGGGTATAGAGATATTTTTTAGTTTTTTTTAAATCAAATTAAGAATCATGCCAATGAAGGAAGAAGTACCACATGACTAGCAAATTGGGCTGAACAAAGAATAGAGTTTTTAGTCCGTAAAAAAATTGGAATCGTGTTGGCATTGGGAAACAAGCGAAGGAGAAGACCGATAATGTTTGATAAATAAATTCCTGTAAGTTCGCTCTTTCTATAAGCTTACTGCACGATGGTTGACTATGACATTTGTTTTCCTAATAATTGTTACCATAATCTTCAGCATAAAGTTACGGTAACTGTAATACTCAATAACCGCATTATTATACATACTGTATGCTAGTCGATGGCACGTTTAAAAGAAACGATTTTTAACAAATTCGTTTATTACCTTATGCCAGTCGACATAAACACAGTCTGTGTTGTTTCCATTTGTGGTTCCTATATGCATGTATGTATGTATATATGTGTGCATACATATATAATTGTGTCTAATAATAGAGCTGCGATAACAGTGACATATCTCTATATAGATTGGATGTGTACATTTACTAAACCATAAATATATTTGCTGATATTTGCACAGACACAGCTGCGGCACATACAGGGTCCTCGCAGCAATCTAGATGCATAGTTGCGATAAATATAGATGAAAGGGATAAAATTAGATGCTGTATAACGCCAAAAATGAAGCGACTACAACAACAATGCGGGTTTCATATAAGTAAAAAAAATCACAATCTCTAAATGACCGTGGGCCCCCTGCGGGCTCAAAGCGATCTCCCTACAGATCGCATATAACAGCTATGCCTATATAACGGCCGTTTTGAAAAGCACATATATTTTATCATCATAATTGCGAAGCATGTATACATAGGTCATTGATTGCAGACCACTACACATATATATTTTCATAATGGTGCCGTATATATTTGCAGTTCATAGCTAAAACAGAATTTACCTATTGTATGCACACATTGATGTGTCTATAGAAGTCTGCATGGACAGAAATAGCTTGTAGTCTGTTTAATTTATTTTCTGCGTCAATATTTATCTGCAGGCAATAATAGTCTTACAGCAGCACGTTGTATATTCACCACTGGTGTACTATAAAATCTGACATTTCCGTAATGCAAGTTTAATAAATGATGATATATTGCCAGAGGGTTGGTTGATCAAACCTGCAGCCAGTGTAGTCGGTCTCAAATCTGTTAGTTAATTTGTCACAGCGATTTTCCAATCGAAACCTGACATGTCAAGCGCTTCATTTTCTGTCCCAGCCCCTTTGCGTTAGCCATTGCCCGCTGGAACTTATAAGTCATTGTCGAGATGAGGTTTTCGAATGTTTCACCCCGTCTCCGGAGCGGTCTCCCTGCACAACTGACCTAATATAATAGAATGATTTCTATAGCTAATTAATCACAATGCCCAAAACATCAATCAACGATCGCTTCAAGGGAGTGAAACCGCGATAGGGAAATCGTGATAAAAAGTCATTATCCCCGGGAGAAACCAGGTCGAAACCCGATAGGTCAGAGAACCAGGGAACATTTTGTCATCACTCATTTCCACCTCCTCTGTTTATCCCTGCAGGCTTTCTCCCTCCCAACTATGAACGTTATTAAGTTTTACGAGGTTCTAAGACACTGCAGTCAATCTCTTCATCTTCTCGTTCGCTGCAGTATATGTTTCCATTAGCAATCGATTGAGTACCTGTTCGCCTGTTTTGTGTAGGTGTCTGCAGATCTTGACTGTCTCAATTGCCTGAACAGCTTTGTTCAGTATGGCTTCTCGTCTGGGATTCTTGGGTGCCTATATACATACACAGCTTCTGTTGTATTGAGAATTTAATATAATAATTATAAGTTTTCTGAATGGGTTTTAGATGAAAGCATGAGTAGGGCCAGTATCATCCACGATTCACTGCTGTTTTCAATTTTGTTTTCCCTGAAGAAATGTTTTCGTTTATGGAATTGTTTTCTGTTATCTTCAATTGTTTCTGTTGTCGTTTGTTGTTTTCCATTGTCTTCTGTTGTCTCTTATTGTCTTCTCCTATTGTCTGATGTCGCTGGTTTGAATTCGATTAGACTCCTCCAGTAGATTACGATTGTTTGTGGTTTCTATATCGGTAAGCAGTTTGGAGTGAACAGCGATTGGTACCTTGTATGTTATGACGAGATTTGGCGAAATAGAAGTATTTAAATTAGATTAGTTTAATTAGTTTAATACAATGATAATTTCTTGCAACACAGCTTTGTCTCTTCCGAATTACCTGATCTTTCCTCAAACGGAAACGCAGGATTTTCTGTACTTGACTGTGCAATCTCATGGGCCCTATACTCATAGAACATCTGGTCTGAGCTGCTTGGGGGCCTATGCGTATATCCTTATTGTTTTCAATTAAAGTTTATGCGTCAATCCAACACTGTTTAATTGATTAATTAAGGTATGTCTTCTCTAAGAATATATAGCGACTTCTCTTGAGAGCTGTGACAGTGCATGTGACCCTTGTTATTCAAATCAAGCGCATAATTAGATTCTTCTAGCGGTGCCACGGAAATCTCGGAAAATACCATGATCAATCTGGCTAAGCAGTTCTCTAGTTCCTCAGCTATATGATGATTTCACATGTTCGAGAAGCAATAAAATTAAATACAGATTCCATCATAATAAACACAGAATATATATCTTAAATATTCTGCACTAAGCGCACTATATGTTCTATATTGTAAATGCAGTGCAATAACAGGGTTATATATTTGCTATAAACAGCATTATATATTGTATTGATAGACTGATTTGTTATACATGTGTTCACATATATACATGCATGTTATACAAAACCTTAGCATATATGATCTATGGTATTAATATTACATCTGGTGTTATGTTCTTGTTAGCACCACATTCGTGATAGAAAAGCTACTTCATTACTACAATCGGCAGGAACCGCCTATACCAGGTAAGTGCAGTAATACATTTAGGTGTGAATGGGTGGAGAGGACACGCAGTCAGACAACAGACACATGTATACACAATAACAAACACTGACAGAGAGACCGACAGAGACGGTCACGAGGCACACGTGACCTGTACAAAAGCAATTCAGCACTTATGACAATTAGCATTAAGCACTTCGATGGATTCAGTATTAGAAGGTATGACGTCGGCTGATAATGCCTAAGACTATGTTTATGCGTATTGTATTGTATTGTTTTGTATTGTACTGTATTGTATTTAAGCATTTTTAAAGCGCCTCTAGAAGGACGAACCGTTCAGAAGATCTGCCATTGCGCAAGGACCCGCGAAAAGAAGCAGGTTTTAAGAAAAGCGAAGGAAGAAGAGAGACTGCAAGATAGAATTGCAGATCCAACAGAAATTTTATTGTACAGATAGCAATGCATAGGACATCAGAAATAGGATAAACTAGTGGTCTTTTATAAGCTTCCAGTGTTGTTCCGCCCTGGCTTTCTAATGAACTACGACTTAGGTTACGGTCGTATTTGAAGCGACCATTTAATGGTATCTTATAATAATCGCGCTACAAAAGTCATGAGGTGATCAAATTGGTACGAATTCCTATGGAACGTCTTCAAGTGGTACGAGTTTAAACCCTAGCCACGTATACTACGAGTGGCAAGTCTTTGAATACAGAAATTTAACGCATACTTAAGACGACTTGCTTATTGAAAGTTGGCGTGCGTTCCCTACTCAAGGGACAAGAGTTATCGAGGAGTAGATGGTAGACCAAAGCAGTCGTCCCTTTAGAAAGTCACGATAGCCTATCAATCACAACTGATTCGCGAAGCGGGAGTCATATTGAAGAGAAATAATCTTCGGGTATATCGACCTGTGCGTTGATTGATGTGGACACCTTCAACCCAGCCGACTATTATGTGGGGAGTGTACTCAGTGTAGTAGTACTCGGGATGGGGCTGCCTGACGGAAGGGGTCTAGGACATTTCCCCGGACAATTCCCCGGACGTTTTCCCCGAAGTTGGACTGATGAAAATAATTCTCTACTTCAATAGAAGTTGGATTGATGAAAGAAATTATTTTTCTTAAATAGAAGCTGGATTGAGGAAACAAATTCTATGGTTAAAAAAAAGTTGGATTGACGAAAGAAACTCTATTCTGAAATAGAAGCTGGATTGTGAAGAAAATTATGTGTTTAAATAGAAATTGGATTGATGAAAGAATGTTTTTGTTTAAATGGATGTTGGATTGATGAAAGAAGGTCTTTGCTTCAATAGAAGTTGGATTAATTACAGTTATCATTGACAATGGTAGAGTTACCTACTTACTGTTCGGGGTTGGGGGTGGGAGATGTCTGGGGGAAATGTCCAGGGGAATTGTCCGGATACCTTACGGAAGGAGGGAGCGACGTTGGGAGTTGTAGAGAATGGAGGATCCCAGTTGAGCTGCCGTCTGAATATCCGCTGGGTTTATAAACAGGCCCCATGAATAGAAACCGTGGCAAGAAGCTGGAAAGGTCAAGGATGGAGAGAAAATGACTTAGAAGGAATGAGTAAGAGTGGGAGGGATAGAGGAAATAGGACTTTGAACTGGACGATGGCAAAATGGATAAGAAGAAGAGAAGCATAAGAGTTGGAAAAGGTGGAAGGAAAGGAGTAGGAAAGGTAGGATCCAAACGAAGAGGGAAACGACACGGAAAACAAGGGTGAATGGGATGACAAACAGGAGGTACAAAATAAGCAGATGGAGAAATGGAAGAGGAAAAGTAGGAAACAATGAGTAACATAGAGGAGGAGAAAGAAGAGTAGGAGGAACAGAAGAAGGAAATGAAGGAAGGGGAAGAGGAGAGAAGGAAGAGAAACATGAGTAAGATCATAAGGAGGAAAAGAGGAGGAAAAGTATAAGAGACCTGAGGAAGAGAAATGAAGCGTATAGCAGGAGGATGGAAATGACAAAGACGTCATCAGTGGGTGGCACCCTAGCCGAGGATTTTCTTTTAGGCGATATTTAATTAGGTTCTCCATTTCTGAACGAACGAATGAATAAAAGTATGAATGTTAAGCCTATAGGAATAGTTTAATAGGTACACGCGATTCTATATAAATAAAGAATGTGTAGAATAATTAAATGTTGCTTTGCTATTGCAGACAGACCGACGGAAGTTAAGCTCGGAATCTACATCAACAGCTTCTACTCTATCAGTGAACAGACAATGGTGGGCCTATAGGCTTCAGTATACTTCGATGATTGTTCAGTATTCTGTTAGTGTACATAATTAACTATGATGGACTTATAGTGGGCATATAGCGCTCATGCAAATCAATAGCTCTCTAAAGCCCGTCAAGAGATATCACATGCCACAGACTGGTTCCTTATCAAATCCTTCCTCTCACCGGCATAGCAATGATCTTACGGACTGATCTTCTGGATGTTGACCTGATTACGGATTGTTTTGATGCCTTGTGCATTAGACACCGGCGCAATAGAAGTTGCTATTACATTACATTACATCTTACGTGCCTTCATTTAAGATCATCCGAAGCGCTCTCTAAAACATGGTTACACTATGCAGATCGGGAGCTCATTCCAGATTGCACGCAAATCAATAGCTCTCTAAAGCCCGTCAAGAGATATCAATGCCACAGGTGCAATCACATGTTCACCATATCAGATCGAAACATCCAAACGCAGTTCAGTGCAACACAAATAATTATGACCTAATCAATTAAGAACTATAAAATATAACGCTACGTTAAAAGAGTTACATTACAGTTAATGCTTTACAACTCATAAAACGGAACAATGGATTGAAGCACATACAAGACAACCCAGCAACAAGGACAACAACGACAACAGCAACCTTCCGTTATATATTTCTCCCATGAGAGTCGAACGTGTGTGCTCCACCAAGCGTATCGCTGCTGCTTTATAAACCGCCGCTTTGTTTTGAGTAACTCAGTTCCCGGTTCCCGACGTTTTTCCTCTCCTTCCGCTTGAGATGAGTCCCATCCTGCTTTCTCCTCTTCCCCTCCAGTCTTCCTCTTCCTTTCCAGGAACAGTCTCCGAACCCTAGAAGACTGTGCGGCCTTCTTTCGTTGCTGCCCATAGAATTGCTGCCTGTGCGGTCCGTACACGGGGACCTGAAATGTCGTAACGCTCAGTCAAATGTATGTCAATCAATCAATCAATCAATCAGAATTTATATAGCGCCCCTTCATGGTCCGTACTCAGAGGCGCTTCCGAAATGGCGTCAAATGTATGTATGTATGTATGTTTATGTATGAGCACTTGTTATAGCGCACCTTCAAGATTTCTACTCAGAGGCGCTCCAGACTACAGCGCGGACACTGAATCGGAGTTTCACGCCAAAGCGGGCAGCCATGGTGAAGGATCTCACCCGTTCAGTTCAGTGTATTATGAGCAGGGCTCGTGAATAAGCTGGTGCCCTGCGCTTGGCTTTAGAGTGGCGCTTTAGAAGTTTGGAGATTACGATTACGATTACGAGGGTAGAGGCCACACGGGCGTTATAAAAAAAACACAGGTACATTTGCATTTATGGTATGACCACGCTCTCCAATATCGCCCTGCCTTGCCTTGCTGTCTTCTTTGCTTGCGTCCTTACCCCTTTGGTCATGTGCTGGCGACGGAGCACTTGGTCAGAAGGGTAAGGGGTGGCAGGGTCGGTGTGTGTGTGTGTGTATGGCGAGGTGTGTGGAGAGGAGTGTATGCAATATGGTGTAGTAAGTGGAGGAGCGTGTGTGGAATGGTGGGCATGTGGTATGGTGGGGTAGTAGTAGTAGTAGTGGTTTCAGCTTAACAACACTGTGTGATAACAATTAGCGTCGCCCTCCTCCTTTATCCAGGCTTGGGACTGGCACTACCGGAGTAAAAGTAGTGCCGGAGTTAGCGGCAGTGGCTGCGCCAGAGGGGCATAAGGGGCTTAGCCCCCATCAAAGTCGGAAATCACTTCAAATCACAGGGAGGAGGACTGACAACCGAAGGGCTTGGGCTTTAGCCCCCAAACCTGAAATCCTGGCGCCTCCACTGTATAGCATGGTGTATGTAGCGAGGTGGGTTCTGTGGATTGGTGGATGGTCCGGTGCCCGATGGAGGGTCAGTGACCGGTGATGGAGTCCGTGGCGTTGTGGGGTGAGGTTGGGGTGGGGTGAGGGTGTGGGTGGGGTGGGTATGTGTGAGTCGTCGGAATGATTGATAGTCCTGAGACTTAGCCATGTCGACGGAGCACAAGTGCGATCAAGATTGATTGCATTAATATTGGTTAGTGTTTTATTTGAGCAACATCTTAGCTCAACTGTATCCTTCGCTGCGGACGACGACGGACGAGAGATGCAGTCGACTGCGCTGGGCCAATGGACGGCGTCCCCCCGTCCCCGTCCCCGTCCCCCTTTCCCCGTCTCCCGTCCCCCGTCCTCCTGGTCGACGGTCTGACCGACCCCTGGGTCAGGCGCTTCCGAATCAACACAGAACATTGTGGCCCAGCGACAGAGAGAATGATGGACACTGAGTGACTGCATAAAATACCAACCTCACTCGCAACTCACCTACCAACTCATTCATTCCCTCACTCACACACTCCTCACTCGCTCGCTCACTCACACACTCATTTGCTCGCTCACTCACTCGTGCGCGCTCGCTTTTCGCTCGCACTTTCGCTCGCACTTTCGCTCACTCACTCACTCACTCACTCACTCGCTCACACACTCACTCTCACTCACTCACTCACTCACTCACTCACTCAGCTAATGACTCGCTCGGTCACTCACTCGCTTGTTCACTTGCTCACTCACTCACTCACTCATTTACTCGCTGAATCATTGACTGACTGAGCAATGAGAGACAATTGACTAACTAACTGAATGAATGAATGATTGAATAAATGAATGACTGAACGAAAGAACGAACGGACGAATGCATTTGTCACTGGTGTTGTACTACAGAATCTAGTCCAACGTCTTTCTAAATTTTCCAACTGAACTTTAGCCGATGTAACTGTGTCAGCTTTTATATCGTCTAATAAAAGTGCAAAGTGCTCGTTGGCAAAGCTATTTAGTGTTGCTTGAAAGGGGTTTCCGGCGTGGCTGCAGGGTGCACGTGGCCTGATCACCACGGGGTCTTTAAAGCCTGCAGTAATTAAGCGTAATTAAGCGTATATATATGTATCTATATATATGATATGGATATTCATATAGCTCCATTCAGAACTTCACCAACGTGTGTTTATATATGTATAGCTGCTGAACACTGACATAGATGTAAATGTAGAGGTTTTTATATAGCGCCCGTATGGCCTCGACCCTGCTCATTTTTCAATGAATTGATCGGGTGAGATCCTTCACCACGCTGTCAGTTTGAATGGGTGCCACGCCATTTACTCAACCCGAGTGAGTTAGGACCACAATGGCTCAATCCAGGTCCTTTGTGTGCATAGGTCCCTCTCTATGGAATCGACTTCCTCCTTCTCTACGCTCTACAATCCTCTCTAGTAGCATCTCTACCTCTTTCTCTCGCCTTAAAACCTTCCTTTTTTCCTCGGAGTACCTCGACTGAAAGGCTTATGCTATGAGAAGCGCTTTATAAATGATCAAATACAATACAATACAATTTACGCTACTGAATGACCTCGGCTGTGAGCGGCGCTATATAAATTACTAATTACATTACATTAAAGGTCTCCTTGATGGACCGTCTTATAGCCCTAGATAAAAATCTCTGAACCAAACCACCATCGGGAGGCGAACTGGGATCCGCACGCTCTCTAGCACAGAGGCGCATGGAACGCAGCTCTAACCAATGTGGATAACTGGGCCAGCAGCCACTTTGTCGCAAGGATATGTCTCTATGCGACTGTCTGACTGTAGGCCACAGCGTAGGTGGTGTTTTGGTGTCAGGCCACGATCGTGCTGGCAATGTGTTTGGCGAGCGAAGGGTCCATGGAAAGGAAGTCAAGCGAGGACTTGGTGGATGGCTGAAAGGGAAAAGCATTTACTTGGACTCGCTTACAGTCGATTACTGGCTTTGTTTACTGAGGAGCGGCGAGTGGTTTCATCTGACGTTGCCTGAAATGAAGAGAAAGAGACTGGGACATACAGAGAGACAGAGAAAAAGAGAGAGCGACACAGAGAGAGAGAGACAGACAGACAAAGACAGAGACAGAGAGGGAGGGAGAAGGAGGGAGGGAGGGAGGGAGGGAGGGAGGGAGGGAGGGAGAGAGAGAGACAGACAGACAGAGAGACAGACAGACAGAGAGAGAGACAGACAGAGAGACAGAGACAGACAGAGAGACAGACAGAGAGAGACACGACAGAGAGCAGAGACAGAGACAGAGACAGAGAAAAAGAGAGAGAGGGAGGAAGGAGGGAAGGAGGGAGGGAGGAAGGGAGGAGGGAGGGAGGGAGGGAGGGAGGAGGGAGGGAGGGAGGGAGGGAGGGAGGGAGGGAGGGAGGGAGAAGCAGAGAGGGTAGAGAAGGAAGGATGGAGACAGACAGACAGAAGCAGAGACTGAGACAGCGAGAGACAGAGAGAGACAGAGTGAAAAGGAGAGCGAGGGAAAGGGAGAGCGAGGGGAGAGGTAGAGGGAGAGAGATGGTTGGAGAAGCCAGTCGTTGACTGAAGACGGTCTTATGGCATTAGAGAACTTGAGCCACAGCGACAGATGCTGCGACGGTTGCTGCAGCTGCTGCTCGTGGGAAGAGAAATAGAGAAATCAGATGGAGTGGAGAAAGAGATAACGACAGAGACACAGAGAGAGAGACAGATACAGAGACAGCGACAGAGAGAAAAAGAAAGACACAGAGAGAAAGAGAGACACAGAGAGACACAGAGAGAAAGAGAAACACAGAGAGGCACAGAGAGACGCGGAGAAGAAAGAGAGACACAGAGAGACACAGAGAGAGACACAGAGAGAAAGAGAGACACAGATAGACATAGATAAACACAGAGACACAGACCGACACAGATACAGCGACAGAGAGACATAGATAAACACAGAGAGACACAGACAGACACAGATACAGCGACAGAGAGAGAAAGAAAGACACAGAGACACAGAGAAACACAGAGAGACACAGAGAGATACACACGATAAAGAGAGACACACAGAGAGAGACACACAGAGAGACATAGAGAGACACAGAGCGACATGGAGAGACACAGAGCGACACAGAGACAGACAGACAGAGTGGGATGGGATGAAGAGCTGGTTTCGAGGAGCCTGGAAAGAGGAGAGGGCGCCGTAAAATCTAATAACCGGACTGCGTCGGCGTCGGCCTCATCAGCTGGGTCGGTCGAGGATTCCCTTTCCGGGGGTTTGTTATGGAGCGGATGACTTCCGTCGATAACAAAGACCCGGTTGAAAGATTAGCCAAGGTATCGCCTGATATATTTATTCCAATGCAAGGCGGCCAGAATATACACAGCTAAACGCTTCTTGTCATGTAGCGCATATGTGAGGTTCCGTTTAAGGCGCTGCATAAATGGTCAGACATGTACACACATATACATACATACATACATACATACATACATACATACATACATACATACATACGTACTTACATGTACAAAAAAGCCTGCAACTAGAGAAGTTCGTTTTTCACATGGTTCTTTCTGTTAACACAACACACGTCTAACTAACGGTTCAGCCTTTCCAATTGAACGATTGCCTATTGAAAACTGTTTCCATTTAATTATTACCTGTGTTTCAAACGAATTGTTACCTGGTAACTGTAGACAGTTAACTGTTACAACTGTTACCCTACAAAATAAATTTTGTTGGCACAGACAGCGATGGGCCACAGAGCACTCGCAGTTATACGTTGTCTGGTATTGAAATAACAATCGCCGACGCCTGAGCCAGACACTTATGTTCAATTGCCTCAAACGGCTGCATCATTATCTGCTTAAATGAAACAGTGGCTCTACTCTGCTACTAGATCGATTCGTCACGTTCATGTTTATTTATGTATGTTATTAATCAGCGTTTAGCGTAGTGGATTATCAATAGAGAGACCAGAGGTTCATATCCAATAGGCCTACAAGGCATAAATTTCAATTTGTTCATTGAACTCAACTAAGGTGAGTTCTCTGACCGTACGCTGTTTGAGGGACAATAAGGCGGCATGGGGAGGGCTGGCCATCCGCGCGAATATGCCAAGACTGAGAAATTCCAATCAACAACACTTCATATCCAAAGCTGTCTCTAGGAGTGGATTTAGCCTAATGGACTGCTCTTTCTTTCTAAAGTTCTTCGAAGCGAATCATTCCTAAAATAAACTAAAACGTTAGTTATTTATAATTTTCCAGTTGTTCGAGCACAATTTGTCTAGCAGACGGTATAAATATATCTAGTTACGTTATATTAGTTCTAATTAAGTAATAAACACACGTATGGATCATAATCGGAAAAGATGGGTCAAGGTTAGTAGGCCTATATGCTATTAGGTATTTCTTGGCTCTTGTTGCACATGTACTTGCTGATTTCATGTTTGTAACTGTAATACTTGTTTTGTGTAGTTTCAATTTCAGTTACATTCCATGTATTGTAATTGCATTTGCAGTTTACAATCACAGCATTAACGTACGACCGATTTGCTGTGTTTCAAGGATTATGCAGTCAGTATGTATCTGCGGCAGTCCTGGCGAGATCCTCGACTCGTCTTCGATCCTATCCACAATAAGATAACGCACGTGAGATTGGGCGAGGACAGCTGGAACAAGATCTGGGTCCCGGACACGTTCTTCCGGAACGAAAAAGGAGCCAACTTCCACGAGGTCACCGTAAACAACCGTCTCCTGAGACTCAACTCAACGGGCTACCTGTGGTATGTCACAAAGTAAGTCAATTACCAGCGGTTACCTTCACTGACTCAATTCGGAGGGGGGGGTCAATAGTGTAGTGGTAACCAGAGCTTCTCATTTGAAAATAGAAGGCGATTTGAAAATCGATCGCGCTGGGTTGCGTAGGCGATCGGTGCGCGATCGACCTCGAGAGCTTTTTGTGTACAGCGTATTTTGTGTATCGTATTCGTACGGCTGCATATAACAGTAGTTATTCTAGGCTATAGTACTAATCCCGTAGGCCTATCTCAGTTCAGTTCCGTGATTATTACTATTGATAGTATTATTAATTAGTTTTCATATAGCGCTCCTTCCAGGTTATCGACTTAGAAGCGCTCCTAGTCCAGCCACGGCTAAATAAGACAGTCGTTTAGTTATTAAAGAATAATGGTATACGTGACCGTGTGAACTCTATTCACTACGGTAGGCGTAGAGCAACAGGGAGCTCATTTCTAGGGCCAGCAACCGAAAACGAGCGCCGTTGCTAAACTGTACATTATTATTCCACTTCGGCATAGTCGCCGCCATTGTTGCTTTCAATAATTTCCGAAAATCAGTGACGTTACGAACTTACAAAATAATGACGTTACGCGGGAGGTGTCCACCGTGTTGTTATGACCAATCATATTGCACGAAATTGGAGCGATCACTCAGCAGTCATTAGGGCCTAGGTCACCAAACGCTGCGCTCCGAACGCATTCACCGCTGCCGCTAGTAAGCAAAAACTGTAATGTAAATTAGGTAAATAAAATAATGGTTCCAGTTTCCTCTAGGAGCAAATCGATCGCGCACGATTTGCGCGATCGATTAACCGATCCACCAGACCCTCGCTAGGCGATCGACCAAGGAGATCGATCGATCGATCGCCTCAAATGAGAAGCCCTGGTGGTAACATCAGTGGCGTGAAGAGCGGTAGGTAGCGGGATCGCTTCCCGTACCCTCCCAAAGGTCCACTCAGTCCTATCATTCACGAGATGGCGCGTTGTTAAAATGAGATGTAGGACAAGATGGGCGCCTTGCATGGCTGCCGTATACAGTTAAATTCGACTCCTATAATAACTTGTGATCATCCGTTCATACTGATTTGTAATCATACTGCGTAATTGTCAGAATGAAAATATTAAACGAAGATTATTATTAATTATTGATAATGTCTTCCTCAATCATTGACTGGTTCACTGATTCCCGGACTGACTTACTAACTCACTAACTAACTCACTCACTCATCCACTCACTGACTAACTTCCTCACTGACTCACTTAAATCTCTGAACCATTTTCTTTACTCGTTGATGCTAGATTATATAAACTAAGCCTCTGGACAAGTATGCTTCTACCTTACAAGCTCATAAATGGAGAAAATATAGGGATATCTTTGTTGAACATTATTTTGAATAAGGAAACAGATCTATTACAGTCGGGTTTTAGGAGGCTCAGTTACACCAGGGCATTTGTCTAGTAGCTTCAAACAAGCTTCAAAACGTACTCATGCAGCATATGATCGCCTTTGATGTGTTTAAATATAAGCGACGCTATATAAAGTTGAGATTACATTAGCAATTATCACTACAATTACTCATATATCAATCTTTATATCTATCTGTATCAAAATTCGGCTTACTTTCTTTTTCTCCAGAATTTCAGCGACACTTTCTTGTCCAATGAAACTTCAAAAATATCCTCTCGACACTCAGATCTGTCCAATGATGTTCGAAAGCTGTAAGTATCATTAGGCCTACTCTGTATACACAGCGATTAGTATTTCGTGCAGAATGTTGTTACGAAAGTTCTGCACGTGTCCTATATTTAGAAGAACAGTTACTATTGCACTGTTGAGGCGTATAAGTAAGTAACTGCAAGTACTGCTCAAAAGTGTGACAGAACTACCTTTACACGACACACATACCCAGCTAATTCTTCATACATTGTTTCATAGGCTGCAAAATATAGAAAATATTTCTAATTATGTGTTTTGATCTTTTCTCGGTAAGCCTAATTTTGAGTTAATCAAATAAATAAGTAGAATTGTATTTCAAATCTGCCGGTGCACAATATGAAAGGTAAACTAGCAATTATTGTGTAAATCCATAATAATTAATTCGAAATTAAATTTGATTTCCTAGCAGTTGTATTTGCGGATACATTAAATGCTGTTACATAGTTTAAATTTGCAAGACCTTTCGATATAAAAATCGCTCTCTCGAATTCTCAACGGTGGACAAAGGTCCTTTTAAATTGCTGCACATTTTTCCTGTGAAATATTTATGACGTCTTGGGAAATTGCTTTGCGACTTCGCTGACATTTGACAACGCGGAGCACATCAGAATTACCTCGTTATTTGCGACAATCTGTAACTCGTAATTCCTGTAATTGCATCTACAGTTACAATGTTGCACATTACATCGCAGTGTATAGTACATAGCAGTAACTGAGGTCGGCCGCAGCAGATTTAGAGAGAAACAATCAATGTATACAAGCAGGAAAAGGGGAATTTGATGGCTAGTGTAAGAAAGGCGGCTGTTTGGCGCGGGCACCTGGTTTCATTGGCTAAGGACGCCTTTTATGGAGTCTCTGTCGCTCGTTCTTGGCATCTGTGTTCACCTGCCGTCTAAATACCCTTAGTACTTGTAAAAGGTGCACCTAACAACCTGGACTCTACCGTAAAAGCCATTCTGCCAAGCCTGACATTGGGTGCAAACCCGTTGTTCAAATAAACAGACAAAGGGCTGTTGTTTTCATTGTGTTGTTAACATTTATATTGCAATTTTTATTCTATTATTGCCGACGTTAATAGTTGAATCATGGCATACGTATGTATACAAACTTACATGTATAAATACATGCATATAGATACATGCATACATATAGATCATAGATGCATTCATATAATATACATACATACATGTGGTTATGTATGTGCACAAGCATACATACATAGATGCATACATACATGCTTGCATACACTTAAATACATATATGCAAGAATACATCCCATATTCCCTGACCACGTGAAGAATACAACATCTCTGTAGATATTAAAATCACAGCTCAAGACCTATCTCTTTAAACTATTACATGACTGTCATTTGGTTTTAAACGGTTTTTAAACCTCGGCCTTATTATTTTTATTTTTATTTTCATACATGCTTTCACATTATTATGTGTAATTGTGTTCGTATGTGAGTGCACATACGTATTCCCGTATCTGAATGATTTAGTAGTTTGACTTGCTGTATAAGACAATGGGCCTTTTGAAGTGGAACGCATTGGAATCTCGTTGTTTTCTTTCAGTTGGTTACACGATGGATGTGATGTATTTTTCGTGGTTGCATGAACCCGTTGAGATTGACAGTGCCATCCAACTTCCGCAGTTTCAGCTGAAGGATCACGTTCTTTACGACTGTTCGCAGAACTACACAGGCGGTAAGCTAACTAAAAAAGGCGCTCCAGCAATTCCTTTTCTTTTTGCTTTACTAGGACGAATTAGGCCTACTCGTCGGGGGCATTTCAGAGGAGTGTCTATAGTGTGAGAATCCAGGCTGATATTATGCTTTGTATACGGTCTATGCTGTTCTAGCACACCAGAGCTATGCTCTGCCTTGTTGTTAGGTCAATATGTGTGTTATTATTATTCGCATTTCTGTGTGACTTTGCGCGCGTTAAAACTGTTTGTATCATTATTAATCATCATCATCATCATCATTATCACCGCTATCATCATCATCATCATCATTGAAGGAAGTTGAAGGAAATGGAGACTGGAGAAAAAGGAGTTGATGGACGAAATGAATAGGCAGAAAATTTAGGGTAAGAGTAAAGTAGGACTGAAAGGAAAGAGCTGAAGACACAAATAGAAGCAGATCAGAATGTTTTTATGGTAAGGTAGTGTTAACTAATACGGTTAGACGTAAGCCTAATTGTAACCTTAATCGTAAATGTGAACAGCGCCTTTGCAAGAGTTTCAACTTAGAGACCCTTTCTAGACTAGTAATCGTAATCTTGAAATAACTAAAGCTCTACTTAAAAGCTAAGCACAGTGCGCCACCATATTCGCCAGGCAGCCTAAATGATGCAACAGTTCTTCAAGAACAAAAAGCTCTTCAGTAAATAAGCTGCGCACAAATAACTACAAGCAACCAGCTTCGAAAGGCGATTACTATCAGAAAAAAACCAGCGTTGAGAAAGAGGAGAGAAAAGAAAGAGAGAGAGAAAAACAAGTGGCATAAATGTGTCATATATCCAATGCTTACTATAAACAATGGCTAATGCTATTCTTTCGTTCAGTCTGCTTACTACGTCGGCGCTCGGTTTCTTTGCTCGCCACCAGGGGCGCTGGCGTCAATCATAATTTACAGAAAATCAATGGCGAAAGTTAGACGCAGAATACTAGCGCCCCAAGCGACGAGTCTTGGAAGCATCTCAAACGGTGCCATGTATATATATTTGGAATATACATTTAGTGTATAATATATGTATATTAGGGTGGTCCACGACACAATGGTAAAATTTCATCTTTAACAGAACTGTGCTCCACAAGTCTAAATCTGTTCTACCTCTCCTAAGTAAGATGTGGACCAAATCTGAAGCAGATTGGAGCATTTTTAGAGGTCGCTCAAGGTCGCCAAACATTCTCTTGATAATACCATGGCATAGTGGAAATTATTGACTGTTATCCACTCAAAAATATTAATAAAACCGCTTGCTACTTAATTTTGAAATAACTTTCTTTTAAACTGAAGCTTAGAAATACCAATCTAACATTATTAACTATTCTTTGATGTAGAATGCAAATGTTGGAATTTTTAAAATTCCTTTTAAGAACTCTAAACTTTTGTACTTAGTCAGATTTATTAGTACATTGGTGAATTTTAGGAATTGAAGAGAGTTGACTGTAGAGTTTTTGACATAGCTCATAAACACAATAATGGCAAGAAGCAGTGCTAAAGTTTGGCTGATAGAGAAGGGCACAGAAAAAACTGTATGGGGCCGATCTTCCAACAAAGGTTCCATCCGACGATCATGCTACAAGAACCATGAGGAACAGGTGACAGACTTGCAGTACTAGTCATAGGTGACGGAGAAGAGATATATACTGGGAGTTCCAAAAATTGGCTGCAGAACTGATAACGAACAAGCTGAAGCCTGCCTGAGGACTCTGGATGACTGGGCTCTTCGGATTTCGGAATCTAGTTCGTGGTATATAGTCTATTACATCACTGCCAGCAATACTCGCCTGAAGAATGGTGCCTGCACTTTTATTGAGAATTCAAATTATCAAGAATTAACCTGGATGGCTTGCCGCCATCATGTCATGGAACTTCCTCTTGCTGTTTCGGCTCTTTATCTGGACCTACTGGAGGGTCTGCCATTACTATGCTCAGAAGGTTCCAGCAAAGCCGGTCACACATTGACTAGGCGACAAATGAAGTGGCTTCCGACTACATCTTCTCTTCTAGAAGAAAAAATTGCGAAATTCTACAAGGCAGCTCTTGAAGGGTCACATCAGAGAGAAGACTACGAGGAATTCTTGAAATTCAGTTTGATTTTCCAGGGTGGTGCAAAGAGAGCAAGAGTTTCCTTTCAGGCACCAGGAGCATTCCATCATGCATGTTGGATGGTGAAAGCCATCTTTAGCATTAAAATATTTGTTTCCAGCAGCTGTTCTCTCCAACTGCCAAAGAGAAGCACAGTGTAAAGGAGCTACACTTTTTGTGAGCCTTGTCTATGTGCGGTTCTGGCATGAAGCTCCACTGCCTATAAGAGCACCACTCAATGATCTAGGAGCTCAGTAAATATCTAAATATGAGAGTGGCAAAGGTTGCCTCGACCGCATTCAGTAGGCATATCTGGTACGTTTAAGAAATTTTGGTCAGCCTGTCATTGTTTGACGACAATTGAAGTGGATGTGAAAACACTGATGGTGACAAACCTCCACCTTCCACAGTCCATCAATTATGTGAAGTGCCTTGACCATCCTCCTGAGCCCCTCAGCTCTCTTGGCCTTGCATCTTCCGTCACAGAGAGAACTAATGTCATCGTTGACATTCTGCACTTGAATGGAAAGAGAAGGCCCAAGGTTTCCTGGTAAAGGATCCTAAAGAATGATGCGATCATGACTCCTAACAGGACCTCGTAAAGGCAGTGTAAGTCATGACAGTTATGAACGTCTCTGCTTGGGAGAGCCATTGGTTTGATGCAGCAGAATTAATCGATGACATGCAGTGAAGAGCAGCCGTTCCTTGTTCAGCTCGTGAAACGCCACAGGAGAACCTATCCGTCCTGCTGTAAGGTCACGCTGATGAAGATGACAGAGGACATAGAATGTGTTATTCAAGAAAAGTTCCAGTGTTTCCATAGCAAAATTGAACATTTTGGAACCTTTTCTTATTTTCATTGCTGCACTATATGTTTTAATTCAACTCAAATTCTGTTTTCTGTTCTTAGTGCAGATTACCGATTTCATGCTTAATATGGTGAAAATACCGTGACCTTGAGCGACCTCTAAATACTCATCAATCTTTCCCAAATTTGGTAGAGGTAATAGTGGGCAGCCATAGAACAAAAGGAGGGTTGTGGAGGGCAACTCTGAGACACTTTGTGTTTCTGGACCACCCTAATGTATATGTAGGCTACACTGTAATGGCTTTATGGTGTGAAGGCGAAAGTGGTTATTATAAAAAGGAAAAGGATGCTTTACTTTTGTGCATCACGGATGAGGAGCTTTAAGTCGGTCAGCAGCTTACTGCCGATGAGAGAGCCTATAGGCTATAATTAACAAAAATAACAGAATAATTGTAGCTTTAATAAGGCTTCTACCAGCATTGCGGTAATTAAGGAAAGTATGCAACAATTATACACCGCCGTTAATTGCCTTTGCTTGAACTAGCTTCGAACTAAAAATAACGCTGCCATGTGCTAAAAATATTTCAGCACAGAGCCAAAAAGTGGCGGAGACTGTCGCCACCACTTTTAAAAGTGGTTGTGACCGGACAACACCGTCACAATACAAAGATACCCCGATGGCATAGGGGTAACTATGCCACTATGTCCTCTAGGCTGACCTAGTAGTTTCGACCTTGGGCCGAATCTGGATCGATCTTTTCCTTAATGCTCATTACACAGCGTTTTGAAGAGGTTCTTAACAGACTCCTTAAATGTATACATGGATCATGGATGGATACATAATTGTATAGGTCTTCACTTAACTTTGCAGACTTTACAATTTCGAAATCGTTGCCGCTATATAAATGCCTGTTGACATATATGAAATTACCTAAACAGCTGCGCCTATATGGTGTGCAATCGAAAGGACATTTGTCGTTAGATGCTTCATAGATATTCGCTGGATATTCGATATTGAACGGAGTATTGTTAAGAGGCAGAGAAGCAGAGGGAGGCTGAGAGCTGTCAGTTATGGCGCCGAGACCACTGGACCAAGTCCACCGTCACAGGCTCACAGCCAGCCATGTGTATTGCTGCTGCCTTATCTCGTCCCCTTCTAGGTGAAGGTCCACATTTACGCCTGCATTTGTGTGAAAATGTATTATGAACCCAGTGTCCAATTGTACGCGTAATACGTGTGCGACCGTCTCTATTTCTTCATGTGTTTATAGATAGATAGATAGATGGATGGATGGATGGATGGATGGATGGATGGATGGATGGATGGATGGATGGATGGATGGATGGATGGATGGATGGATGGATGGATGGATGGATGGATGGATGGATGGATGGATGGATGGATGGATGGATGGATGGATGGATGGATGGATGGATGGATGGATGGATGGATGGATGGATGGACGGACGGACGGACAGACAGACAGATAGATAGATGGATAGATCATATCTATCTATCTATCTATCTATCTATCTATCTATCTATCTATCTATCTATCTATCTATCTATCTACGTATGTATGTACTGATATATGTATGTATGTACGAATGTATCTATCTATGTATCTATATACTTGACATAGTACCTCATAAAAGCTTCTGTGTTCCCTATATAATCGAAATGGTGTATACGTGCTCGCGCTGGTATACGGAGATATTTGATTTTTCTGTGTAGTGTTTTGTCGTTGTCTGCATGTGTGCATAACTGCATATTTGTATCTGTGTCTATGTGCGCTGTGCGTAAATACGGATGTGTTTGTGTTAGCATTTCTGCGTGATGTTTAATTGTTTATGAAAGGTTGTTTGTTTGCATATTGTACGCTGCTGCAATTTCATTGATGAGAAACCGCCATGTGTTTCCCAAAACAAGGCATATTTTATTTTTTTAAAGTGGATTCTATGCGCTAAAAATATCTGTTTGTAGAATCAATTTAGGAGAACTATATATATATATATATATATATATATATAATATATATATTTATATATATTTATATATATATGAGCTAGTGACGATCAATAGTCAGAATACATATCAATGCCTTTAAGAGTTCATCATACATACATATATATACATACATAATTCTTTGTTTGTGTATGGGTTTGTGCATTTGTGCCTATGTATGCCCTATATACATGTATGTGTAGAATCTCGATTGCGTCCATTGGCAATGTTGCAAATTCGATTTTCTCGCGTATTGAAAGGAAAATCATTTAAGCTTTGGATTCTGAGGATGGAGTTGCGTCCGACTCCATCTCTGTTCGCGCATCCTCCCACTAAGATCTGTGGAAGATTCCGTCGAAGTATGACTAACGAACCTTAATTCCATTCCACAAAGAATACTTGGCCGCTATACGGGCTTCCATGCATTACAACGTACATTACAACGCCCTTAGGTTTCTTGTCATTCTGTGACTCGTCACTCTTGTCAAGGAATTCTGTGTAATGTATTGAACACTTTTATATTCCTCCGTAATTTTTACTTTTCAATATTTTGTCATTGTATTTGTGTGTGCGTGTATGTATGTATGTGTGTGTGAATGTGTGTCTGATTGTCTGATTGTCTGTCTATAAAAGTCTTCTTGTCTCTCTTCGTCGATCTGCATTTTTGTATACTTCTGTTGCGCCTTCTGAGGTCTTTCAATTCAAATGCTCCGAAGACCTCTCGCAAGTTGTCTGTGTCTGTCAGTCATTCAGTCTGCCTGTATGTCTATCTGTCTGTCTGTCTGTCTGTCTGAAAGTCTGATAGTCAGTCAGTCAGTCTGTTTGTCTGTCGGTCGATCTGTCTGTCTCTCTGTACGTCTGTCCAATCCCATTGCTTTTCTCTCGAAATAACGAACATTATCCGTCGATGGAAGATGATCAATTCAGCTGAAATTTAATGGATCCATCTATTGTCAGACCAAGGCGTGTCTTCAGTTGTCTGCCGGACTATTCACTTCCATCCTTCTATATGTGCGTCTCTATCTGCATAGATATGTAGACGTATGCGTATGTTTTCTGTCGGTTACGAGACTGAAATTCGTTTATATGTGTACTGGGTAACTTGTGTTGCGTGGATCCGCTTTTAGCTGAGAGGAGTCTGTCGGGAATTCCTGGCAGATCTTTCATCGGACGGACGGACATCCTCTGCTTCGAGGAGGATATCGATCGGTGAAGGAGGCAGGGACGGAGGCGACGGTGGGGCAGCGCACGAGACAGAGGGTATGACGATGTGGGAAGGGTAGAGGGCGAGGACGAGGAGGAGAGGGAGGAGGAGGAAGAGGAGGAGGGAGGAGGAGGAAGAGGAGGAGGGAAGGGGATGAGGAAGAGAGGAGAAGACGGTGGGGCAGCGCACGAGGCAGAGGGTATAACGATGAGGGGACGGAACAGGGCGAGGACGAGGAGAAGGAGGTGGAGGAGGAGATGGAGGAGGGAGGAGGAGGAGGAGAAGGAAGGGAGGGAGGGGGAGGAGGAGGAGGAGGAGGAGGCGACGGCGGGGCAGCGCACGAGACAGAGGGTATGACGATGAGGGGAGGGAAGAAGGCGAGGACGAGGAGGAGGAGATGGAGGAGATGGAGGAAAAGAGGAAGAGGAGGAGGAGATGGAGGAGATGGAGGAAAAGAAGAAAGAGGAGGAGGAGATGGAGATGGAGGAAAGAGAAGGAGGCGGAAGAGGAGGAAAGAGGAGGAGGAAGAGGAGAAAAGAGGAGGAGATGGAGGAGATGGAGGAAAAGAGGAAGAGGAGGAGGAGGAGGAGGAGATGGAGGAAAATAGGAAGAGGAGGAGGAGGAGGAGATGGAGGAAAAGAGGAGAAGAGGAGGAGGAGGAGATGGAGGAAAAGAGGAAGAGAAGGAGTGGAGGAGGAAGGAGAAGACGAGTGGAGAGGAAGCGAAGGGAGGAAGTGGAGATTCCTGATTTGCGTTCTGTTCGAAGCTGTGTGTGCTGAGGAGATTCTCTGAGAGCGACCGTTATCATCTGCGGCGGCGTCGGTCGTTCCTTTGTGAGAGATATCTGATAGAATGGAGCCACGACTGGAGAGTCTAATTAGACGAACAGAGCAGAAGAGAGACTGCGCCGCCTCTGTCTAGCGCAGCCATGGATAGGTTATCTATCTATCTGTACGTCTATATGTCTTTCTGTCTGTCTGGATGTATGTCCGTCTGTTTGTTTATGTTGGTGTGAATGTCTGTCTGTGCCTTTCTGTCTGTCTGTTTAACAATTCTGTCGGTATTTACCATTGTTAGTCTAGTCATTTGTCAAGTTCTTTGTTTCTGTCTCTGTCTCTGTCTCTTTCTATCTCTCTCTATCTATCTATGAACCTATCTATCAGTCACTTCATTTCTATCTAATCAATTCGTCCATAACTCTATCACTCCTTCCATCTGTTCCACCCATTCCACCGATTCCACCAATTCCACCCATTTCATCATTCCACCCTTCTACCATTCACCCATTCCACCAATTCCACACATTACACCCATTCCACCAATTCCACACATTACACCCATTCCACCCATTCCACACATTACACCCATTCCACCCATTCCACACATTACATCCATTCCACCTACATGTATTCCACCTATTCCACTATTCCACCCATTTCACTATTCCACTCATTCCACCCGTTCCACCATTCCACTATTCCACCCATACCACCCACTCCATCCATTCCACCCATTCCATTCATTCCACCCATTCCAACAATTCCACCCATTCCACCAATATACCATTCCACCCATTCCACCCATTCCACCCATTCCATTCCACCCATTCCATCCATTCCACCGATTCCACTCGTGATATACTTGTCTTTCCTCATCTAAATCCGCCGTACTAAACTTCCTCATTCCACAGTCAGGCCATTACTACCCGAAATTATTTAGGCACATGTGCATAGGCATCAGCTCTATACGCCCCTAGCGAGGGTTTCGTGTGTCCCTCGGGGTTCAGAGATTATTTGTGGTCATCTGTGGTCATCTGTTGTAATCTGTGGTCATCTGGTGCTGCTGATCTGGTCACTCGATGGACAAATATTTGCCTCGATGAATGATTCATACGCAAACGTTTCCCTGTTCCGTCCCAAACGAATCTCGTTAGGGCCAAGGGAACAATAACAATTAACGGCGCTCATTACAATGATGTCACCCGCGGTTATCCACACATACGCCTACACAAACGCGCCCATACACTTGGTGCACATACAGTACAAACATACATACATAAATGCATGCATACGTAAATGCACATGTGCACACGTAACATAAATACGACACATTTTCAAAAGCACGCATGCACAAGCTCACCAACATCAATCATCTGTATATTCACAGCGCCTTTGTGAGTGTGCAAGGCGCTATATCAATATTGAGATGTGTAGTCCTATAACAACGTTGTGCTGGTCTATATTTAACTGCAGCTGATGGGTGCGTTTCGGGTGCACTTATGAAGATTCTGCGCTCCGTTTTCCTAACTGTTCTGGGTTACTGTACGGAGTAACCTATAACAGAGAACGTTTATAATAGGATGCATCGATATTCTATAATCATTAGTAGGCCATTGTATATGCGCAAACATAATAGAAAGGTGTCGGGCAGTATGGTTGTGGAATTGGTTTCTTGGACGAGGAGGAGGAGGAGGAGGAGGGAGGAAGAAGAGGAGGAGGAGGAGGAGAAGGAAGAGGAGGAAGAGGAGGAGAAGGAGGAGGAAAGAGGAGAAGGAAGAAGAAGAGGAGGAGGAGGATGGGAGAAGAAGAGCGCAATGTCCAATGCGATCAGTCTTCTCGTCTGGCTCTCCATAGAAGCCCAGATCCTGACGACCATCTGTCAAGTCTCCACAAACTATCTAAGCTCTTCTAAATTCTGGCACGACTTCTAATGTATATATACATATGTATATATGTGTCTATATACAATACTTTGCGGTGCACTATGTTGATACATCGTGGAGACTTGGCAGATGGCATATAATTGTGTGTACGTATGTACATGTAATCATGTCATCGTGAACCTATACGTATGTGTGCAACTGTGCATGCATATTATAATATGTACGTATGTGTGAATGTACGCATAATTATATGTATGCATGTATGTATTCATTCATTCGTTCTCATTCATAAATTTATATAGCGCCCCTTCCAGAGGACTACTCAGAGGCGCTCCCGACTCCAGCATGGCCAAAAAGTACAGTTTTGAGCTTAGTAAAGAAAGCTTCAGTAAAAGTCCCAGGGAGCAGGCGTATCTCCTGGGGGAGCCCGTTCCAGACCACTGGGCCCACCACGGAAAAGGCTCGATTCTGCATAGTTGCAGTTCGTGCAAATGGGACTAAGAGCACCCCCTTCTCGGCAGAGCGGAAGGGCGGCGACCTTGAATAGTGAGGGCTGTTAGACCGAAAATTTAAGCGGATGGGGACCGACTGGACAAAAGCACCAAACTTTTTGTGTACTTAGGTTTGGTCATATGGTAATGATTTAGGGTAGGAGCCACGCGATCCGACCACGGGGTCACCCCTCAAAAACCAAGATGGCGGCCAAAAATGGCGCCAACACAGAAAACAATATATATCAGGTCATAGGTAAGCTACAAAAACAAACGAAGTATCAAATTTAACATTATCAAGGTCAAGGGAATCGATTTATCGTAGTGGCAATAGTGTCCGAATGTTACTATCCAAGATGGCGTCCAATATGGCCGCCAACACACAAAAATATGTATATATCAGGTCAGAGGTAAGCTACAATAACAAATGAAGTGTCGAATATAATATTTTCAAGGTCAAGGAATCGATTTATCGTGGTGGCAATAGTGTCCGAATGTTACTATTCAAGATGGCGTCCAATATGGCCGCCAAAACACAAAAATATGTATAAGCTTATATCAGGTCAGAGGTAAGCTACAATAACAAATGAAGTGTCGAATATAATATTTTCAAGGTCAAGGAATCGATTTATCGTGGTGGCAATAGTGTCCGAATGTTACTATTCAAGATGGCGTCCAATATGGCCGCCAACACACAAAAATATGTATATATCAGGTCAGAGGTAAGCTACAATAACAAATGAAGTGTCGAATATAATATTTTCAAGGTCAGGGAATCGATTTATCATAGTGGCAATAGTGTCCGAATGTTACTATCCAAGATGGCGTCCAATATGGCCGCTAACACTCAAAAAAACGATTTTACTAAGTCACCTCACAAATAATTGTTATCAAACAAACTTGATATTGCCAGATACAAATTGATATCATTTAGAAAAGAAACCGGGTACCAGCTCAGCTTTTGACTCTCTTGACCATAATAAGTGTTACTCCTTCAACGCCTTTCTGCTTCTTTTGGGCTGACAGACAAACCGCTATAGTGGCTTCGATCCTTTCTGTCAGAGCGCACTAATCATGTAGTCTTTGGCTTCTGTAGGTCCAGCTGGGTTCTAGCCCCTTTTGGTGTCCCATAGGTTTTAGTGCTGGGCCCAATGCTTTATATTATCTATTCGTCTGGTATTGGGGTCTAGCTGGCGTCATGTGGGCTTGTGCACCAGCTAGGCTATATGCTGACGATGTGCAGACCTACACCCATTGCACCCCAATTGCGGGGTGGATTGCCGTTCAGCAGATGTGCCAAAGCTATGGATGCCCTTCCACTTGGTTAGCATCCAATCGCCTGCTTCTAAACGCCTCTAAGAATAAATTAATTTGTTTGGGTTGTGGTAAATGGTTGGCGAGCATTGACCGATGCCTGGTTTCGGAAAAGTTCCCGCATGTCACCTTATTGGAATCGGTCCGGGACTTGAGGTAACTTTGTTTTTCTCAGCACATAAATGAGCTTGCCCTTAGCTGCAATTATCAGCTACGTCAATTGAGGGTTATTTCTCGCTCCCTGTCCCGTGACACTGCTGTGATCCTTATCCATGCTTTTGTTACTAGCAGATTGGATCACTGCAGTTTGATCCTGGTGGGCAGTGGTGGGTTTGCCACAGAGCCACTTGGACTAATTGGGCGCCGTGGACGGTTTTTCGTTCAGCTGCTCGTCTTAGAGGGGCTTTCCCAAATATGCTCTTGTTTCTGTATTATATGTGGGATGTAATGTACTGGCTCTCTGTCCCACAACGCATCTCTAATAGGGTTGCTGTTTTGGGCTGGCGGTGCATCCTTGGCTGTGCCTCGGTCTATCGGAGTGATCTTTGTCGTCTGCTTTCTGATACAGCTGCAATGGTTGTACGGTTGTACCTTCCATCTAGAATGGTCTCCCATTAGAGATTCGTCAACTGCCTACGGGTAGTGCCCCTGCATTTAATAAGTTACCAAAGTCTAATAATTAGTGCCGAAGCTGGGCTGGGAGCGCCTCTGAGTAGGTCTCCTGAAGGGGCGTAATATCAAATTCCTTGAATAAATGAATGGATAGGTAAGCCACAATAACAAATGAAGTGGCAATAGTGCGGGAATGCTACAATTCAAGAAATCATAAAGAGATCTTCAAAGTCAAAACCTTATATGATCTGCTTCTGCTGTTGTCAGCGCTACAAATAGAATCAAACAGCTCAGTGACAGTCCGCTTAGAGTTTTCGTCAGTGTTGAGAAGATGATCGTCCCGAAGAGCGATTCCAAAGGCCCCCCATCCCGGCTTTATGAGCTGAGATATACCTATTTTTGAGTGTTGGCGGCCATATTGGACAGTAACATTCGGACACTATTGCCACTACGATAAATCGATTCCTTGACCTTGAAAATATTATATTCGACACTTCATTTGTTATTGTAGCTTACCTCTGACCTGATATATACATATTTTTTTGTGTGTTGGCGGCCATATTGGACGCCATCTTGAATAGTAACATTCGGACACTATTGCCACCACGATAAATCGATTCCTTGACCTTGAAAATATTAGATTCGACACTTCATTTGTTATTGTAGCTTGCCTCTGACCTGATATAAGCTTATACATATTTTTGTGTTTTGGCGGCCATATAGGACGCCATCTTGATAGTAACATTCGGACACTATTGCCACCACGATAAATCGATTCCTTGACCTTGAAAATATTATATTCGACACTTCATTTGCTATTGTAGCTTACCTCTGACCTGATATATACATATTTTTGTGCGTTGGCGGCCATATTGGACGCCATCTTGAATAGTAACATTCGGACACTATTACTACTACGATAAGTCGATTCCTTGACCTTGAAAATATTATATTCGACACTTCATTTGCTATTGTAGCTTACCTCTGACCTGATATATACATATTTTTGTGTGTTGGCGGCCATATTGGACGCCATCTTGGATAGTAACATTCGGACACTATTGCCACTACGATAAATCGATTCCTTGACCTTGAAAATATTATATTCGACACTTCATTTGCTATTGTAGCTTACCTCTGACCTGATATATACATATTTTTGTGTGTTGGCGGCCATATTGGACGCCATCTTGGATAGTAACATTCGGACACTATTGCCACTACGATAAATCGATTCCTTGACCTTGATAATGTTATATTTGATACTTCGTTTGTTTTTGTAGCTTACCTATGACCTGATATATACTGTTTTCTGTGTTGGCGCCATTTTTGGCAGCCATCTTGGTTTTTGAGGGGTGACCCCGTGGTCGGATCGCGTGGCTCCTACCCTAAATCATTACCATATGACCAAACCTAAGTACACAAAAAGTTTGGTGCTTTTGTCCAACCGGTCCCCTTCATCTTGCTAACAGCCCTCACTAGAATACCCGAGGGGCAGCAAAGCTCCCGCAGTTATACTGGGGCAGATGGCATATAGACCCAGCTGACATATGTATGTATGTATGTATGTATGTATGTATGTATGTATGTATGTATGTATGTATGTATGTATGTATGTTGTATGAATGACCACTGTGTCCCGCTTGTTATACGCGTCACCGGCATGGTTGGGTTTTGCGGGGCAGCAGGAGCGCAATAGACTACAGTCCGTGATGGACCGTCTGGTCCGACTACGCTACCTTCCAGAGAGTAACCCAACATTAGAACAGTTGTATAGAACGGCAGATAGGAACCTCTTTACTGCTGCCTTGGCGGACCCCGGACATGTTCTGAACCCGCTCCTCCCTCCTGTAAAGACACTCCCCTATTCCCTGCGTCCCAGACCACATGACCGAATTGTCCCACAAGCTGACAACTTAATGAGAAAACGTTTTTAACAAGAATGCTTTATAATGTGTAATTTCATGTAAACCAAAGTGCGGTTATGCAGTTGGATAAATAAAGAATATACTTACTTACTTACTTACTTACTTTATGTATGTATGTATGTATGTATGTATGTAGGTACTTAAGTATGCTTGTTTGTTTGCATGTTTGTACGTATGTATGTATGCACTTGAGTATGTACGTATGCCTACAGTAAGCTCATTACTTATGTTGTGCTGCTAGGCTTTGAAATTTGGCCTAAAAATTGTTTGCAGTACCAGATCAATTGAAGTGATTTTATGAGTGCGCGTTTCGATTTTCACATGAATATATAACGCAAATTGTTGACAGCCATCTCGAGGGAGCTGAAACTCTTGAAATATTCCATGACTATGAAACGACCACCGTGTCCATGCATCCCGGTAACAATAATAAGTGCGATTGTGGCTTACATATCTTCGTTTCCAATACGCTAAGGTCTGCCACTCGACTAAGCACGCACAGTATACTGTCCAGCTTTTTCTACGGCGATCTTGACGGATACCGTCACTGAAGCGATCACTGCTATCTTCGCAGCTGACAACAGGGAGACTGGACTGGACTGGCTGCACCTATAGCCACGAACCGATAAGCCAAAACGTCTCCCGGTGTCCCGCAGTGATAAGGTTACTTTCTCGACCGACTCTTTTGTCTCAGATATGCTATCCGTGACACTCCCCCTCCCTCTCCACCCATCCTCTCCCCTTCCCGCAACCACCGACGGCTATCGATCGATCGGTTCCGTGCGTCCATCCATTCCTCTCTTTCCATCTGACCCGGGTTTCCACTCGGAACTGCGAGGGTCCCAGCTGATGGATGCGTCTTGCAGAGGCCAGCGCAGCTCGTCTCATCTTCAAGCACCGGAAAAGACGAACAGAGCGGTCCTTATATATCCGGCTCTCCATCAATTGCACGAGGCCCAATCGACGGATGCTGCTGCAACTGTGGCTGCTGCAACTGCGACTGTTGAGGACTGAGACAAAAACTCTGACTTCCAGACATTAGCGGAAGCATTGCTTACACCTTAGTCATACATAGATGCAAACAGGTAACACTACAACCATGGGGGCCCGATAGCGCATTGGATAACATCTGGCGTAGAGAGCGAGAGGTACCGAGTTCGAGTCCCGTAGGGCGGATATGCTTTGTAGGCTGCTATTAGCGCCGTGTATTGCAGGCTGTCTGTTCTGTTAGTAGTTAAGATTGTTTCAATTGCATAACATGTAAATGTACAGCGCAGTGCGTTTGTCAGGTGCTTGATTAAAGAAAAGATATTATTTTTTATAGCTGGTGCTCTACCTAACTATTAAGGTATGCGAAACACACAATAATAATTTTTAGCGCTTCTGAAAAGTTATTCTGAGAGAGGCACTATATAAATCTTTAGATACAATACAATACAATACAATACAATAATCAGGGACAACAAACATTACTTTATCGGAGTCCGTATAATACCGTGGCTTACATTGAAATTTCAGTTACTTTCATTGTTGTTCTGCCTACCTCGTTTAAACTGTCTGCAATGCTGAACCTCTCCTGTTGATTCTTTTACTCCAGTTACCGCATCCTTTTCAATCGCTGTTATTGCTGTTTCAGTATCTATTTATATTTCTACTCCTATCGCTGTTTCTTCTCCTATTGCTATTTCTGCTTCTGTTGGGTTTTCTGCTGTTGATGATATGCAATACAATACAATGCAAATGTATTTGATGCTGCCCTCCTTCCAAAGTTCAGAAGTGCACACGACCATACGACAGAACATCGATTGCACAGACACAATTATGAGCAGCTTATTGAAACGCACTATATCAAATTAAGTTCGCAATAACCAGGCTGCAGTCCGTAATAACCAGGCTGCAGTCCGAATAACCAGGCTGCAAACCGAAATAACCAGGCTGCAGTCCGCAATAACCAGGCTGCAGTCCGAATAACCAGGCTGCAGTTCGCAATAACCAGGCTGCAGTCCGAATAACCAGGCTGCAGTCCGAATAACCAGGCTGCAGACCGAAATAACCAGGCTGCAGACCGAAATAACCAGGCTGTAGACCGAAATAACCAGGCTGCAGACCGAAATAACCAGGCTGTAGACCGAAATAACCAGGCTGCAGACCGAAATAACCAGGCTGCAGTTCGCTATAACCAGGCTGCAGTCCGCAATAACCAGGCTGCAGTTCGCAATAACCAGGCTGCAGTCCGAAATAACCAGGCTGCAGACCGAAATAACCAGGCTGCAGTCCGCAATAACCAGGCTGCAGTTCGCAATAACCAGGCTGCAGTCCGAATAACCAGGCTGCAGTCCGAATAACCAGGCTGCAGACCGAAATAACCAGGCTGCAGTTCGCTATAACCAGGCTGCAGTCCGCAATAACCAGGCTGCAGTCCGTAATAACCAGGCTGCAGTCCGAATAACCAGGCTGCAGTCCGCAATAACCAGGCTGCAGTCCGTAATAACCAGGCTGCAGTCCGAATAACCAGGCTGCAGACCGAAATAACCAGGCTGCAGTCCGCAATAACCAGGCTGCAGTTCGCAATAACCAGGCTGCAGTCCGAATAACCAGGCTGCAGTTCGCAATAACCAGGCTGCAGTCCGCAATAACCAGGCTGCAGACCGAAATAACCAGGCTGCAGACCGAAATAACCAGGCTGCAGTTCGCTATAACCAGGCTGCAGTTCGCAATAACCAGGCTGCAGTCCGTAATAACCAGGCTGCAGTCCGAATAACCAGGCTGCAGACCGAAATAACCAGGCTGCAATCCGCAATAACCAGGCTGCAGTTGGCAATAACCAGGCTGCAGTCAGAATAACCAGGCTGCAGTCCGAATAACCAGGCTGCAGACCGAAATAACCAGGCTGCAGACCGAAATAACCAGGCTGCAGTTGGCTATAACCAGGCTGCAGTCCGCAATAACCAGGCTGCAGACCGAAATAACCAGGCTGCAGTTCGCTATAACCAGGCTGCAGTCCGAAAAACCAGGCTGCAGACCGAAATAACCAGGCTGCAGTCCGCAGTAACCAGGCTGCAGTCCGTTATAACCAGGCTGCAGTCAGAATAACCAGGCTGCAGTCCGAATAACCAGGCTGCAGACCGAAATAACCAGGCTGCAGACCGAAATAACCAGGCTGCAGTTCGCAATAACCAGGCTGCAGTCCGCAATAACCAGGCTGCAGACCGAAATAACCAGGCTGCAGTTCGCTATAACCAGGCTGCAGTCCGAAAAACCAGGCTGCAGACCGAAATAACCAGGCTGCAGTCCGCAGTAACCAGGCTGCAGTCCGTTATAAGCAGGCTGCAGTCCGAATAACCAGGCTGCAGACCGAAATAACCAGGCTGCAGTCCGCAATAACCAGGCTGCAGTTCGCAATAACCAGGCTGCAGTCCGCAATAACCAGGCTGCAGTTCGCAATAACCAGGCTGCAGTCAGAATAACCAGGCTGCAGTCCGAATAACCAGGCTGCAGACCGAAATAACCAGGCTGCAGACCGAAATAACCAGGCTGCAGTTCGCTATAACCAGGCTGCAATCCGCAATAACCAGGCTGCAGTCCGTAATAACCAGGCTGCAGTCAGAATAACCAGGCTGCAGTCCGAATAACCAGGCTGCAGACCGAAATAACCAGGCTGCAGACCGAAATAACCAGGCTGCAGTTCGCTATAACCAGGCTGCAGTCCGCAATAACCAGGCTGCAGTTCGCAATAACCAGGCTGCAGTCCGAATAACCAGGCTGCAGACCGAAATAACCAGGCTGCAGACCGCAATAACCAGGCTGCAGTTTGCAATGACCAGGCTGCAGTCCGAATAACCAGGCTGCAGTCCGTAATAACCAGGCTGCAGTCCGAATAACCAGGCTGCAGACCGAAATAATCAGGCTGCAGTTCGCAATAACCAGGCTGCAGTTCGCAATAACCAGGCTGCAGTCCGAATAACCAGGCTGCAGTTCGCAATAACCAGGCTGCAGTCCGAATAACCAGGCTGCAGTCCGAATAACCAGGCTGCAGACCAAAATAACCAGGCTGCAGACCGAAATAACCAGGCTGCAGTCCGCAATAACCAGGCTGCAGTCCGCAATAACCAGGCTGCAGACCGAAATAACCAGGCTGCAGACCGAAATAACCAGGCTGCAGTCCGCAATAACCAGGCTGCAGTCCGCAATAACCAGGCTGCAGTCCGCAATAACCAGGCTGCAGTCCACAAAAAACAGGCTGCAGACCGAAATAAACAGGCTGCAGTCCGCAATAACCAGGCTGCAGTTCGCAATAACCAGGCTGCAGTCCGAATAACCAGGCTGCAGACCGAAATAACCAGGCTGCAGTCCGCAATAACCAGGCTGCAGTTCGCAATAACCAGGCTGCAGACCGAAATAACCAGGCTGCAGACCGAAATAACCAGGCTGCAGTTCGCAATAACCAGGCTGCAGACCGAAATAACCAGGCTGCAGTCCGCAATAACCAGGCTGCAGTTCGCAATAACCAGGCTGCAGTCCGAATAACGAGGCTGCAGTTCGCAATAACCAGGCTGCAGTCCGAATAACCAGGCTGCAGTCCGAATAACCAGGCTGCAGACCAAAATAACCAGGCTGCAGACCGAAATAACCAGGCTGCAGTCCGCAATAACCAGGCTGCAGTCCGCAATAACCAGGCTGCAGACCGAAATAACCAGGCTGCAGACCGAAATAACCAGGCTGCAGTCCGCAATAACCAGGCTGCAGTCCGCAATAACCAGGCTGCAGTCCACAAAAAACAGGCTGCAGACCGAAATAAACAGGCTGCAGTCCGCAATAACCAGGCTGCAGACCGCAATAACCAGGCTGCAGTCCGCAATAACCAGGCTGCAGTTCGCAATAACCAGTCTGCAGTTCGCAATAACCAGGCTGCAGTTCGCAATAACCAGGCTGCAGTCCGCAAAAACTGGCTGCAGAGCGAAATAACCAGGCTACAGTCCGCAATTACCAGGCTGCAGACCGAAATAACCAGGCTGCAGTCCGCAATAACCAGGCTGCAGACCGAAATCACCAGGCTGCAGACCGAAATAACCAGGCTGCAGTTCGCAATAACCAGGCTGCAGTCCGCAATAACCAGGCTGCAGTCCGCAATAACCAGGCTGCAGTCCGCAATAACCAGGCTGCAGTCCGCAATAACCAGGCTGCAGTCCGAATAACCAGGCTGCAGTCCGAATAACCAGGCTGCAGACCGAAATAACCAGGCTGCAGACCGAAATAACCAGGCTGCAGTTCCAATAACCAGGCTGCAGTCCGCAATAACCAGGCTGCAGTCCGTAATAACCAGGCTGCAGTCCGAATAACCAGGCTGCAGACCGAAATAACCAGGCTGCAGTTCGCTATAACCAGGCTGCAGTCCGCAATAACCAGGCTTCAGTCCGTAATAACCAGGCTGCAGTCCGAAAAACCAGGCTGCAGACCGAAAAACCAGGCTGCAGTCCACAATAACCAGGCTGCAATTCGCAATAACCAGGCTGCAGTCCGCAATAACCAGGGTGCAGTTCGCAATAACAAGGCTGCAGTCCGAATAACCAGGCTGCAGTCCGAATAACCAGGCTGCAGATCGAAATAACCAGGCTGCAGACCGAAATAACCAGGCTGCAGTTCGCTATAACCAGGCTGCAGTCCGAATAACCAGGCTGTAGACTGAAATAACCACGCTGCAGACCGTAATAACCATGCTGCAGTCTGCAATAACCAGGCTGCAGTCCGTAATAACCAGGCTGCAGTCCGAATAACCAGGCTGCAGACCGAAATAACCAGGCTGCAGTCCGCAATAACCAGGCTGCTGTTCGCAATAACCAGGCTGCAGTCCGAATAACCAGGCTGCAGTTCGGAATAACCAGGCTGCAGTCCGAATAACCAGGCTGCAGTCCGAATAACCAGGCTGCAGACCGAAATAACCAGGCTGCAGACCGAAATAACCAGGCTGCAGTTCGCTATAACCAGGCTGCAGTCCGCAATAACCATGTTGCAGTCCGAATAACCAGGCTGCAGACCGAAATAACCAGGCTGCAGTCCGTAATAACCAGGCTGCAGACCGAAATAACCAGGCTGCAGTTCGCAATAACCTGGCTGCAGTCCGCAATAACCAGGCTGCAGTCCGCAAAAACCAGGCTGCAGACCGAAATCACCATGCTGCAGTCCGCAATAACCAGGCTGCAGACCGAAATAACCAGGCTGCAGTCCGCAATAACCAGGCTGCAGACCAAAATAACCAGGCTGCAGACCGAAATAACCAGGCTGCAGTTCGTAATAACCAGGCTGTAGTTCGCAATAACCAGGCTGCAGTCCGCAAAAACCAGGCTGCAGACCGAAATAACCAGGCTACAGTCCGCAATAACCAGGCTGGAGACCGAAATAACCAGGCTGCAGTCCGCAATAACCATGCTGCAGACCGAAGTCACCAGGCTGCAGACCGAAATAACCAGGCTGCAGTTCGCAATAACCAGGCTGCAGTTCGCAATAACCAGGCTGCAGACCGAAATAACCAGGCTGCAGTCCGCAATAACCAGGCTGCAGTCCGCAATAACCAGGCTGCAGTCCACAATAACCAGGCTGCAGTCCGCAAAAACCAGGCTGCAGACCGAAATAACCAGGCTGCAGTTCGCAATAACCATGCTGCAGACCGAAATCACCAGGCTGCAGACCGAAATAACCAGGCTGCAGTTCGCAATAACCAGGCTGCAGACCGAAATAACCAGGCTGCAGTTCGCAATAACCAGGCTGCAGTCCGAAAAAACCAGGCCTCAGTTCGCAATAACCAGGCTGCAGTCCGCAATAACCAGGCTGCAGTCCGCAATAACCAGGCTGCAGTCCGCAATTGCCAGGCTGCAGTCCGCAATAACCAGGCTGCAGACCGAAATAACCAGGCTGCAGTCCGCAATAACCAGGCTGCAGTTCGCAATAACCAGGCTGCAGTCCGAATAACCAGGCTGCAGTTCGCAATAACCAGGCTGCAGTCCGAATAACCAGGCTGCAGTCCGAATAACCAGGCTGCAGTCCGAAATAACCAGGTTGCAGACCGAAATAACCAGGCTGCAGTTCGCTATAACCAGGCTGCAGTCCGCTAATAACCAGGCTGCAGTCCGTAATAACCAGGCTGCAGTCCGAATAACCAGGCTGCAGACCGAAATAACCAGGCTGCAGTCCACAATAACCAGGCTGCAGTTCGCAATAACCAGGCTGCAGTCCGCTATTACCAGGTTGCAGTTCGCAATAACAAGGCTGCAGTCCGAATAACCAGGCTGCAGTCCGAATAACCAGGCTGCAGACCGAAATAACCAGGCTGCAGTTCGAAAAACCAGGCTGCAGTTCGCTATAACCAGGCTGCAGTCCGCAATAACCAGGCTGCAGTCCGAATAACCAGGCTGCAGACCGAAATAACCAGGCTGCAGTCCGTAATAACCAGGCTGCAGTCCGAAATAACCAGGCTGCAGACCGAAATAACCAGGCTGCAGTCCTCAATAACCAGGCTGCAGTTCGCAATAACCAGGCTGCAGTCCGCAATAACCAGGCTGCAGTTCGCAATAACCAGGCTGCAGTCCGAATAACCAGGCTGCAGTCCGAATAACCATGCTGCAGACCGAAATAACCATGCTGCAGACCGAAATAACCAGGCTGCAGTTCGCTATAACCAGGCTGCAGTCCGCAATAACCAGGCTGCAGTTCGCAATAACCAGGCTGCAGTCCGAATAACCAGGCTGCAGACCGAAATAACCAGGCTGCAGTCCGCAATAACCAGGCTGCAGTCCGAAATAACCAGGCTGCAGACCGAAATAACCAGGCTGCTGACCGAAATAGCCAGGCTGCAGTTCGCAATAACCAGGCTGCAGTCCGCAATAACCAGGCTGCAGTCCGTAATAACCAGGCTGCAGTCCGAATAACCAGGCTGCAGACCGAAATAACCAGGCTGCAGTCCGAAATAACCAGGCTGCAGTTCGCAATAACCAGGCTGCAGTTCGAATAACTAGGCTGCAGTTCGCAATAACCAGGCTGCAGTCCGAATAACCAGGCTGCAGACCGAAATAACCAGGCTGCAGTCCGCAATAACCAGGCTGCAGTTCGCAATAACCAGGCTGCAGACCGAAATAACCAGGCTGCAGACCGAAATAACCAGGCTGCAGTTCGCAATAACCAGGCTGCAGACCGAAATAACCAGGCTGCAGTCCGCAATAGCCAGGCTGCAGTTCGCAATAACCAGGCTGCAGTCCGAATAACGAGGCTGCAGTTCGCAATAACCAGGCTGCAGTCCGAATAACCAGGCTGCAGTCCGAATAACCAGGCTGCAGTCCGAATAACCAGGCTGCAGTCCGCAATAACCAGGCTGCAGTCCGTAATAACCAGGCTGCAGTCCGAATAACCAGGCTGCAGACCGAAATAACCAGGCTGCAGTCCGTAATAACCAGGCTGCAGTCCGAATAACCAGGCTGCAGACCGAAATAACCAGGCTGCAGTCCGCAATAACCAGGCTGCAGTCAGAATAACCAGGCTGCAGTCAGAATAACCAGGCTGCAGACCGAAATAACCAGGCTGCAGTCCGCAATAACCAGGCTGCAGTTCGCAATAACCAGGCTGCAGTCCGAATAACCAGGCTGCAGTTCGCAATAACCAGGCTGCAGTCCGAATAACCAGGCTGCAGTTCGAAATAACCAGGCTGCAGTCCGAAATAACCAGGCTGCAGTTCGCAATAACCAGGCTGCAGTCCGAATAACCAGGCTGCAGTTCGCAATAACCAGGCTGCAGTCAGAATAACCAGGCTGCAGTTCGCAATAACCAGGCTGCAGTCAGAATAACCAGGCTGCAGTCAGAATAACCAGGCTGCAGTCAGAATAACCAGGCTGCAGACCGAAATAACCAGGCTGCAGTCCGAAATAACCAGGCTGCAGTTCGCAATAACCAGGCTCTAGTTCGCAATAACCAGGCTGCAGTCCGCAATAATTGCCGGATCTCACTGGATATCAAATCCGCCACCTAAACTATATACGTGTAGATGAGATCTGCAGTTTTCTTTTGCAACAGTTATCGACCATATGATTCTTGTTTTACACATTTGTGTGTTTTCCGAATAGTGATTAGCGAGTATCGGTTGTACAGATTAGTCAGATAGGTGTAGGTTTTAGATTTGAACATTTTTGGTCAGCCTCTGGATGATCAATTTAACCACTGAATGTGAGTGAAGGACTTGCTCAAGGTCCCTATACAGTGATCGTCTCATGAGTGAAGGCTCGAATCCATGCTCTCAGCATTACAGGCCGAGCTCTCCAACCAACTGGCCACTGATATTAAATTTTGTTCTTATTGGTGTTTCTTCTTCTAGTATTACTTCTTCTGCTATTGTTATTTCTGCTGCTGTTGGTTTTCTGCTGTTGATACCATTTCTGCTCCCATTGTTGCTTCTTCTCCTATTACTATTTCTTTTGTATTGTTACTTCTGCTTCTGTTGGTTTTTCTGCTGTTGCTATTTTCTGCTCCCATTGTTGCTTCTTCGCCTATTACTATTTCTCTAAGTAAGTAAGTAAGTAAGTGTGTTCTTTATTAAACGCTGGCAAACGCACGGCGCTGTACATACAAAGTTATACAAAGTTATCAAATAGCAGCGGAAAAGTTAGTTAATAGTAAACTAAAAAACACAATGGCCTAGCTGTACAACATCCTAGCCAGGAAACCGCGCCTGGTGAGGGAATCAAATCTAGAAAGAACACGGTTATGTTAGCTACTGTTATTTCTGCTTCTATTGGTCTTTCTGCTGTTGATGTTATTTCTGCTCCAATTGTTGCCTCTTCTCATATTACTATTTCTTTTGTACTGTTACTTCTGTTGGTCTTTCTACTCCTATTGCTAATTTCGCTGTGTCTGACTTCTGGTCGCATTGGTATCTGTTCCTGCTGGTGAAGCGCTCGTCTTCCGCGGTGCGTTAGTTCAGCACACATGATCTCCGCAGCGGAGTTAAGGGTCGCGTGAGGAGCGGCGCTTCCGACGACAAGGGCCAGCGGTATAATGAGGACGAAGGCTTTACGATTATTAATGAAGAGGGTCGACGGAGGTCTTAATAATTTCACCCCCTTCATATGGTCGACGTAAAACTCGGACGACGGCGAGGAAGATGCCACTCCCTGTCGAGGGGCAGACGATCGATAACGACACACGGTCGAACCGAAACACGGCGGTCATTCACTCACAAATTTTCATCTACTCTCTGTCTGTATGTCTGTCTCTCTGTTCGTCTGTCTGCATGTGTGTATGTCTTCGCTCTATCATTTGTACATCGGCAGTCAGTCTGTCTGTCTGTTTGTCTGCCTCTGACACACACATATTATCTATCTCTGTCCGTCTGCATGTCTGCATGGCGGTCAGTCAATCAGTCAGTCATTTAGTCAGTCAATCAGTCAGTCAATCAGTCAGTCATTCAGTCAGTCAATCAGTCAGTCAATCAGTTTATCAGTCAGTCAGTCAGCCAGCCAGCCAGTCAGTCAGTCAGTCTATCAGTCAGTCGTTCAGTCAGTCAATCAGTCAGTCGTTCAATCAGTCAATCAGTTTATCAGTCAGTCAGTCAGGCAGTCTATCTTTCTGCACCTTTCTGTATCTTTCTGACACATACTTTCTCCTTCTCTGCCGTATATCTGACGCTGTCTCGTCTGCTGGTTGTCTCTGTCCCAGTGTCTATGTCTCTTGTCTCTCTGAATTCCTCTGCCTTTGTGTAACTGTATATCTATTGCTATCTTCCTTTGCTCCGGTGATCGACTGTCTAGGAATTGCATGCTAATTCACCGGAACGTATGCGAATACGCATACATCCGAACATTTCAAAGGCGCCTTGAAACTACCTCTCGATGGCGCTCCTCGCTGGCGTTCAGTATCTAGGAATTAAAGTAAATGCTCGAACACCTGGGAAAGGTTCCTGCTGGTCGGCTCTCGTATGCACGTGGAATCTCGTAAATGCAAAGTAACTTCACATAGATTACATCCGTGGTATATGCTGTAGTACGTAATGTACGTAAATGAGAACATTTGTTGATTGACGGCACTCTGCTCTTCTGTAAAAAGAGCGCTGGGACTCTGTGCAGTTTAAAGCTAAAATGTACGTAATTGAACTGCTTGAAAAGATCCCAACGGAATATTTGAAGGAAGGCAATGATACCTACTGTAGACGTATACCTTTACGATGAGAGCACCGGGTGATTGATTTGGGTGAAACCTAGGCCTATGTCACTGAGCCGATTCTCAGACGTATGTGGCATCATGTGGCTTAGTGTCTTGAGTTAGGCAGACAGACAGACAGACAGGTGATGTAAACAGACAGAAAGGCAGATGGATAGACAGTGTCTAACTGACACTATTATTATTATTATTATTATTATTATTATTATTATTATTATTATTATTATTATTATTATTATTATTATTATTATTATTATTATTATTATTATCATCGTCATCGTCATCGTCATCGTCATCGTCATCGTCATCGTCATCGTCATCGTCATCGTCATCGTCATCGTCATCGTCATCGTCATCGTCATCGTCATCGTCATCGTCATCGTCATCATCGTCATCGTCATCGTCATCGTCATCGTCATCGTCATCGTCATCGTCATCGTCATCGTCATCGTCATCGTCATCGTCATCGTCATCGTCATCGTCATCGTCATCGTCATCGTCATCGTCATCGTCATCGTCATCGTCATCGTCATCGTCATCGTCATCGTCATCGTCATCGTCATCGTCATCGTCATCGTCATCGTCATCGTCATCGTCATCGTCATCGTCATCGTCATCGTCATCGTCATTGATTATTATCATTAGTATTAATATAATAATAATATTAATAAAATTAATTAATTAATTAATTACTAACTTTTATAGAGCCGGTGTCTAATGCCCAAGGCATCAACCGATGGCACATTATTGCCACCCTATAATCAAGTCAACATCGAGAAGTGCAGTCCTCTGAGACAGAGAGAGACATCCTCTAGTGGATAAGCATACTTTCTGGCTGAATAAATAAACAGATGAACAAATGCCACATACATACAGACATACATGAGCAGTAGCGAGACAGCCATAGACCGACAAACACGGACAATATGGCGCAGTGGTATTAATATATAACTGGAACCGGTGGTTCGAAACCGCCAATAAGTTGGTTAATATAAAGTTACCAGCACTCGTGAATAAGCTGGTGCCCTGCGCTTGGCTTTCGAGTGGCGCTTTAGAAGTTTGGAGATTACGATTACGATTACCGTTCAACGACGCTGTGTCGTAAAACTCCGCCACTGATCATACTCTGTCAGTGCCAGTCCCAAGCCTGGATGAAAGAGGAGGGCGACGTTAATGGTCTTTGTTACTACACAGTGGTCGTTAAACAGTAAACAAGAAGAAGAAGAAGCTGTGTCGCAACAAAGATGACCTCCTCCATTATCCAGACATGGGACTGGCACTGCCAGAACACGGGCTGCGGCGGAGTTAGCCACTAAGCAGTTACGTGGGAGAATTTATATTCGTCTTCCGCAAGTACGATCCAGATGATCTGGAGCTTCAGCGCCGCTCAATCAATTAACGTCCGAAAGATCGAGGCTCGGTCTCTGCAAGCTGCCAATTGATTTGCTGGCCTTTACCGATCGACGACGTCCAGGCGACAGGACGTGTCCCTATGGTCCGCTGAGGACAGAGTTGACGCCAGTCGTCTGGCCGATGAGGGACAGAGGGACAGAGAACGATAATTTACAGACGAAGGATATGCGCAGTTTTGATCGAACGGTTTATCAGAAGCTGACCCACACGACATGGTTCTTGTCCATCTGACTTAACTTGGACTCCCTGATGTGTGGATCTATACATGTGATTATGTATGCATGTATGTATGTATGTGTGTGGATGTATGTATGATATTATGTGTGTAACTCTGAATATCTTAACTCATATATAACCTCCAGACCAGCGTCGAGCATATAGTCAGAACACAGAGGCAGAGCGATCTCCTACTTAGCCCGGAAACACAAAACACAGAATCCGGAACAACAATGGTGGTTAAAAAGTTCTTTACGGATAAGTAGGGTGATCGAGTAGGGTGTGGATAGCCATGGGAAGTGTATGCATGTATATATGCTGTTATGTATGTGTATATGTATCAATCAGTAAATCAATATCAAGGGTCCCTCACATGTAGGTATGTTTGACGTTTGACTTAACTGTTGTGCGAAATGTACACTCTTAAGAGGTTCTTTTTAACGGTGCTATATAAACATATTATTATTATATACGTTTATTGGTTTTACACAAACCGCTCTCAGGTACATTGCATATATAGAGAGTTTAAGAGCTATTATTAAACCAGTCCAGGTAAAACAAAATGATGCGACAGAGAGGTTTACCGTATCTTTAGCTGTATTTAGTTAGACAGATAAACATTATGTACTGTATGCTTGACGTAACTCTTGTATGACATCCACTGACTGCGCTATATAAACCTGTGGTTGTGTGTGTGTGTCATGTGTTTTCCAGGCGCCTTTCCGTGTCTGGAGATCCGGTTCATCCTTCGTCGAGACGTCGGCTACTTCCTCATCCAGATCTACGTCCCATCGATGCTGATCGTCATCCTGTCCTGGGTCTCGTTCTGGATCAACGTAGACGCCTCCCCTGCCCGCGTCTCGATCGGTCTCCTCACCGTACTCACGACGACGACGCAGAGTACGGGCATCAACTCTGCCCTGCCCAAAGTGTCTTACATCAAGGCCATAGACGTCTGGATGTCTGTCTGCCTTGTCTTCGTCTTTACGGCCCTCCTCGAGTACGCTGTCGTCAACGTACTGGCGCGCAGGCGAGGGGTACGCATTCTGCACTCGATCCCGAGGCCACAGTTCGGCCTTCCCATCCAACAGCTGCAGCAACCCCCGCCGAAAGAAAACGCCAACGCTGAAAGCCAACTCGATCAGGTGAAGCAAAGGGTTTCTTCTTCAAGCGTGATGTTCTTCGTGTTCTTCTGTTATCGTTCTTCGTGTTCTTCCTCAGCTTCTGCAGCCCCTTCATCAGCTTCTTCTTTTCCTCCTCCTCCTCCTCCTTCTTCTTCTTCTTCTTCTCCTTCTCCTTCTCCTTCTCCTTCTCCTTCTCCTTCTCCTTCTCCTTCTCCTTCTCCTTCTCCTTCTCCTTCTCCTTCTCCTTCTCCTTCTCCTTCTCCTTCTCCTTCTCCTTCTCCTTCTCCTTCTCCTTCTCCTTCTCCTTCTTCTTCTTCTTCTTCTTCTTCTTCTTCTTCTTCTTCTTCTTCTTCTTCTTCTTCTTCTTCTTCTTCTTCTTCTCCTCCTCCTCCTCCTCCTCTTCCTCCTCCTCCTCCTCCTCCTTCTTCTTCTTCTTCTTCTTCTTCTTCTTCTTCTTCTTCTTCTTCTTCTTCTTCTTCTCCTCCTCCTCCAATCCTCCTCTTCCTCCTCCTCCTCCTCCTCCTCCTCCTCCTCCTCCTTGTATCTTCTTCTTCTTCTTCTTCTTCTTCTTCTTCTTCTTCTTCTTCTTCTTCTTCTTCTTCTTCTTCTTCTTCTTCTTCTTCTTCTTCTTCTTCTTCTTCTTCTTCTTCTTCTTCTTCTTCTTCTTCTCTTCTTCTTCTTCTTCTTCTTCTTCTTCTTCTTCTTCTTCTTCTTCTTCTTCTTCTTCTTCTTCTTCTTCTTCTTCTTCTTCTTCTCCTCCTCCTCCTCCTCCTCCTCCTCTTCCTCCTCCTCCTCCTCCTCCTCCTTCTTCTTCTTCTTCTTCTTCTTCTTCTTCTTCAGCGTCTTCTTCCCATTCTTTTTCTATCTCTTCCTATTCCTGATCCTCTTCCACTTCGTTTTCTTCTTCCTCTTCTCTTTCTTCTCTTTCTTCTTTTTGTTTTCTTCTTCTCTTTCTTCTTTTCCCACTTCTTCTACGTCTTGTTCTTCTTCTCCTCCTTCTCCTTCTTAACCTTCTTCTCCAGCTTCTTCTTCTTCTTCTTTCGCTCTTTCTTCTTTTTCTTCAGGTCCTGTAATCGCACGACGCATTCATCTCTCCTCTGTGCCGATAACGTACAAAATAACGCAGCAAACAAAACAGGAAGCAATGTCATAGTGCCATACGACTACAATTAATCGTAACTGTTAACTCCACATTTCTAAAGCGTTAGGCCTACTCTATAGCTAAGCCCAGGGCACCAGCTTATTCAGAGATCGATGTCCAGTGGAGGTCCGAGTCCGGTTGCCAGAGATACCAGAGATATGAGACAGAGCAGCTGTAACGGAGGGTTTCGTCGAGAACGAGAAAGCATGGAAGGAGGTGGATCGGATGGATTAGGGTAGGAATTCTTGAAGAGGTGAACTTCAATTTGGAACGCAATACAATACAACAGAATGAAATACAGAACAATGCAGAGTACAGTACACGCTGCAAAACAGCCCATAATGCAATACAGCTCAATGTATCGAAATAATATTAAGTTACATGGCCATATAGTAATCTTCTAGCTGTCTTTGGGACGTTCTAATCGAATTTAAATCGTAAAAGTCATCGGAGAGAATCTAATATGTCTGAGGCAATTACTCAGATGGCCCAGGGAGACAAGGCACGGTGGCCACACACTCGGTCTTCCCTCCTGAAATCTCGCAATTTATTTGGCGGCAGCAGCGGTGGAGAAACCGTCGCTATTCATCAGGTCATCAAGACCAATGTTGTTATACGAGTGACGATAACGGGTCCAGAGAGAGATCTGGCCAGAGGAGTCAGTTGTGCTTTTGTACAAAGATAAGTTTGTATATATATGTATGTATGTATGTATGTATGTTTTTATATATGTATGTATGTATGTATGATTGTAAGGATGCGTATGTATGTTTTTAATAAATGTATGATTTTATTCATGTAAGTATTTATGTAAAGTGTACAATTTATTAGTAATTAAGTTTATTTTTGCATATAGTAGTAGTAGTTTCAGTTTAACGACACTGTGTCACAACGAAGATCATTAGCATCGCCCTCCTCCTCCCTCCTTTATACAGGCTTGAGACTGGCACTAACAGAGTATGATCAGTAGCGGAGTTATGTATGCATTTATATAAAGTACCAAAAATATAATGTAGGAAACAGTTTTGTAGCACCTGTCAAACAAGTATGTATGTATAATCGATATATGCACTTTAACGTATGTATGTATATATGTATGTATGTATGTATGTATGCCATGTATACTACAACTACTACAACTGTATTTTGATATTGCTCTCCTTCCAAAGTTCAGAATTACACACGACCATACGACAGAACATCGATGGCGTTGAGCAATTGTGAGTGAAGGACACGCTCAAGGTCCCTACACAGCAACTGCCTTGGACGAGGCTCGAACCCGTATACACTCTCCCTCCGTGTTACAGGGAAGCACTCTAACCAGTCGGCCATCGTGCCCCATGTATGTGTTTATGTAAGTCCGTATGTAGGAATGTATATAATTATTATGTATGTATGTATGTATGTATGCATGTATGTATGTATGTATGTATGTATGTATGTATGTATGTATGTATGTATGCATGAATGTATGTATGTATACATGTATGTACGTATGTATGTATATACATGTATGTACGTATGTATGCATGCATGTATGTACGTATGTATGTATGTATGTGTGTATGTATTGTATGTATATATAATGTATTTACGTATGTATGTATTCATGTGCGTGTGCGTACTGTATACGTTTCTATCTCTCGACCTGTCGATATTTCCGGTTCCTCCGACAAATCACAGATCGAGACTTTGTTACAGGATTTCTCTTTCCCGCTTTCGTCCGCTGCCCGCTGAGGCCGACGCTGTCGTGTCGAGAAACAATAATGGTGTTAGGGCAGTTGCCAATACGATCGCCCCCATCCCCGGTTCATCCGTCCGTCCGTCGGTCCATCCATTCGGGGAAGAAGAGGGGAGAGCGTCCCTTCCGTGATCGGCGGCGGCGGTGCCCGTGACCTGGGATCGGTGCATATTGGGTCGATGCATCATTCACGCATCGTAACAGACAGACAGACAGACAGACATGGCGGTCGACCGACGAATGGGGCGCTTTCAATTTTCTAAGCGTTAGACAAAATGAAATTCTGGCGCATTATACGGAACAACGGTCATGAACACGCACAGAGAGAATGAGAGAGACAGACAGAAAGAAAGAGACAGAGACAGAGACAGAGACAGACAGACAGACAAAGAGAGACCGAGGTACAGACAAAAAGACAGAGATAGAGAATGAGAGAGAGTGTGAGAAAAAAAAAGAGACAGACAGACAGACAAAGATAGAGGCAGAGACAGACAGACAAACAGACCGAGATATAGAGACAGTGATAGAGAGAGACAGAGAGAGAAACAGAGAGAGAGACAGACGACAGACGACAGACAGAGGAGAGAGTGTGGGAGTGGAACGTGTGGGTGTGGAGGTTTAGTGGTGGTAGAGGATTGGCAGACAAGAATTGGCAGTTGATTGGCCTTCAATTCTCGTTGCTCTAATCTACTCTGCCTCTCACTATTTATCTGTCCCGTTCCTTTAGAACTCACTGTTCCACCATATTCCTCTTTCTATTTTCTTTGCCCTTCTGTATGCCTGCCTGTTTGCTAGTCTGTTTGTCTTTCTGTCTACAACCCTGCGTGAACCCCAGCCTGCTGGTCTCTTTACCAACATGCCTGCCTGTCTGGTTGTCTGTCTGTCTATGTGCCTGTCTGCTTGTCTGTATGTTTGTCTTTCTCGTTATCACGTTCAGATTTACGTGTTAGGGTTTTCATATCATTCCCCGTCATTTGCTCATTTTAGGGCGTTGTGTCATTTTTCTTATCTGTTTATCTGAATTTGTCTCCGTCTCTTTGTATGTCGCTGTCTTCAAGAAACATCTAAAAACTGAACTTTTCGCACAGGTCCATCTTGAGTGATTTCTCGCTGCTCCTCAAAGTGCTTCTGAATCGTTGCTTCGAGTCATCGACTGCTTTACGAATTGCTGCACTCAAATCTCTATCACTGTTATTATGTCTGCGTAGTTCTCTGTGTCTTTCTTGCTGTCTGTGTCTACTGTATGTGTCTTTCCGTGTGCGTCTTTGAGCGGATGAAAACCTCCATGCGTTCTCTTTAAGCGTCTCTTTCAGTCTGCCTGTGTTTCTGCGTACTTCTATTTGTATGTGTTTGTTTCTCTTTAAGTCCGTTCCTGTGCATCTCTTCCTGGATCTTTATTCGTGTTTCTGCCTATATGTGCTTTTCTCCTTAAGTCTGCCAATGTGTATCTTCTTTCGTATTACTTTGAATACGGTATCCTCGCCTCTTGATGTTTCGCTCTAAGTCTGTCTGTGTGCGTCTCATTCTCTATCATTCTGCCTATGCGTTTCCGTGTCTCTAACTCTGTCTCTGTTCGTCTGCCCAACTCCTGTCCTTTGGCCGTGGACAGTTATTTATGGGCGCCGCTGCCTCTTTGGATTCTTCACGCCGTCTTCTCTCGAGATTGACAGGTCGTCGAGAACCGGCCATTTAAGAATTTCAGATGCTCAGCCTCTGAACCATCCGCATCAGCAACCGACACGCCGCATTGCCATCATCCTCCCTATTCAATGATGCCTCGATCCAGCAGACACTGCTTTATCCCAACGGATAGGTGCTTCTATTCATGCAAACTGGGAGAAGCACCACACGTCTCTGCAGCCTTCTCTTTAACCATCTCTTCAAAAACTATAATCTTATTAGTTAACCAGTTAATTAAATTAAATCAGTTCTGTTTATTAGTCCAAGATAGAACATCTTCAACCGTCAAAGACTATCTCATTTGTTGACCAATCAATTCTGTTTGTTGGTCCAATATATAATTTGTTATAGGCACTAGAGGAAACCCAGAAGGGACCAAGGTCTCGCTAGCTAAGGCACTATGTAACAAGTTTATTTACTTTGAAAAAGATGATGACTAGACAATTATTATTCAAGATGGTGAGTTAAGTTGATTAAGCTCACTGATATTCACGTGGAATTAAGCTTTTAATCAAGAGACATGGTTACACTAGAAAGGGATACAGCTAGACATGATATTCACTTGGAATTAAGCTTTCAGCCAAGAGACATGGTTAAACTAGCAAACATAGTGTCTGATAGCCTCTGTGGAATACAGCTAGACATGGGTGTGGTCTTCTAGAGAGAATCCTATATAATAGACAAAATTTGTCTTCCAGTTGACTGTTGTAAATATAGCAGATAAATTGCCTCGACGACCTTTCTGGGCACATTAGTTTTACTGATGTACAGGAGTACGACACATCAGCAGCAGCCAGACCAGCATCCTCCGTTCGTCTAATTAAATCGTTTGATGCAGCATCTGAGGCATCGGCTTTAGCATCACATGCAGCTTCACCAGCAGCAGCAGCAGCAAGGTCTGTTTAGAAGAAGAAGATGCTCTTGGAAATGCACTGACACAAACTACGAGTCAATCCTCTCTCTGTCACTTCGTGAGGTATTTGTAAGGCGCTATATAAATGGCCATATACATACATACATACATGAGCACATAAACATACGGGAAATGACGCTCATACATACATACATCTACATAAATGACTGGAAATCACTGGCGTGGTCTCATTGAAAAAGACCGGACGGACACGACATGGACACAGTACAGTTCAGTACCCTCGCTTGGGTGGCTGTTGGTCAGTGCATTAACCCAGGGGTGCAAAAATAAAAATGAAAAGTTGGTTTTGTTTTTTTTTGGGGTTTTTGTTTTTTTGTTTTTGAATTTTTCCTATTTCGGAAATACAAACATCATAATACATACATACATACATACATAATTAATCAGATGCATATAAATAATAGAACAGTAGAACCGTAGAATGTCATAAAATGAAGTTAACAAAGACCATAGGCCTCTACAACAATTACCAAAAGAGACGACATTTTGGGCATTTATAATTTTGAAATGTGTAAAAAACAAAATATGCGGTTTTTTGTTTTAAAAAAACAAGCCTTTAACAGCCCTGGTTTAACCCCGTCTCGACAATAACAGACCAGTTCATGTCAGTTCATTGCTGGACTTGAATTTTATAGACTATTCAGGCGTTCCATCTCACCCCATGGGCTTTCCACTCAAATTAAAGTCCCCTCTTCAAAAATCCCTGCAGCTTTAAGGAAAAATTTCGATACCGACTGACTCAGTGGAAGAGTCCAGTCCAGTCCCGTAGAAGCCATACCAGTCCATCGCTTGGGCGGTTGTTGGTTTAGTCCTGTCTGATCAATGACAGTCCAGTTCATGTCAGTTCATTGCTGGACTTAAATTGTATAGACTAGTCTATAAGACTGATCAGGCTTTCCACCTCACTCCTTAGGCTTTCCGCTAAAATTAAAGTCCCCCTCTTCAAAAATTATTCCTATGCTCAGATCCGTCCTACGATCCGCTTTCAGTCTTTCTCTTCCCGAATCCACCTTAGCAACTCCTGTGCCTTCTCTTTCTGGTCTCCTGCCAGCTGTCTCCCGGAATGGACGAGGTCCTTAAATGGCGTGGCGCCCATTCAAACAGCCAGCGGTGGTGAAAGATCTCACCCGATCAATTCATTGAAAAATGAGCAACGTCGAGGCCATATGGTCGCCATAGAAAAACGCGTACATTTAAGTAGTGGCGCTGTAGAAGTTTTAAGTTTTAAGGAGGACAGATTTACCCTACTCATTTATATTTACGTTTATGTCTGTAATTTTATGAGTCCGTGTTTCTTGTGTGCAGATAAACATAATCGAGAACGGGGCGGACCGACGCCAGCCGCCGAGGGTCGTTGACCCAGAGGGTAAGCACAAGGCCCGACAGATCGACAAGATCTCGCGGAAGATGTTCCCTCTCGCGTTCGCTCTCTTCAATCTTGTCTACTGGACGATGTACACGCTACCATTCACCGATGACGACGATGATAATGTCTAATCCCAACCCCTCCAATGCTTCCCCTTCCGCCGCTACCCTAGGCATCAGCACCCCCGTCTCCCACCTCCAGTACAGGCAAATACATGCAAACATACATACAGTAATACACGCACGGACATATACGAACAGACAGATACCTGTTTGCAGCGGTGGTGTCATGAGTAGCACCTGCAGCCTCCCTTTGAGGTACCCGTGACGGATGGAAGTTGATTGTTAAAGATAAAGACCTTCAAAGACTGGATTCCATCTCTTAAGAACAAGTCAAGAATTCCGCAATTTTCACTGGCTTGCGTTTGTTCAGTAACTGAGAGAACTGCTTGTTTTGATCGTACTGTTTAGACGGAATGTTTACGACGTCATTTTCTGACCACGAACACAATCATGCGAATCAGTTCACTCTGACATACTTGCAAGGTAGTCGTAGAATCAGATCTCACTCCCTCCAGATTGCTTAAGGTGTAACTGTTAAATAGCATAGTTAACTGACCTAGTGGAGCGCCTCTGATGGGCCTCTCTTGAAGTGGCGCTATAGAAATTTTCAATTGCCATTGATATTACCATAGTTGGTAGCCGATGCGAACAATTCACTTCTCAGCGATGTTGCAGAAACTACAAATTGTTCAGAATTCCTCGGTCACAGTCATTACAAACACCTCTGAATAGCCACTTGTTAGACTCCTAATGTATTCATTAAACTGGCTGCTTAACAACCAACAAATTCAGCTGAAACTCTATCCCATAATTCACAAGGTGTTACATCCTCGTCCGAGGCGGTTACTGTGTAGGTGTACCTTGAGCAAGTCCTTCGCGCGCAATTGCTCTGCAATATAATTGCATCTGAGCCTCACAGTGCGCGTGAGCACTTCTGAACTTTGGAACAATGGCAATATCAAAATACAGTTGTATTGTATTGTATTTAAATAAGCGTGACCCATTATCTGCTTCTTGCTCACTCCCTTATGTACCAACAAGTAGTGTAGGGCTGTAGGCTACTCGACCAACGAGCATACGTTCAGTTTTGTCTCGCACAACGGCTGTTCTGGGCCCTCCCTTGGACTTTCTCCGTGGCTTTGAATTCACTCATTTCACTGCCCTGATTCGTTGCGTCCTATCACTCTGTGATGTCTAAGCATAAGACTCGTCTTTTCAGCATGTCACCCACCGTAGCCTGACTTATGGTATCTCTTACCTAGTGGGTTTCGATTAGACTTCTCCAAGGAATTATGATTTTGACTTGGGTTCCAATTGAAGTGACCATCGATTGTGCATCATGCTAACATCGCTATGGAAGTCATTACATTGAATCACATTAAATTAGAATAGACAGTAGAAGCACCGCTTACAGCAACTACTTTCCCTTTCTGCCTTTCAGTCAGGGTTAAGGGTTGGCACCCTCATAGGCACACTTGCACCTATCATACCCTCTAAAGATTGCGACCTTGCATTTGTTATAATTATGTACAAGAGTCTTAAAACTTGACCACGAACATAATCCTATATGGTGCATGTGCATACTGTTTATTCAATATTCATAGAATAGCATGCAAAAATAGGTAGGCCTAAATGCCCATTGAGACGCGTAGTCTAGTTAATAGGGCTACGTAAAATAAAATGGTTGTAAAATAGTGTTAAATAATAAAATTTGTATAGCTGCCTCAAAGTTTGTATGCCTGTTAGTCTGAATGTCTGCCTGTAATACATACCGTATTGTCAATCTGTCTGAATGTATGTCTGTCTGGCTCTCTGTTTGTCTTTACATCTGTATGTCTGCCACTGTCTGTCTGTCTGTGTCGTTTTGATCACCTTTTATGTCACCTTTCTGCCTGTCTATATATACGCCATAGGCTACGTCATCACGATGCAAAAGATCTGTCAAAGTTCCAACATCTTAGATTCAAAGACTGAAGTTACCGTCGACTGGACATTTAAAGGTTCAAGGGCTTCATTACAATTTGTACTAGCCTATATGTGTCCAAGTTATTGACCTCCTGCCACTTTTCTTTACCACTAGTCACCTGGTTGACTTTGCAAACTCAACAAAAGCAACCGACAGCGTAAAGCTTATAGGCCTATATATAAAGGCTGAAATACATGTAACAGACTTAATGAGCTAATAGATACATAGGCCTATGTACCGGTTGGCCTATATATAGGCCTAAAGAAATATTACGGCTGTGTGCTTTCTTTGTAATTTGCAGTCGAAACCATAGGCTGCTCTGTTTCGCTGTAAAATATCATAGACAGATCGATGTGTTTTTCAACCAGGGCTTGTTCATTTCCTTTGAAATTTTGTAACGATTAGTTCTGTACGGTTCAACAAAATGCTGAACGATGGATTGGTCATTGTTACTCATTCGTTTGTCTCACTTAACTCTGACCTACTGTCGCCGCTATCAATAGATTGATTCTCACTCCAAGGCTCATAAAGAGAACACCTTGGAGCCAAGCCATTTCAGGTGCTTTCCCAAGACAGAATAAGGCTGAGCGTGTAGGTGCCTAGCCAAACGCCTTGCTAATAGATATATATGCATGCATACGTGCGTCAAGGCAGTTCAAAGCACCTGTTTATATTTCCCCTTGAGCTCATAAAAGAAAACACCCTGGCGCTACACCTTTCATGTGCTTTATGAAGACAGACTAAGGCTTAGCCTGAAGGTGTGTAGCCAAACACCTTGCTAATAAATATACATGTATATATATACATTGCATGCACCAAGACACCTATAGTATGGCACTGGTATAGTAATTTATTGAGGTTCATCGTTCAGCCTTCTATATAACCCAATTGTCTAGGTGCAGCTAAGCAGCTTTGTGATGCAATGGTACACCTGTACTGCTTCCAGTGCTAAAAAAATCTTATGGCGTTGTAGGATTAATCCATGCGTAACATTCCATTTGAAATTTTACAGTTTTCATAAATATTATGCCAACAGTAATTATCGATAGTTGATGCAGTATTCAGAGTTACAAGCCTTGCGAATACATGGAGGCCTACAGCAGATGACAAGTGGCAAAATTTACCATAAGTTTGCCAAACATTAGCCTACCATAATCTACACAAATGTCCTCACTGAATGAATATTTTGTGAGCAATAATACTCTGTGAGCAATGATTACCGGCACTCCGAGTGGATGGTAGACGCCTGCTGGGCGACCTCGCAGCATATTATGGACAAGAACGGTGGAAGCGAACCTGCGCTCACTCAACGTTGGACTGCTCATGGCTGTAGGCCTATATTGTGGAAACGGTAACGCTTCATGATGATGATTCAGACAGGATGATATGACACAAATGATGATGATGATGATGATGATGATGATGATGATGATGATGATGATGATGATGATGATGATGATGATGATGATGATGATGATGATGATGATGATGATGATGATGGAGGAGAAGGACGAGGAAGAGGAAGAGAAGAGGAGAAGTAGGAGGAGGAGGAGGAGAAGGAAAGAGGAGGAAGAATGCGAAGAAGCGAAGGAGAAGCAGAAGAGGAGGAAAGAAGAGGAGGAAGAGGAGGAGGTAGGTTGCAGAATGCAGATGTAAGAAGCCAGCCAGTTTGAGGTAGTCCCAGAGACATCAAAGCTTTTACTGAGTTTAGTAATAGCTGGTGGTCGACAGGGTCAAAAGCAGCACTGAGGTCGAGGCATAGGCTACTGAGATTAGCAGCAAGATAGAAAGCAACGTTCAGCAAAGTCAAGTTTGCCAAACGTGCGATAAGGTTGGATTAAACACTCAGAGCAAGAGACAATAAGTGATGTAGGTATGAAGTCCATCGGAGAGGATTTAAGGACACTATGACTAAGAGGAGACAGAACTTCAAAGTAGATCACAGGTGGCATATCGTTAAAGGCAGTGACAGAAAAGTCAGAGTCAAGCAGTAGGTTGTTTCATTTTAGATTGGCTGTAAACTGATGAATTTTGCATTTTAGATTGTTAATTTTGCTATATCGAAAAAGAACGAGGGAGAAAGTCACAACAGTGGCTGGTTATCTCGTTCTGAAAGCTGGAATTTACAGCGTCTTTTGAATGTATACAAGCCGCTGAAAGAGATGCGCCGTCGATCGGTCCTAAGGATTCTGAGCACTTTCAAGCTGACTGCAGTAGTAATATCTCCCGGCATTGTTTATGAACTTGTTAGTAAGGCGGCATTGATGACGAATATCTATCATGACGGCAACCCTGTCTGCAGTGACGTAACTAGGATTTTTCGTTTGGGGGGCTTTAAGCCCTGAACATAGCGTTGCGGTAGCCCGCCAATACTAGAGTCGGGGCTTGAGTCATTTTGGGGGCTTCGACGTTTGGGGGCTTAAGCCCCAAAGCCCAACGCTAGTTACGTCCCTGCCTGTCTGTCCTCCTCGAAGCCTGAACTTTTCAATTTCCGCTCTATAATCGACCATACTCGCAGACTGGTATACGAGACATAAAACTCGAGACCGAGATCGAGACAGTGGGGTCCGAGACATCAAAAAACCTGTCTCGAGAAGTCTCGAGACCGAGTCAGTGTCTCGAGACAATACAACTCTGCATACTCGACACTCAATCGACTTTACCAATGTCGAGGAAAGAAAATTTCTTACGAATAACGGACCGAGATACAGTCCAGACTCCAGAGGGATATAGTCCTGATATACTTTGCTTTTTTAAGAACTAAAATTCTTCAAAGTAAGGTCTCTATAGTATGCCAGTCAACATAGGCGTAGCTACATTGAGGCACGACTCACGAGGAGGCAGTTGCATCCTCTTGCTTTTTTAATTAATATACTGGAACTTCCATTGACTATAATGACTCCAATAACCAGCATTTTGCAATGGTCTGTGAAGTTGCCTCCTCTTGAAGTTAAGTCTCGCTGTACGTGCCTGCCAGTCAACTGGACTGTGGTAAGAAACTCACAATTAGGCCTATGTTCCCGGGACCTGCACAGCTTCGATATTCGATTCGAAGACGAACAGAGCGGCAGTATTCAATTCGAATCGAAAATGACGCCATGATTCGAAAAATGATTAGTCCTGACGCGCTTTGCTGCAAAACAATTAATTGTTTACTGCACGTTGGATCTGTTGGAACGTGACAGCAGTCCGTTGCGGTACTGGAAGGAGAACACCACCATCGACGTATATTTGGGCTTCCACTGTTGTCGAAAGTTGTTCATGCAGCGTCCAATAAATGTCCCTGTAATGGGAATCGAACTGCGCTTATTTCCAGGTGAGGTGCCCATACGAAATTAAATCGATCAGATATTTTCGGTTAAGTTTGATTCCAAGTCAACATGCATAGGTCCAGCAGGCAAGATATTCTGGCTACATTTTAGTGTAGGCGGAAACGATCGAGACATTACTATAGGGAGTGTGGGATACGTCTCCCGAGTCTAGACTAGAGCTGACAAATTATATTAAAAAATCAGCCAATCTTCTCTGCCAAATCTACAGCGACATCTGGGGAGTGCCTCCTAACAGACAACCGGAATAATGATGAGTCTAGGGATTAACGGTTAAATGAAGATGAATTGCTGGACCTGTTCAACGATGCCGAGCCATCCCATGGAACTGTGGCATTCGTGCAGAACGAACTCATTCGCACCACCGATAAAAATTAAGGTCATATCCGATCCAACCTGGAGACATCTGGAGTGTCTTTGTCTTAAAACACAAGGCACCAATCAATTGTCTCCAAATGAGGAAAACGTATTCCGAATCACTCTCTCTTGGACAGAACCTGCCAAGATCCACGAGCTTAAGAAGAACAGAATACATTAGGATGCAGATATTCCTTCCCTAAAACAAGACACGTACGTAGGATTCTTTCCAACTTTGGGCCTTTGGCTAATACATGGTCTCCCTGGATGATTTTTTAACAACTCCAAAAGTGTATTATTTTAATATGCAATTTTGGCAGCATAGGCCTATGTATATTTTATATATGATTTACGAAAGCCTACCTGAAATTAAATGTAGCCTAATATTCATTTGACGAATTCAACTGTTGCAATTCTCATTCTCAATCAATCAACGAATTTCGTGTATTCTCAGTATCAAGCAGACAGGCAATATATTTCAGATGGAAAGGACATCGCATTATAGGCCTATCGGGGTGAAATTCTTTTAACCTGACATGTTCCTTTATCTCTTGTGCCAATATGCCTATAATTAGCTAAAAGCATAGCAGTAATAAATTTCTTGGTAGCCAATATTAATATGATTATATGCAATCCTACTAAATCTTGTGTTAGTTAACTAATAAGAAAAGAAATCAAGCCACTAACGTAATATATTTAATTGACAGGATGTTAAGACCATGTGGCACACCATAGCTAGTACTGATACCCACCTTGAAGTCGATGTCCATTCTAATGAACACCGTACATCATAAACTATAACGTTGACAGCCTGACTTACTCATTCATTATCATGTAACGACGGAAGGTTGAACCATCGTAGTATTGACAACCGTGGCCGTGATCAATATAACTATAATATACTCGGGAGTCTCGACGCTTCCAAATCGTAACGGTGTCAAATAAAAACGAAGTCGTGAAACAGACTATCACATACCAGTGACCGATCAACCCAATAATTAAAACGCAAAACTCTCAAAAGGTAGCATTAGGCCTACGTGTGGACATTGGCAATCAACTGCAGTCAATAATTTAGACTCAATAGGCCTACCTATAGACTTATTAAACCTACTCATATCAACCTATAGGCCTATTATAGATACGTCGGTCTGCCTATAGACCTGGTTAAGCTTTGTAGACCTACATATAGTTATGTTATAGCTGAGGGCGTGTACTAGCTCTGTGGGCCTACCTATACACATATTTTAGCTCCATAGTTGACCATCGTCCTGCATACGCTGTTCTCTTCCATGACACAAGACAGAGAAAACAAACCGCAAAGCAGACAGGTTTATATGACCATGTCTTGCCACAATATTGTTTACGAATATAGCATATTATATTCTACAGCACAAGGCGTATTAGCCATTTACGCAGTTCCCCAACTAATGATGAATAGCTGATGATGAGAAGATACTATTCTAGGTAATCATACGGAATATAGCTTACAGTCCAACTGGAGACCAATCACAAAATGATAATTTTTTTAATATACATGTACATGTAAAATGATAATGAGCTTGAAACAGGTCTGTAGAGGTTAGTCTAGTTCATCACAAAATCTGTATTGACATTCATCCAGAATGGGATAGGTTGGTATTTCAAAAAAGGCGTTTTAAATCATCCAAACAAACATAGAACATGGAATGACATAAATGAATTTACAGCAAATCTTTATCAGTTTTCATCACTTTAAAGTACACCAAATTTTATTGCCAATATTACAGAAAGTTGAAGGTGAAATTGATTTCTTTAACAGCACGCTCACGTCCGAAAGAAGATGAGTAATCAAAAGTCAACAAAGTTTATTTGTCAAAACACAAGCTTCATATATTTTGCTAAATTTGTTAATTCCCACAAATTTGCTACCTTTGCTAAACTCCATAAATTAATAAATTTGCTGACAAAAGATAACAAAAAGGAAACATAAATAACGTAAACCAATTTGAGTTGATTCACGACCGAAATGAAACCAAGAAATGCGAGGAACAAAGCCAACAAATCCAAAAGTACCGTACAAGTCCTGTGGCTGAAATGAAACAGAAGTAAAAAAACAAGGAAAGCGATCCATCAAGTTCCGAGAATCTTTCCTCTGTAGTGTGATTGAAACAGCAGCATTTAACCCTTTAACGACGAGCCGCTTATGGTTTCCCATACACACTCGTCGTCAAAGGGTTAAAGAGCCACACCTATTTTCTGAAAACATCACGCTGAACAAACTCAAGCCAGAGAAAGAAAGGAGATGATAGCAGAGACAAAACAAAATCGAATCTGAAATCAGAACGAAACAGAAGACCTTAAACCACAGTGGATAAAAACAAGCAAAGAAAGAATAGGTCAACTGGAGAGAACAACCATCCAAAAGCAGTCAGCCCAGAATAACACAGCTGCACTTGGACCAAGCACAAAACATCCTATGGAATCAACACGTCACTACTGGTGTACTCACCACTATAAACACACCAACTATGATATAGCAACACAGCACTAATTGAGAGTCGACATGCCATGGCAACTGTATAATACAGTCGACATAAGAGCCTAGAGCTTCTGCACAGCCATTGTAACGTTAATATGCTATGTTCAAGAGCAGATGTATGTACACAAAGCATATTAGGCTAAATGGATACATTGGATAGTCTTCACAGAATATTAGCATTTCATATGATGACAGCAATTCAAGTCAGTTTTTTCTCATTTATTTACAAGTAAAAAGGAATTTATTGTTTTTAGTATTAGGTCCACCACCAACTCGAATCTAAACACTACTGTACATCTGCCAGTTCAATTGTTTACTGCCCACAAGCCAGTTTATTTAGAAACAATGCATAACTGGACACATTCATGAAAACCTGTCTAAAAAAAATCAAGGCCTTCTTTATAATGGGAAATTGCAAAGTGGGGAAATGCAGTCTAGAAAAAGAGCAATTTAGCTTAGTTCTGAAAGCCCACTCAGATTCTGCAGACTGAAATGACATACCAGAATCTTGAACTTCAAAAGTGTGAGGCAAGCAACCACTACTCGTCCTGGCTCGGTAAGCTGCATCAGTTAAACTGCAAGCCAAGGATAATAGTTCACCCCACCCCGATGATGGCTTATTTAAGTGATTTAAATCTTCGGGTAATATGGTTCGCACACAGGGACCCTAAACGGTGTGGCACCCATTCAAATGGGCAGCGGTGGTGAAGGACTCTACCGGGCAATTCATTGAAAACTGAACACCAGCAAGTCCATAGTCGCTACAGAAAAACGTCTACATTTACATTTACAAAGTAGTTTTAATAAGGACCTGTTCAGATGGAAATTCGGCATGGAATGACCAACCAGCGGATAAAATATCTAGATTTCTTAATCTATTTTAAGCATTTAAGCCAAATGTCCTACTTCCAAACACACTGTTAATCAGTCAATGAAACTTCTCCAACTGCGACAAATCCTCGTTCAATCATTGAACATACAGCATTTTAACAAATGCATTACTTTACTTATTGCCACTAGGCCATTTGTATAACCATTTCCCACTATTATAAATTAAATATTCATAAAATATTTTAAATTGAAGAGTTTTCTTTATGTACTGTAATGTAATATAACAAAACATTTATAAAGCGCCACTTAAGAGTCTCTCAGAAGCGCTCAACACGTGGCCATCAAACAGCTGAAAAAGTGCGTCTTTAATAGTTTAGAGAAAACCATATAGCCGCGTGCAGCACGCACAGACGGCACCAAAACAGCAAATGAAAGTAACTATTGACGTTTGACATAAAATCTCCAATAACACGCTCATCTAGCACAAGATGCACTAAGTTTTGGCTAAATCAGATTTTGAAAATGGCCAAACATTTTCTTTATAATTACTCAAAACACTTCAATGTGTACAGTGTACGTACAAGACCTACTGGCAAAGAGATTATTGTAATGGATAGCAGGCTACAATGAAAGAGTTTACCATGACCAAATTTACACAAACATTTTATTTGGTATTTGTCAATGACATATAACGGTAATTGTTAGCAAGCAATTTGATTACAACTGCAAACCATAATAGTTTAAATTAAATAAGAACTCGTAACAAAAATCAACTAGCTAAAAAATAATAAATTTCTTGGTAACTAGTATTAATAAAATTATGTGCAATACTAAATCTTATGTTAGTTAACTAATAAGAACAGAAATCAAGCCAATAACATAATATTTAATTGATACGATGTTAAGATCATAAAGATAATGAATAAAAAAACATGCCCACGACATAGCTACTGATACCCAACTTTCAACTAAACATGTACACATTCAATCTGTTCAAGCAGTCTGCCACAGCCAAAAATTAGTCATGCTCATTAATCCTTTAACGACGAAAGGGATTACTTTCCCAGCTTTTAGTGCACACTCGTCGGTAAAGGGTTAAACAAGCAGTGAGGCTTACTGTACACACTTTGCCATCATAAGAACAGAAACATAGCACACATAAATTTCTGGTATGTTGAATTAAAATTATAAACCATGAACAGAATCAATTCCTAATCTTGTGATAGTAATGATGCCTGTACCCTTCTATAAATGTACATTACATGAAATACAAACCTTCGAATCAGTGCCAAACTATTGTTAGTTACTGTGCCATAGCAACGTTACTTAGCATCTTTCAGTTACCAAACTATGAAAGAAGATCTCACTTGCAACACTGTGTAACTGCCACAGCATCACACACAAAAGTCTGGTATCTTTAAAGTAACGATAACATATCCGTTAATTCTGTTATCCGAATAACGAAAGCTACAACAAACCCACTCAGCATCCAAATTCGTCAGACACTGTATAAAACTGGAAGTCAAATTCAGTTAGCCGAGTCATAGAATGAAACTGAAGTAACTATCACCCTGCTAAACACACGTGTGAGCGTGCACAAACGTGTTCAGCTTTGTCTTAAGAGTCACAGAAAAAAGCCCACAACAAACAAGAACAATCAATTACTTTGTACAGATTTTTAGTCCATCTTAATGTTAACGTAGATGTAGCGAACAAATTTCAGGGAGGCGAAGAACGACATCGTCCCGAGCATCAGAAAGAAAACATAGCAAGCGAGGAATGTGTAGCCAAAGAACTCGATGGTCTGCAGCATTCCTGACATGTTGGACCGCTTAAAGTAGTAGAACAAGGCATAGAAGAAAACAAACAAGCCTGTCGACCTACAACACACAAAAAACAAACAACATATAAAAAAATTTAAAATAAACCCCAGTATTACGGAAGCATTTGTCAACCAAATAACACATCATCTTTGCATTCAAATGTGATAAATTATCAGTGATGTACATCTAATTTTCTAACTTCTAGTGCAGCAAAGGATGAGTTTTTACAGACATTCACACTTGTTAGTTATGGCCAATAAACTCTGTAGAATGTGGCAGTTCATGGTTCTAGGATGGCCAACCCGCGGCCCGGGCCAAATGCGGCCAACAGACCTACTTACTTTCTGACTGGCAATCAGAAAACACTAGTTATTTATGCAGTAAGTTCTAGTCTAATAATACTGAATAAACATTTGTATTTCAAACCATTTTGCGGCCCTCTCCAACAATCATAGTGGCCTGTAGGCCAAAAAAGACACTAACAACAGAGAGACTGGCAATCAGACAGTTATTATGCAGCAAAGTCTAAACTCTTCCCAAAGACACTACCAAAGAGGTGCAGGTGTATTACAATAAATCAGAAGTCTTAACTTCAAACAGATCTGCCTGTCATTCAGCAACATATTGCACCACAGAAAGGAATCATTTACTAACCCTGCGCTGAATATTGATCTCCACCACCAGCGATAGTCCTCAACGGACAGTTGGAAGTAGGTCAGTGCGACCGAGATACATGCCGTGACGCTAAGCAGGATAGCATAAACGACGAATAGGATTCCATAGAGAGTGTACTGCTCTCGGCCCCAGACAGTGGCAAATATGTAGTACAATTCAACAGAGATCGCACTACAACAGAAACAGAATACATCAAAATACTTTAAAACATATAGACAGGTGCAAGGGAATGATTTCTAGGAAGTTCAATGTATGTGCTACTATGAGCACAGTATGTCCTGTTATAGCATCCGACACTCAAGATTTCACTACTCAGCAGGCGTCTCCAATCTGATCTAACACTTCTATACCAATGTTACATAATGCAAAAAGCATCAAGTAAATATCAGTTTCAAGCCGAAGCGCATCGAAGCAATTGCATAAGAGAATGCAAGGACTTGCCCCTGGGAGGGTCCCTACGCGGCGGCTTGAGGTAATGCTTAAGACTATCTAAGTGCTACTATGCAAGCATAGTATGTCCTGTAACTCACTGCATCAGACGACACTGCACAGAAAAACTGTAGTTAAAAGCACAATGTGTCAATTACCAATCTAATCTAATGACTTCTATACCAATGTTACCATAATGCAAAAAGCATCAAGTAAATATCACTTCAAGTAAAGTCGCAGTCAAAGTCATAATCCATAAGAGAATGCAGGTAAAAATCCTATAAGTCTGGGAAAACAGAGTCAAGATACAGAGGATAAGCAAGCTGAAACAGATGAGTGTCAAGATTAGTTCTGAATAAAACTAGACAAAACTACTTAAAACATGAGACTCGATATTCAAACTACTCAATGCATGCAACTACATTGTACATTAATAAAAACTAAGTCACAAGTTATCCTAGTGTGCAAGACAAAAACATCATGTAAAGTTTGAAATATACACAGGTCCTCACATAAAGTTCAGGTATGAAGTCAAATAAATCTATCAGTACAATTAATTCACCAATCAACTCACCTGAATGGCAGAAATCCTCCAACGATACAATGTGCAAGGGTCGATCTGTACCAGACCAAGGGTGGGATCTCACGGGCAATGTTCTTAGTTCGACACGGTGCGTCAAAGCCATTGGCCCAGTTCTTACCAAAGATGCTTCCAATTACGGTCAATGGGTAGCCCACTAAAATACGAGAAACCAATATACAGCAATTCCTCAAGTGAAAGAGCCCTTGGTGACATGATAAATGATATCCACAATCACAATTAATAACTCAATTTTTGTAAAATGGTCGATTATTATAATTTTTAAAATAAATTACATTTGCATCTATAATGTAAGTTTTCATTCCCGAGTATTCCTACCTAAGGTAGCATAACAATTATTATACTTTGCAATAATTATATTAAATAAAATACTTCCTCAATTTAAAGAAATTTTAAATAAACCTACTAAATCTTAAGATTGAGCTGGAAGAGCATGTGACTTACAGACAGCCCAGAGCATGCCCAGCAAAATTATGGTACCCCATGGTAGGGCCTGCGTCGATCCATAGATCCAAGCAACAGTGTTGACAAAACTCCACACCACAAAGAAAGGTCCTGAAATGCACCAAAACGAAAACAGAATCTTACATTATACTATGCAGCACCTTAGTCTCACTAAAAATATATATTCCAAGCCCAAAATAATAATGCTGTACCCCAGATAACTGAAAGACTGACTCTGAAGTAAACATTATCATCCAGAGTGTCCATCTATGGAGTATTGCAATATTCACAACATGCTGCACAGTCATCTCTTTTCCGAATGCATCTCCAAGCTGTGAGTAGTCCAAAGCAATGAGGTAAGGAAAGCCATTTAAATAATCACCTCAGAAACATAAAATCCATGGTCAGTCCAATTACTTGGGGGCAGTAATTAGATAACCACCTGTAATATCCATAATGATAAAGAAACAACAACGCACATATTCCTGAGCACAAAGGACAGCAGATGCTAAAAAAATTCATAAAATTTTACATACATCCAATACACAAGAACCCGTTCACACAAATTTGAAAAAATATGCATGCAGTCGAATGATACACATATTTTTAATAATTATTACAATGCACCCTCTTTTCAACAGCTTTTGTTAACACAATATCTGATACTTGGTATGAGTCACTCCACAAATGGCATTATAATAAGTGGGTCCAATGCAATTACAGTTTAAATGGTGCATTTAGTTACTGTTATTGCTCTCACCTGCAAACAAAATTGAGGTCAGATTGGCATTCCACACCCAGTTTTCTCCACCCATCTTTCTGTACAAGTTGGCTGATACATAGCCAGATATACCTAAAATTCAAAAACAAATTCTAGTTTTATTCAATAAATTTATTCCTACAGTACCAACACGAACAGGTGTCTGTACAATTCATGCAGGTTAGTTTGCCATGAGAATTAGGCAAGGACAATTTGTCACATTTTTGATCATTGTCACATCCAATTTTAGTGACTTGAGGTGGCCAATGCTCTTACTGTTCACATGATATAGAAACAATACTTTACAAAGTATATAAATACTCTCTGTGCTACGAAAAAATTGTGATATTAGGGTAGTCAGCTTTCTGTCCTACATTGATTTGTCCTTGCAAATCTCTCATGGACTCTACAAACAAATCTAACTTCATCTTATGGCCATAGTTATTGAAGAACAATAGAAAGAGATAAAAATATTTAGCAACTTCAAGTAATAATATAATAAATAAGACAAAACAGTCACAACAGTAATCAGGCAAGCAAAACGATCAGTAATGATGATAATGAGTTATGATGACATAGTAAACAAATAATAATGAAACCAAACAATGTGATGAATATACTGTGAAAAGGAACATACATGATGTGAGGGCATACAGCAGAATGGCAGCTGTATTGATTGAGCCATGGTGATGAACGTTAAACATTCCAAGAAGAGCCATCAACAGAATGCTTGATGCAAGTATAAGGAACTGTGTTCCAACACCTGCAAGACACAAAAAAAGAAATTAATTGTCACACCTGTAGCAGCAAACAAAACTAAAGTCAATATTTACTGGAAATTTCAATTAAGAAGATATGAAGTATGCATATATCTGGACACTTACTATAGCTAAGTACCTTCTAAGTAGGCCTACCTCACAAAAGCATTGCCCATGCCAGTCTATAAGATGTTCAATGTCATTAAAAGCAAAAATGTCATCAGACAAAATAATCGGCTGAAATGACACGGAAGTCAAAGACCGACAATTGTCAGTAACATGCACAGAACATGCAATCTAAAAGTAACGGTCAAAACAGAAGATACTAAATTAAAGTGTAATGCAGAAGACTGGCAGCCCCTGACTGAGGCTGCAATGCAATGAGACTGACCTAAAATAGCACAGAACAGTGTCTTGCAAGGTGGAAATCTGAAGACATCTGTATGGATGATTTTCCAACCGTTGTCCTCCTCCTCGACTACATCTTCGTCATCTTCAATGTTATACCGAGCAAAGTCTTTCTTCAGCACTCGAGTCTAAAGGGGTTCAAACAGACACAAATAACGGCTCTACAACATAACTGAAACTTAAACTGATAAAGTGATTCACGTGAACCCCAAAAGTTAGTCAAAGTGTAGCCATATTCAATTTTGTATTAAGAAAATTGTCACACTCTCTCTCTCTCCATTTTAATCTGACCTGCTGGGTTCCAGTTCCTCACAATGAAGAATGAGACTAATGAAAATATAAAATAGGAGACCATATTAGCATTCTGCTCTAGAGTCCAAGGTGACTTTAATATTACTCTACATCAGCCTAGCAGAGCTGAAATGTGAGGAATCTATTTTCTCGCAAAATATAAAATAATATCCAATTATCTTATAAAGAACTCACCAAAATTATAACGACAAAGCCCATCAACAAGAACACAAGGACCATCGAGTTAATGATAGACAACCAGTGAATCTAAAACAACAAACATATTAACATAAGAAACTTAAGCAGTCATAACAATCATAAGTAATTATTTTGAAACATGTCAAAAGAACAATAGCTGCTCACAGATTTCATGAACAAGCTGATCTAAGAAAGTGGATATGTACAAAAATAAATGTGTTAAGAAAGTTTAATCAGAAATAAGGACATATTGGTAACAGTCATAATATATGTACTGTCAGCCTATAGTTTCAAACTTTATGCAATGATTGCACCAAGGCAGGCAGTGAGAGCCATTAGTTTGAGGCTTGTGCAAAATAACAAAATATTAGGTCTAGTTGCCAAAACGGGTGACTCGCATAAGCGAACCTAGTACAGTTTATTGTTTATGTTAATTATGCGCAGGTAAGTATAGTTGGAGACAAACCTCGAGCGTCTTTGGAAAGAAGATGTTGTCTCTCACTCTTTTTCCACGATCTTTGTATTCCATGCTAAAAGAATGATAGCACTGTATTGTACAATGTCATGAATTTGCTTGCAATTCAATTATCCAAAATCACTAATAGCTATTGTTCACTACACCACCTAGCTCAGCTTAGTCAACTTTTAGGCAGATTTATTCTTCCGTGGAATACTACTTCAAGTTATATCATAACTAATAGTTGCATACTGTTCACATGTACTAGTAAATAGTCTGATCTTGTTTTCATATTTCAACATCTCTTTCTTATGGAGTCCACACTATCAGTGCATTGAATTCACATCCACTGTAAAGATTTCACCCACAACATCTGATAAGCATCCCTACTCTTTGACTATAAGAAACAAAGAATGAATACTGATTTCAAACCTAGAAGACGACTAAAATTACACACTAGTATCAGTTACCTTGTCTCATGCCACTTTACACTGTATGTGAATGGTATTTCCAGAGGAATAGTTGGGTCATCAAGACTGATAAGCTCACTGTCTTTCGTAGAAATGTTTGCAAAGATAATCTAAAAATTAAAAATGGCTGCACATAACAGTACAATGACAAAAATTCACAGATCATAAATAATAAATAAAAAAGCTGCAAACATCGTAATCTTACATCTTTACCATAAACTCAGTAAACTCCCTTCTAGCATTAAAAGTAACACAAATTATTTTATGTGACATAATGTAATCAGGTCTTGGCTGCAAAATGTGTCATAAGTATTAGGAGAGACTGATCTGACTAAGCTCTCATCAACTGCTGTCTTTTAGCAATTAATCCAAGAATTCAGATGGTAGATCAAGATCATCAGTTGTCTAATCATTTCTGTACATCACAATCCAACTCCAAGAGCATTGTATGGGGCTACGGCGCCATATAAATTGTCGTTATTATTATTATTATTGTAGGAAAGGATAAGAAAAGCCGAGTGGTGTGACTACATTTTCTTTTGCTTCAATTAGTAATTAACATCACATCAAATCATAAACACATCACTGCAGTTCTAATTATTGGTTTTATGATTTTGTCACTTTTACGTCTTGATATATTCCGCTTTCTGCCCAGCATTCACGTTCAAAATATGGGAAGGTAACAATTTCTCCCACAAATGGTAACTATTTAAGTAGAAAAACTTGAGACCAGCTTCCTCAAGCCAACTGCTGTCCCATCATATCCCAAAGACCATCATACCATCATACATGCTTTTCACACACCAGTCCACATCTAAAGAACTATACAATTTACAACCATCAGCTTTCTTGGACCCTTCCCATTCTCTAATCTCTCATATCGCATACAACTGAAGACTGATTTTTATCAAGCAACCCACACTTTTTAAGTTAATTAATAAATTAGCGCTATATATCTTCGCCAGCAAAGCAAAAATGACACCCATATTCTCACATGGGGCCCTTATGAGGTCCATACAATTCCCGTAAAATGTTTTACGCATGCTGGCAGGATAAGTATCCGAATAATAACAGTAAGTCGAACTTATTTTTGAGACAGTAAGCAGGCACCTCATCTCCATTGTACTCGATGTTTATCAGCTGATGATTCCAAAAGTGTATGGTATGTACATGAGGAAGCATATTCCCCTCCTCAAGATGACCAATAAAACCTCGGACTGGAATTTCATCTGCAATTCATCAACATAAACACACAGATTAAAATGTACAATTCTTATTTCACGGTAGATACATTGTGAGCAGTGCTTCGTTTTTACTTTTCCTGTGTAAATTTTGATGGCCTTGGTACTGTACCCTATAAATGCATACATGTATTTTTTTATTCTGAGAATTTTATATAGCACCTCTTCACGAGATCTACTCAGAGGCACTCTCTGCACAAGCCTATATGATGTTAAGCATCATTATGAATGAAAACATTACATCACTTAGCAAAACAATGCACAGTGAGGTGGAAAAGTCACCAGCGGTAGGTTCGTGCACACAGGTGGAACCAACCAATGGATTCCCTCCAAAAGCTGACAGATGGCTGGAAACATATAACATCCAAACTATACCTGCCACTGCAGAAACACACATGCATACACATGCACAAATATCCAAGTACAACCAACTCAAAGACTTCTACATAAATTTATTAGATGATATGTTAGTGGTTTACCGATGACGATTTCATAGTAATAAAGATCTTCAATGGCTTCACGAAGGCGCTTGACGTCTTCTTCTTTCAGTGTTAACTTGCACAAATCAACTTTCGTCGCATCCACTGTGAACAGTTGTAAAGTCCAAGAAATCAATTCAATCAAACAAGAGAAGAAATTGAAATTAAAAAACCTAAGTTACAAGTGGAAATAAAACAATTATATACACAAATTGAGAACAAATACAAGCGAATGCAGTATGCACATGATATGGAAGTATGGCCACCTATGAGATTTAGATGATAGTCATAATGTCAAGTGAAATATTTTATTAAATAAGTGACGCACCTTTGAATGCAATGTCGTAGAGTGAGACGGCCATACGATCTCCATCAAGTACCTCACCTAGCGACAATGCTTTGTGCTGAATCTGTATCAAAGCAAGTCGACCATTAGCAAAATATTTCAACTGAATAATAATTACACACCTCACACCGACACATTTCTGTGCATGTTACCAATTTCTGTACTAATAAAATAAAGCAAAAAACAGGTCAAAATATGGCTCAGTATTAAATAAGTTGATCCGCTCCCACCACATCAATGTAGTTTTACATTAAATTATTCTCTTATGGTATGATTGACAAGACGAAATTATTGTTTTTATGAAAATGATTTTCGGACCTGTGAATATAAATAAAGCAAAGTTCTACTGATAAGACCAAATATTTACTGATACACAACAGCCACAGGAAGTGGAAAGGTTTCAACTTCAAATACATACATGCCTACAGTAGTTTAACATCGTGGTCTTTTGACAGAATGGCATCACTCAAGTAATGCAATAACATACACGTTTATAATTGGATTGGTGGCCAGAAACTCTAGCTACCATTACAACATTGCAAGACACCATAGATATAATATAACCATATAATGAAGCCTATGTATATGACTTGAGTACGACTTTCAGCTGAGCGTCAAGTAGGAAGTAGACTTTTAGAACATATAACTTGCAGCTTGGCTGGAGTTATTGATCAGCCAGTTTCTCAGACAAATGGATAAGGCATGATTAACGCTGGACAGCATAGATGAAACACAATTTGTCTGCTGGTCAACTCCCTTGTTAAATTATAACAAGATAGGCCTATAGTTGCAGAAGTGGTCTGCTTTGGTGGTCTGCCTTGGGATCGAATATAAAGCAAAGTTTAGCTTTTAAGCTCTGTTGTAGATATTGCTTAAGTCAAATATTAATTCTATGCGATTTCTTTCTGAAAATTAAAATTGCAGACCACATAGGCTACAATAATATAATAATACACAAGAATTTCATTGAAAATTGTCAAGTATCAGCCACATAGGGAGCAGATGTGCAACTCCATAGATGAAACAGGGAACATTTTATCAAACTGAAATAATCTCAGGGCAGTGCAAGTCTTTATGCAAAGCAGAGTATGGTCGATTAGCTTCTAACTTTACAATGCGGTACATTATATGATACACATGATTATAAACTTTCACTTACAAATATGTACTAAATAGGGTTGTTAATATCGGTTTTTTTCAAACCGATTATCGGTTTTAGAAATCCGATTTTAAACCGATTATCGTTTTTTTAGGCCTTCATAGAAAATTTAATATATTATCATATAATGCAAGTTATTGAAAAGATAATCGCTATGTACGGTAACGTATGTACACGATTTCGGGTCCTACTATTACCTGTTGGCTGTGGAAGTATCCGCTTATATATAAGAGGCAATAATCGTCGCACAGTGGGGGTTCTACTAGTCTACCTCGTTGAGATGGCCGAAGACTCCGTTTTATATATAAGAGGAATTCGATAATCGGTTTGTCAATAATGAAAACCGACATGAAACCGATAATCGGATTTCCCACTTTCACTTAACATCCCTAGTACTAAATAGCCAACTCAAATAAGCTGAGGTAGGCGAACTGCTTCTCTCTGTGTTATAGCATAAAACACAAGACCAGCATTACAGATCAGATGAAGAAACTTCATCCAGTATGCAATTTAATAGCAAACCTTTTCTGGTCTGCAGACTGGAAGCTGGTAGTAATGGTAGGTTTCATGTGGGTTGAAATAAGGTCCAACCTTGTTGACAAAAACTTCCACCTAATAAAATAAAATTAACTGACTTAGCAAGACTTAGAGAACTGCAGTTAATGAATGCAAATGAATATAAATCAACTCACAATAAAGACTGGCATAAAATTTACACCTCAAATCTAAGTTGTGGAAGTTTTATAAATAAAATAGTCAAACAAATCAATCAATTAGATCTTCTGAAGCCATAAAGCCATGCGTACACATATCTTACTCAATGGATGGTGTGGCAATTTTAAATTGAAACTACATATTAGCATTGAAAACTTGTCTTTGGTTTCCATTAACTGACGTGTACTTACAGTAATTTCCTGTACAAAGGTAACAAACCCAGATCATTTCAACAGTACCACTAAATCAACATTGGAAGTTACTGCTCTACAGATCGTGCATCGACACTCAAGGAGCGTGCTTCACTGAATGGCGTCTATATTGCCCTACAGCACACAATACGTGTTTGGACTACACGACACTGCACACCATCTGATCTGTATCACTAAATTTCAATGGGCAAGCTTCATACGCTCCTGTCGCTATACGGCAAAGCTGATATAACCATAATATCACCTTTACAGAAGAATTTATACGTGGCTAAAAATTTAATAATAAAAAATAATAATCCAAAACTTAATAATCCAAAAATAAAATAGCTATTAGTAGCACGTCACAGCCGTCAGTAGTTGGTATAATTGTAACAAAATGCTGCTCGCGTATGGCTTTCGGCTGAGGGTCAAGGCAGCGCTGTTACAAGTAAACGTTTAGGAGAACAAAATACATCAAAGAACCTTTTCTTTTTCTTTGTACTTCGTCGCACTGGCGAAGAAAGTCAAAGTTAGCACGAAGACCAGCCCCAACATTTTCGACGACATTTTGTTCGCAAGTAAAGTCTCGCGAGATTTGACGCAGTGCGAGATGTTTACCGAATGTTTAATGGTTTTGCGATAGCACATTCAGTGTGGCTCGGTGTAATGACATGTAACCAAATCAGACAATTGTAGACTACCAGCGTTAGAAGCACGCAGTATCAAATTTCACAAGTCATTGAGGCCCCAAGTCCCTCCAATTTTCAAGAGATCGTTCGGCTTACATATAAGTCAAAATCAGATGATGCATGCATATGCACTTGTCAGATGCAAATAAAGGTTACTTACTTACTTATTTCAGTTTGATACATTTTCAGTTACACAATGCAGACTATTTACATACTTACTTCGGTACGTGGAAATTGCAGGATTACTAAGCTTAACAATGAAAAACCGCGGGAAAAGCGCTTATCTCTCAAATCTTTTAAAACAGTGCTCAGATGCCCTGATGGACTTTTCAGGTTGCCATTGTCTTGTGACAAGTGGTACCCAAAACCTGGTTTCCTGGAAACTCAGGATGAAATTTTCGGCACGGGTTCAGCTTGATGAATGACTTGAAACTTATAACCTTAACTTAAAAAAGAAAGTGAAATAACAGTATTCCTCTTTGTATCTGAACATTATAATATATGATCCTTTAAAAATGTCTCAAAGATGCAGCTACCTAAAAAAATCTTCCTTTCTACACGTTATGCCTGACTGATATAAACAAGATTAGGGCCTGCCTTTGTAAATTGATAAGGTCAAAATAAGCCAAAATGCATTTATGCTTTGCCCAAGAACATTTTCCTTTGGCATAAAAGCAATGTTTTATCTACCATGGCATCCACCATCTTTGTTATTCCTTACTCTTTTGACTAATGATGTAGGCTACATGTAATGTAATTAGCAACTTCTATTGCGCCGGTGTCTAATGCACAAGGCATCAACCGATGGCACACCAAAACCAAGCCGTAATCAGGTCAACATCCAAAAGATCAGTCCGTAAGAAAATATGATATGTATATGTATGCACATCAAGACAACATAATTTTATGTTGCACCCAAAAGCACTGTAGTAATGGTTTAAAAACTTAGAAATGTATACATGTATTCTTGAACTTTACCTTACAACTTCCTAAAATTCCTAAATTTTGAGTTTTTGTTTATCTAAAGCACCTACTTTTGCATACACTCTGAGGTGTATGTATGTTCAGTAAGATCCAAGATGGCTCACTGAGAAGGTGCCATATCATAAATCACAATGTGATAAAGTGCCCTGAATGCAAGACCTGCCTGAACATTAGATATATCATACATGTAAAGTCACAGTGAGCAGGTTACCAATAGTTAACTGTTGTCTGCTAATGGGATTTTGGTTGTTGCAAGGTCAACAGCTGAATATGAAGAAATCGATTGCATAAGCTGGTGCATTGCAAAAGGATTTAACTGCATTGATTGCAAGGTCACTAAAGCAGCACCTTATGTGAAGAATGTGAAGTTCCAATTCAAGTTTAGTTGAGGGATCTGTGGCAAAGAGCACTGTAGAATTCAATGGCATCAGCATATCATACCTTATTATGCATGGATGCAACATGACAAATAGATGAAATAAAGATTGAATCTGCAAACAACTTGAACGTTTACCTAAGTTTCAAAATAAATTAAGGAGACAAAGCCAAACTCATTTTTATTTGCTCTTCAATCTAATAAAATGCAACAAAGTGTACAACAAAAATAAACAATTTGTTGAAATCTAGTTAGATCTGTTACGCAACAAAATACAAAGATTGCTAAACAGCAACAAAAAACTTAAAGCATTCGCACACAATTTCTTTAATATTGGGTAACAAAGTCATATTTAAAAAAACGCAAAATTAATATCGTAATCAAAGCTAATGTATATGTAGGAGTAAATTCAACCCATACACTTCACAAGGATTGTGCACTGATTCAGAAGCATGGCAAGGAGTATCAAGAACAGTTGTATCAGCATAAATATTTTCAGATGATTAATTTCAGTTCAGTAAGTTGACCATTTATGAAAAGGTTTTCAAAAAAGTCTACAAACTAGCTCATTATCAGATAAAGGACTAGGTAAACACACTAATTATCAAGCAGGAGGCTAAACAAGTACATCTACATGTGGCCTTTTACACATGAATCCATTTAACAGGCAGTGGCTGCGAACATACAGTTCTGTTTAACATGCAAGAAGCGTTCACACGCGGTAGAGGAATTTGCTGTATAGCAGCCTGTATCAGCTGTTCACAGATGCTTGAATATGGGGCACTTTCACACTTTGAAATAATGTCTGGGAACAGTAAGTATAAAAGTGGCCAGAAACACAACGTGTCTGGTAATTAAATCAATAAATTTTGCCGATTACCAGACACCAATGTAGCCTTTCAAAGTACAGAGTGTAATTGATTACAATCATCCAATAGCAGACTTCAGTGCAAGTGTCTTCACAATAGACAGCGTCACAGCCCATATCTTTGAAAATTTTAGCCATGCAAAAACATACACTACTGTATTTCAGTATGGCTCTCTTAACACACTCTCCACATTGTCATGGTGACTCTGGCTTCTAACAACCGTGTGTAAAGAGATCTGCACTGTACTACAAAGATAGCTGCTTTATAAGAATTGGAAGAGAATTGTCCTCACTTAAAATATAAACTTATAATTTAATTTACAGAATAACAACCACAGGTAAAGCCGCAAGATGAGTAATGTCGGCCACATGAAAAACTTATATCGCTCTGTAAAAACTGAAAAAGCTGCATCCTCAAAGCACCAACAGTCAACAGATTAAAACTAAATACTTATCAAGAAATTTCTGTGAAAACAAGTTAAAAAGACAAAAAGTAACTACTGCTTTTGACAACATGCACCAGGAGGGTGTAACCAATAAAACAAACTGTCCAAATTAAATCATTACAGATAAATCATTCTAAATAATAGCACAAACGTAAAATGGTAACCATACCAATAAAAAGATGTACAATGTAAACAAGATATGTTTAAAAAGTGTATCAAGATCTACAGATTGGAAACAGTTCACAATTGTTAGTGAAAATTTGTATTGTTAATGAAAATTTGTATGGCCTTAACAATGCATGTGTAACATTTGGCGGCAACACAGTTAACAAACACTATCCGACTAGATAATATTGACTTTGAGAAAAGTTGACAAACCTATGCAGTCTATACACATTTCTAGGGTAATCAATCAAAACCGGAAAATCTTCTCACGGTTCAGGCGACGACACTATATAGTATGTTCTAACCCGTGCAGGAACCAAAACTTCCAAACACCACCACATAAGACCAGTTCTTAAATTGCTTCCAATGGCCTAAAATCCCTCAACGTTTTTCTTTAAAAAATGGTATTTTTTAAATAAAATGGTATCTCTTGCCTACAATGTCCTCCAAAAACTGTTGCATTCACCAGCTTTTTACTATCCAACCGTCCAGACATACTTGTTCATCATACCTGTCTTTGTCTCAGCCTCCTAGCACAAATTCTGCAACTGCTCCTTAACCTATGCTGCACCAGCTCTTTGGTTTGAACTCTTGAAAGATCTCATTCCTCTTCCCTCTGCCTCACCTGTCACTCTCAGCACTCCCTTGCTTGCCCTCTCTTAGGTCTGCAACATTTAACTCAAGATTGAAAATTGAAATTTCATATCTGGGTTCCACTCCTGCGCAATGCCATTACCACCATCACCACCGACTTCCACTGTAGCACCATAATTTCATCTTCACTGACCTGGCAACGAAACCAACCGAAAAATCTGGCTCCCGTGAACTTAATTTGATACAGTGCTAGTAAGTACACTGGCCTCCCTGATATGGCTTTCGCATGGTGTTGACGAAATTTTGCAGATTTACATTAGCTACACAAGGAATCAATGCATAAACATTCATTTTGTAGTGATTACGATTAATGCCTAGTTCAACTTCACATTTCAAAAGCAAGAACAAAAACTGCTCTGTTGTTCTAACACAAGCTCAAAATGGTTTTAAAGATTACACAGCTTCTGCATAACAGTATGAATATTGAAAATAACTATCAAATTCTACAGCAGTAAATACTTCAAGAAAAGTGTATATAATGACAATACTTGACGTAACATGAGCATTATACCAAAAGAAGATAACTAGTCTCAAAAGCAGTGAGCTGCATCAGGTAACAAATCTCGATTTAAATGAATTTAATCGATTTAACGATGAGAAATTGAAGATCCATTTCAATGGAAGTCCCGAGAGAAGTGGATCTTGAGGTTAATATAAAATACACAAACAATTATACAACCAAATACTGCAAAGTTCCAAGGAAAATGCACTCAAATAAGAAAATTAATAATCTGCTAACAATATAACAGGACTAGAGAAAGAAACACAATGCAAAATGGTTACGATCCTATATCAGCAGTCAGTAAAACATTTGTCAAGTGAACAGAAATAATTTGAAATACAAAGTCGAGTGCCGTTCATCAGAAACATCTGTAAGCAAACGAGCGCATAATTTCACTCAACTAACAAAAAACTGCATCCGCATAAATCTTTGGTAATCTGTACACAAAATTAATATGCTAATTCAGCATTGTAGCTTACAACAGAAAGCAAACAAAGTATCTGCAAACCTCTGGCATTCTCCGAAATGTTTGAATGAAAGAAATCACCTTGTAGTAAAATACTAAACATAACACATGCACATTAGATAATATATACTACAGTAGTTAGCTCTTTTACCAGAATGCAATACTTATTCCAGAAGCTAATGGAAATTAAGATAGTAAAAGTAGCTCATAAAAAAAATACATCACGATCACTCACATCAACTACGATGTCCATTCCATTTTGCAGTGACATATCCAGAATTCCAGATGGGTCATGCCTGCATTGATACTCCCACTGGAGCTTACAGGATAAGGGATATGCCCAGAGTGCATTCCTTGCTCCACTCTTGTTCTGTGCACTTTGCACCGACTGATTAAACTCTGAAGAAGGGAGGACAGCCCAGCATGGCTTCATGGATACAACCTTACTATTTTGGCACAACTCACGTAATAACTGATCAAATATCCAAACAATTAACTATCATTGTGTCATTAGGAGACAATAATCCCCATGTTACTGTATGACATCTACCTAGAAGTCATTACAGACAAAGCATCCCCACCATCAGTTTGTGTCAAATGCTTGAATAAAAGAGCAGCGTGAACACCAAGTACTGCGTGCTTCACAAATTCAGTTTGGCTGCATTTGATATGTTTGCCATTCATGACGTCACACATCTAAGAAAGTATGAACATGAACAGAACAAGTTTGAACAAAAGACACAATCACGAGAAACAGAAAGCTTAATTAAACTCTCATCCCAACAGCGTCAAATGGAGAATAATTTGACTATTGCCACATGTATAACTTAACAGTTTCATGCTTTAAGGACTAGTATGCTGATGTCATCATAACTGGCAACAAAACTGACTTCGTACCAAGAAAGTACGTCCTAACAGCAACATGTTCACACTACATCTCAGCAATACATTATAAACCCACAATGCATTGAGACATACAAATTATAGCTTTCAAGATAAAACAAGCCTACTCATTAGCTGCAAATACTGTAACAAATCAAAACCTGAAAGGAATCAAAATAAGAATCAACTAAAAGTTGTATGTGCTAAATACCATTATGACAATATCAGATGAAGCAAAACAAATATGTAGAGCTAAAACAAATCTAAATATATCGAAATCAACTGAGGTGATGGATTGTAACAACAAACTGTAGAATCGTTTTCAAGGTTTCGTAATGATATGAATACTGATTTAAAACCATTGAGTGGCAAGCATGATTTCAAAACACTGCTGTAAATGTGTATAGTAAGCAAACGTTACAATCTATCAGGCGTAGTTCTAAGCACTGATATTTATGGATATCATGAACATCATTTCCAGGACATTTTCTTCACAGATTAGTGTCGTAGAAACCTTTCTCCTTCCGGACAGACTTATTCCTCACTTTGTCAATCAGCAGAAGAATTGCCGCTCCAAAGAGAAAGAGCCAAGCACCCCAGGAAATCCCGTACGACCAAGAGAAGTACCACTGTGTCTTAGAGTATTGGATACGGTAATCTTGGATCTTGGTAACAAACATGACAGGGAAAACAATAAGGGCAACCAACAGACAGGCCACTGAAAAAAAGAAAAAACAATTCATTTATCAATCAATGTCAAAAGCAGGAACAAGGCTATTCAAAAGTAAAAAATGTAAACCAGTATGAATTCAGAGCCATGTCTGACACCAACTCTCAATAATTATAATTATTAATGTAATTTATAGGCAAAATTTAGGTAAATGAGTATGAAGTGAAAGACATGTGTAGCCATTGCATGGAGCCACACAAAAATAATTCCTGGCTAACACTTCACATCACGCATTGTCATCAATCAACCAATCAATCAATCAATGAAATTTGATATAGCGCCCCTTTAAGATATCTACTCAGAGGCGCTCCCGGCCCAACCACAGCTGAAAAGAATAGTTTTCAGAGAGGTATAAAATGCAGGTGAGGAGTTCCTAGGTAGGTCCTAGGTGTGTCATGCTTTATCTTCAATGCAATCTGTACCACACGCTATGAATATGAGTCAACTGGGTTGCAATTTCCTTTATTAGTCTGAATATGACAGCAGGAGAATAACAGAACTTCTCCAGTTACACGAGCATCATCTGGTTATAGTATAGTCTTTGACAGGGCCTGGGTCGGGAGCGCCTCTGAGTAGTTATCTTGAAGGGGCGCTATATAAATTCCATAGATAGATAGATAGATAGATAGTTATAGAGGACTTGGTCTTTTAGAACTTCAACAACAGTTAAGCTTTAACACAAAGTGATTGTGAGAGGCCTTAAAAATGCCACAGAAATGCCCACACAAATACCTACAGGGTTGTCTTGATATACAAACCGTAATAAAATATATAAATACTAGTGGGCCAGTGGCATATATCTAGTAATTTTACATGATTATATGCAGTGGTTAAAGGCTAAATATGCTTGTAAGCCATAGCTACACTGAAAAATAACAAGAAAAAACCTACATAAAAAGCCTTGTAAATATTCATATGAAATTGCTAGAAACATTTAGACTTACTTGCAGTAAATACACAAATCAGTGCCACAACGTAGAAGGCAACCTTAGCCGACTGCTGTTTGCTTAGAAGACATAGCAGAACAAATATGAAGGCTCCCACGGCCGCAATCAGGGCAACTGCACAAGCCACACCGCAGGCAATAACCCAAGCTGAAAAAAGAAAGAAACTTCATTGCTAATCATAACCATGAATTTCAGCTCCCCAGCTTAGCAATGCACAGTTCAAAAAGTTCTTCAATCTTAATCAAACAGTGATCACAGTCAGCACATCCCCAATAATAGTGCTGAGCATTCAATGGCTACCAGCAGTTTGTCCAATTTAACATCAACTACTGCAAACTATCAGGCATCTGTAGATACAACTCTTATAATTAATTTGTGGTCAAGTCAAAGCTGCTGCTTTCTCTCTGTGTCTGTCTGGCTGTCTGTCTCCCATTCCGAACACATCATACCCATCCTTAAATTAGCTAAATCTGCTGTATTAAAGTTACTATACAGAATAGATGTCTTATAACTGCCAACATTTGGTGAAAGTTGTGCAAGTTCTGTATATCTGTCCATTCGTGTATTGTATTGTATTTACGGATTTCCAAAGCGTCTCTCACAGTACAACCTAATAAGAGGTGCACCCAGTAGAAAGAGCTCCACGAAAGTCTTAAGACAATGCGCAGAGACAGCAATACCCCCAGCTAAGATCACTAAACCATGAACACTTGATATGAGTTTAATATCTGTAAGCATACCGACAGCCTAAAAGATTATAATATCACACACATTCCAAAATCACATCTGAAATCTGAAACAAGATCAATCCATGGAAGCAAGACTTACTTTCATTGTCCATTGGTTTGCAATTGTTTATGTCGGCACAGTAAAAATTCCAGAGGCCTTTGTGAAAGCCATCTGATTCCAGCCAGTAGGGTGTCAGCACTGATATGAAAATGAGGATGACAGCAAACAGCACACACAGCAACGCGATCACCTAAGGGAATGACACCCCAACAACACAACACCAATTTACCACTTTTTATGTGACGCACTTTTTCAGCTGTTTGATGGCCACGTGTTGAGTGCTTCTGAGAGACTCTTAAGTGGTGCTTTATAAATGTCTTGTTACATTACATTACCACAATAGCACTCAGACATGTATGTCCATGTCTTTACTAACTAATCAGAGTGCAGAGAACACTTCTAAGTTTAATTCTTAATCTTTACTCTGAATAAATGAACTGCCTTTCTGCAAATGATTACATCACATTTCAGTCTATACAAGTGTAAATTTGCCTTTTTGACACACAGTATCCATGTATGGTATAATGGTTAAGATATGAGATGATTGACAACACCCTCCTTAACGACAAGCTGCATAGGATTTCCCATGCATTTTAGTGCACGCTCGTCATTAAGGGGTTAAACCGAGAATCACTCAGGACTCTATAGGCCCTAATCATTTTACCTGGCTCTATCACATTAAAAGGCTTGAAATAAGCCATATCGATAAAAAAAATCGGTGCATCAAAATAGGCTCAATGCAACACCACTTAGAAATGGTCCACTCAGCTGTATACAAAATTAAGGGCAATACAAAGTAATTTCTGCAGCACTTCTGAAACAAAAACAGATTTACTCGTTCAACAACATAAAGTAAGTAAGTGAACGAATATCGGTTATCTCTCATTTTAGGGTCCGGGTTAGTGTCGTCATTAGAAAACAAGCGAAAAGACCTTCCGCCGCAGAAGTGATTTCTTCATGCGTTGCGTGGGCGGAATCTTCCGCCGCAGCAGCACCACTCCTAAAACTGCAGTCCTTTCAGAAAGCTGCGCATATCAACACTGAGCACTCTTCATCAATTGCCAGAACTTCTAAAACAAATTGCTTTATTTGAAGCATCTTAACAGCTTTAGCGGAACAGTACTTTAAACAATCATGAATTTCCTTACAAAGTCGCATGCTGCAAATCTAAACATATAAATTATGTTGCACTGTTAAATATATTTTAATACCTTAAGCGGTCGAACCACTCTCACTTCGGTCGTCTCCATTTTACCCGTTTGTGTCGCAGACCAGTGCTTCCACTCTCCAGTTCTGAAATCCCAAGATCGTGACAGAAAATTTCCCAAGATAGGAAAAATGTACATAAAACTCCCAAGTTACTGAAAAGGGAAAGTTGTGATGAAAATATATGAAGTGCGTTTTAATAATCACAATTATTCACAAAAATTCCGAGCTAAGAACTAGCAAAGAAAACCGCAGCGTAACATCGAATTGACAAATTACAATGTTTAACAATGATAAACGTCACTTAGCGAGTTTTTCCTTGTCTGATTCGCTGCCACTTTCCGTACGGCAAAACTAGACATCTGTAGACCTTGGAAAATCGGAAGATTGCTATGTAAAAATCCCAGATCGCATGTCGATCGCAAAATCCCAAGATCTTGGAACAAATCCCAAGGAGTGGAGGCCCTGGTGTGGCAGACAAGGCGTGTCCAGTGAAGTCCCACCCTCGTTGGTCCCACCCATGCTTCGAGAGTCGGACTTCACTCGGAGTAGCACTCCGAGGAACTGGAGCTTGCCATGATTGCAAAGTCGTCAAACACGAAAGTTTTTTGTATAGGCCTACTTAAAAGCAGCGTATATATAGGCCTAACTGATTGACAAAGCGCCTGTAAATAAGCTGATTCCCGCGACTTGACTCAGTGCCTGTGACTAAGCTGAATAATCATGATCATCATCATATTCGTTTAATTTCAAAATAATCCAGTTGACAAAACGCAACAGGTTACAAGTAATACAATTAGCTAATAGAGTCAGGCTAAAGATAATAATTCAAAACAGATACAAGTAATTATAATACAATTAATATGTATCTTTAAACAAGATTCTTGGTATGTAGCCTAATTACATTTATCATTGATTGGGAGATTAAAATTATGAATTCTGGGTCGTAAGTTATATTTGATTTGCTGTGTAGGCGGGAAAATTCCTCGGAGAACATGACATGATTCCCCACAAATAGCCCGAAATAAGCCAGAATCAGCAGCTTGGGACATATCTACAACGCTAGGGGTAGTAGATAAGAGGAAGCCTCTACGTTTCATCCTATTTAGCATACTCTGTAATTTATTCCTATCAGTCTCACTGGCATACCCCCACCAGGCAGGGGAGGCATACATTAGGTGTGCAACAGTGGTTGCCATAGCAACATCATGCAATGCGTAAGTAGACATGCCATGATCTCTCAAAACACTGAGGGCGTATAGAGAAGTGGAACTTGAGGCAAGGACTTTTTCAGTATGCTTTGTCATGCGCATGTCAGAACTTAGGGTAATCCTAGCACTCTAATTGTGTCAACCCTTTCAGCACCTTGGATGACAATAGGTATAAGTTAGATGATGTTTTGAAACCCCTTTTTGAGAAAATTATTTCACGAGTCTTAGATGGATTTAACTTCAAATTATTGGTTTTTGCCCAGGATGCCACATGGTCATATTCTTCGGCAGCTGTTCCAATATTAGATGATCCTACTAATAAATAGGTATCATCAGCATATTTAACAAGAATATTAAATCTGATGCTGGTTAAGAAAAAGCAACGATCGAGTAGGCCTACAACATTAGACCTATATAATTATCATATCGATATATTTGTCAATAAATCAAAGATTTCACTTTGGTAGCAAATTGAACTTTTCGAATTGGAAGGCTTTAGGATGATGAAACTGTTACATAACTTTAACATCAACTGTCTATTGTGTAAAATGTGAGCGTTTGTCTTGCATTAATAAAAGAATAAAGGTTACTAACTTATTTTTTCATTTATTTTCCAGCAGAGACATAATAATAGTACTAACACAGTATAAATAAGTAATTATTTATACTGTGGTAGCCTACTAGCCTAACGCGCCAAATTTTCTCGCTTTGTATTTTTCCACGCGTTCCACGTATGAATCGAAGCAAACTCCGAGTGAAGTCAGAACCGTTCTCCAAACATGACTGGAGCATCGTTGAACTGGAGCTGTAACACGCTCTGGATCTGGAGTTTGTATACATTTTGACGACGATGGGAATCAGTAAAGCGCACCCAGTGGAACAACAAGGCTCAGCCAGAGCCATCTGCAATCGGTATAGATGGCTCTGGCATCATCAATGGTTTTGCTAGTGTAACGTAATCGTAATACATCGCTCAAAAAGCAAAGTCATGGAAAGCAGCATGTTCACAGGCGCTCAGTCCAAAGTCTAAACATTATCGATAGGCAGGTTATAATGGGCAAAATTGGTCCTTGCAGGGTCATTCAAAGGGTCAGGTATAGGCAGCTGCAGGTAGTTAGACGTACATGTGCAGCTACAGTGCATGGATAGTGCTTAGAATTGAAGCCGTGCAAGAAGATAAGGGAGGATAGGAGGAATCCTGGATCTATGAAAAAGAAGTGTTTTCCGTTTTGAGTGGAACACTTGCACAGAGATAGTATATGAGGTGAAGTTTAACAGTTTTGGTGATTTCATGGGATTGATCAGATAGATAGGCCTATAATTATTGTCGCAACTCTGGCGGGCATTCATTCCACAGAGGTGGAACAGCCAGGGCTATGAAGCGATTCCCAAATTTGAGTGATGAGGTGACGGAAAGGCGGAGAAGTTTTGAGGGCGGTCCTGAGCGGAGGAGCGGGTTAAGAGCATGACAGGATTGTGAATAACTGACAGAAATAGGGAGCGGGGAGAATTGAAATGTGCTGAAGGTAATTGACAGGCCTCTGTTTTCTATTCGTTTAGGTATTTTACGCCAGGAGTTAGGTGATATGGTGCCTGGTGGTTTTATGACAGCACGAACGACGAACGACAAGAACTCTTACCCTGACTCAGCTGATCATCTACCTTCCAACTCGATCACGACCTAAACGATACACACCTTAACAGCTTACCTATACTCTGCTCCCTCTTATCCTCTGGAAACCGGACCCGGACCTCCTTCGGATTACCCTCTCGGACAACCCTTCTGACTAGACATAGCGCTCGTGAATAAGCTGGTGCCCTGTGCTTGGCTTTCGAGTGGCGTTTTAGAAGTTTGGAGATTACGATTACGAAAGTATTCTGGATAGCTTCTAGGCTACTGAACTGAAGTCTTATCTGAGTGGTGAAAAGTGAATTGCAGTAGTCTAGTTAAGCATGGACTTTAGTTAAGCACCATCCACTGTGTGGCGATGAGGTGGTTTAGAAATCAATCATAGGAAGGACTGACGCTACACGGACACCCATAGCTAACAATTAAGCAGGTCCTGGTTATAGCATTCGTCAACACTATAGCCTAACGCTGTCACAATTCGCAATCGTAAACAGACTTCAGATTATTTTCTAAACGCTGTTTAGGCCTATTTGCAAACGCTGGGCTCCAGCTTATTTCTGAGCGCTGACATCTTCCAAGGGAGTTGTCCAGAGACACTGGCGTAAATATTTTGTCCAAAATAATACGGGCATTGCGGTTCATGGGGTCCGGACAATCAGAACGCGAAAACTGATGACATCGTGATAGCTTCCGGTACGTGTTACATAATAGTATGAAATGGGCGCATTTTGTTTGTTTCTATAGACCAGAGTGCGAGAAGAATTGGCAGAGCTGCTGGAAAGAAGCCTAGCGCAGGTCTCATTAATGCTGAATTTCGCCAGCCGTTATAAGACTTAACTTGTGCGATTTTCCAGTTTCCGAATAAGAGGAGCCTGGCGCCGTCGTATAATACAACAAGCGTCTCTGACGTTATACATGTAGCGCTAGTATTTATTCTACTGTACAATAACCTCTAATGCAAGCCAGCCTAAAACTTAGTATAGGCTAACGGCGTTTACTTACATGCAAAAATTATTTTCATCACCCGGCGGCAATTGTGAACCGGTGTAATTTGAACGAAACTGGCGCTCTTTTGGAAAATCTTTCGTGCTTGTTTTTGCACATGCAGATATTTTGTATAGGCCTATCTGTGTTTCTGTTTGCCTACCGTTAGGAAATAGGGGTCCATAGGCTATAATAGGTCCTACATATAGATGTATATTTCAGACAGAGTTGGTGCAAGCAATAATCGGTGAGAACTTCAGGCAAGACTCAAGAGTGTTATCCATTATACTATCCCCCTCCCTTTCCTATAGTAATCTATAGCTACTGAATATTTTATCGCTTGATTTAAGTTCTTTAAAAATGTCTGAATATTTCCATCTTGCTATAGTCTGTCTTTCGGTTCGATGATTGGTGTATAGTCTATGTGTATGGACAAATTCAATCCTTACTGCACCTTGTTGTGCAGCTGGATGTATCGGGACTTTTTGTAGTGGAACGATATAACATCGTCGACGTTATATGGTTTATCTTCAAACATCGGCCGTCAAAAACTCAGGTCATATAAGTGCTGCGGGCTTCTCATAATTATATATATATATATATATTGCAAATTCCTCTTTTTTCTGCATAATATTCGACGAGTACGATAGGCCTAAATATAGATGCAAGGGGATGCAGATAGACCAACATTATCCGGGATATATATATATATATATCTTATAATTATATTGGCCTATAGCTTATATATATCTATATCTATATGTATACCGAACTGGTCTCCCTGAATCTCCCTTGCAAATAGTATAGTCAGATTATTCTCACTCGTGGAATATTATGCAGAACAAAAGAAGAATTTACAACTTGGCTTCACGGAGGCCCACTGTTCAAATAGGAGGGTATACGAAGAACGTGAATGATCCCAATGAAAGCTAGGAAAGCCCAGAATGTCGTATACTATGCATGTATGTATACAAGCATATATATACATATAGATCTATATGAGTTGAGCGTGTGCTTCTTACATAGTTCTAAAGAATATATATAACTATAGGCCCCATATGTAGCCTATAGTTAATTTGATAAAATATGTTGCGCTGAAAACAGATCTTTAATTTATTGCCCATCTTTCCGCTTCTTCTGGTTCTGCTTAAACTCTCGGGTGTACGCGTACTTCACAAGCCAGCGAAGAAACCGAGGCTTCTGCTGCAGATGCATAGGCCTCAGCCTCAGCCTCTACTGCAGATGCTCCAGTTGGTGTTGTTGTTGCAGAATCCGGGAAGGGTATACTTCCCACCCCACGCACGCGCGGTACTTCTGTGGAATACATGCACGCGCATGTGCGCCATTTAACTGGAGGATGTTGATGACGCACACATACTAATCACTCGGCCAGGACCTGCAGCTCCCCACGGTAATTATCCCATCCCAGCCGCCACTCCTAGAACACCTCGAGAAGAGCTGCTACTACTTCCGGTCCTAGGTAGACGCAGCGGAACTCTTCTGCACCTTGGAAGTGAGTTCCTCAACTTCCAGCTCCAGGTTCCTATAGGAAGTCTCGTTGGAAAGGTTTCGCGGTGCTGTTGTCTGAATTCCGGTTGCGAAAATGGCGACGAATACGATGGATGCGATAAAGAAGAAGATGCAAGTGATGAAGACGGAGAAGGACATGTACATCGAGAAGAGCGTCCAGTTCGAACAGAAGGTGGCAGAACAGAAGAACATCAACGAAAAGGTAGGAACAATCACCCACTCTAATATTGTAGTCTTTCATGTGCTCAATAGTGCAGTGGCGTAAATCATGGGATGGGGAGAGGTGGACTGTCCACCAAGTTTTGACTTCTGCCCTTCTGTCCCCCCCCAAAAGTGCTTAAATCCGGGGTACAAAAATTCTGTCCCCCACCCAAAGTTACGTGCAGATTTTCGCCTCTGCAATTATAGTGTAGTGGTTAGCGCGCTGGACTTTCAATCGAGAGGTCGGGGTTCAAATCCCGCCAGGGCAGACAATTTAGTTCGAGATTTCTGTTCCACAAGCACCCATATCCAAATCAGCTATAATGAGTACACTGACCGTACACTGTCGGTGGGAAGATGAGACGGTGAGGGAGAGAATTTGCCACCCTCCGTCATATGCCGAGGCTAAGAAAATGAAGTCGCTAACACTTCATACCCATGGCTGCCTCAGGGCTAGCTTCAAGGGACTGCTCTTCTTCTTCTGTTCATGTGTACGCTGTTCAATTAACCCTTTGGAGAGCGTCATGCCAATGCGCTATATAAAAACCCAGATACAAATACATGCAATCAGTCGTCGGCAGCCGTAGAGATGAGTGGAATGTCTGTGAAGAGGAGTATGTCTTTCAAGGAATGTTTTTTCAATGGCAGAGAGTCTGAACTAGTCTACTGAACTGGAGGAAAGTTAATCGGTTCATATCAGACTCCGGTCACGTATAATAATTATTGAAAGTTCGAATGAACGCGTTATAGCTAAACACCGAGGAGATGCAGATAGTCCTCCCCTACAAACGCCTTCTATAGGATATTTATGGTACTTTAACGTAATTGAACTTAGAAGCGCATTCATCTAGTATAATTAGAGGGTGGCTAAACATCTTTCGACTGAAGCAATTAATAATGCGACAAAAGCGATTCCACAAATCCCAACTTTCGAAGAATCATTTCTTACCGTTTTCAAGTCATTACTACAATGACTTGTGTGTATGCGTGAGCGATGGCAAGCTTTTGCACTTTAGCGATGAGCTGCATTGGTTTCCAGGACACTTTTAGTACACTCTCGGGGTTAAAATGTTAAACTTCACACGCAACGACGCGTATCCTTAGCCCATAAAATTCACGTGATTTGAGTCAGGTGAGACAATGCTCATACATGTAAAACACTATAGTCATTCATATCACAGAGTGCTTATGACCGTTTCCAAGAATTTTTCAAAAACTTTTCTGGCAACGCAGGGTAACAAGAATTAGGATATACCTGGCAAGGCTGGCAGAAGCAGGTAAACGTAAAGCAAACAATTTCCGCCTTTTACCGCTTTGTTCCAAATTACCAACCTAAATGAGTGTGACTCTATAGCTGTTAAGCACACGACGCTTATGACTACATAAAAGTAACATAAATGAATTTTGAAGATGTTAAGAAGCCGCTGACTGAGTTAGCTGTTGAGAGACAGCGAAGTCTTGCAAGATCGGAAGGACCGATTAACTTAATCGACCGGAATTCGGTTCGGGCCGGATTTTGCACGAATTGGTATTATTCGGACTCGGCGCAAATACCAAAAACGATTTCTTCTTTCATTTAATACAAAATAGTAACCTGATTTTGCGACCTCCAACGGTAATCCTTTAATCTTTATAATTGAAAGACCGTGCAAAATAATGAAATAGTTCAGTGAATATCTGGGCCATTCCCTATTTGCAAGGCTATACTATATCCTTTACCAGAAAGTTTGAAAGGCTCTTATATTTCTTCTTCATACGACGAAGCAAAATGTATAATTTGACTGATGCAAGAATCAGTCATTGGAACGGCAATAAAGCCCTTTTTCAAACACGAAGGCTAACTCATCGCAGATGCAATTTCACATAGGCTACAACACAAAGTGCTGCAGGATGCTGACACCTCTATTTATATCTCAGATACCTGTGTGTATAATTGTGTGTGTGTGTTTGTGTGTGTGCGTGTGTCTGTGTCTGTGTGTGTGTGTTTCTGTGTGTGTACATGTTTAAGTTGACTAAATAGAGGCATAGGAGGAGCCTGGCATATAATTTATCGGCGACAGTGTGCGAAAGATTTCCGTCAGTAAAATGGACAAGACGACGTCGGCAATCAGCCTCCACGCATTCCTTCCCGTTTAGTTTATGGATAATAAAAAGTCTCTGTGGTTGTCCCTCTGCTTGTCTGCTTCAATCTATCGTTTCCTCTCTGTATGTATCTTGTGCCTCTCGCTTCCCATCAGTTCGCCAAACATATGTTGTCTGAAGCTTCCGCATAGGCCGACTGCAAAACTATTGCACGCTACAACTGCCGCGTCTCATTTTGCCAACTGCTCCGAATTCCACAACATTTCGTTGTATGATTGCGGCACCACACATCTCATACCTTTGTAATATGCATATATTATTATTAGCATATTACATGGTCTATATTAAATAGATACATACATGCAAAGATGCATTGATGCATACATACATGCATACTATATGCAATCGTACATCCATGCATACATACATGTTAGGCTGCTATTCATCATCAAATACTGACTTCTTTCGCGCTGATGTCTACTGCAAAAGGCAATGGCTCCTCAAAGTCAAGCCGCAATCATGTCAATATCCAGAAGATCACTCCGCAAAGACAAGAGCAGCTTACAATGGGGATACGCAATTTGAAAAAGGGAATACACATGCATACATACAAAAACCAAATAGGTCTATACAACGTCATTCATGCACATATACATACAATGTCGTACATACAATACATACATACATACATACATACATACATACAAACATGCATACATACATACATACATACATATATACATACATACATACAAGCATGCATACATGCATACATGCATACATACATACATACATACATACATACATATATACATACATACATACATGCGTGAATTCAAATGGATGGATGACTGGATGGCTCACTAGATGGATAGGTGCTTGCAATCACATACAACGCAAGATCTTTGCCATGCATTCTTCCATTGAACCATTCTTGCCATCAGCTGCATGAGAAACATGGATAAAGACATCAGCTTTAGAGGAAGCATACAAGCACATAGACATGCAAATATAAGCATACATACAAACAGACAAAAACATGGAATTTTTAAAAGCACAGAAGGAAAAACATTTTTTGATGGTTTGTTAAATCATTCATTGTTTCCTGCAGTCATTCTTTCGCTAATGGATACATCCATAATATTTCCGTCTGTGATGATACTTACATCATAATATAGGCTAGCGCAGAGTGCGCCTCTGAGTAAATCACTTGAACAGGCGCCATATAAATTCTCAGAAGTACGACTTTGTACTTCCGCTAAAAGACTCTAAAAACTTTATAACCAGCGTTCTATACAAGCGTATTCTTAAGCCACCACGTTGACCCAAATCTTAATAATTCTAACATCATTCCCATTTTTCCTTTATAGTAGCTTTTGTGTCATGTAAGTTGTAAAGCGGTGTGTCTTCCTGCTTGATCAATAAGCGAATATTATATCAGCATGAATTAATCCCGTTCATTCATTCACTCACTTGTCATTCATTCTTTCCTGTGTTCATTAATTAATTAATCAATTCATTCATTCATTCATTCATTTAAATAATTATTAATTCATTAATTCATTAATTCATTAATTCATTAATTCATTAATTCATTAATTCATTAATTCATTAATTCATTAATTCATTAATTTATTAATTCATTAATTCATTAATTCATTCGTTCATTCGTTCATTCATTCATTCATTCATTCATTCAAACGTCGTTGTGTTTCTTTTGAAGCAAGAGGAGGAGATACAGAATCTCCAGAAGACAATCCAATCACTGGAGGCTGACCTTGACACCGTTCAGTCGTCGTTGGCGGAAGCTACAACGAAACTGGAAAACACGGAGAAACAGCTGGGAAACGTTAGTCATCGATTTTGTCATCGATCTTTTGTGTTCCTTATGATGAGAGCATTTCGCGAACTATTAAAAGTACCACTCGATGGCGCTTCAGTTATAGCTGTGTGCTGCAATCAATCAATCAATCAATCAATCAATCAATCAATCAATCAATCAATCAATCAATCAATCAAAAAACTTGATATAGCGCCCCTTCAAGATATCTACTTAGAGGCGCTCCAGCCCCAACCATGGCTGAAAAGAATGGCTTTCAGAGATGTATAAAATGCAGGTGAAGGGTTCCTAAGTAGGAGACGGAGCTCTAGAGGAAGCCCATTAAACTGTATGGCAGCCCATCTGTCCAACTGCTCATTTTACCATCGCCCTTAGGGAGTGGAAGGCGGAGTCAACCTTATAAGGTTAGCGGGTATCGAACCCACGTCCTTCTGCTCTTCGTTCCAGCGTGTTACCATTCAGTCATCTCCCAGGTCATCAGAAGCATTGGTGACTTTGAACCTTGAAACTGTCTTCCACGATCTCGAAGTCTTGAGGACAATACTGTTCGTCGGGAATTTTTAGTCACAGAATTCTTGGACCCAATTACTATTGCCCCTCAGCTTCTCGATCCACATTGGCTGGATGGATATCATGACGATAAACCTTAAATACGCGCTATATAAATACTGTATATGAATTGATGATGATGATGATGATGATGATGATGATGATGATGATGATGATGATGATGATGATGATGGTAGTGGTGGTGATGATAATGATGATGAGGAGGAGGAGAAGGAGGAGAAGGAGGAGGAGGAGGAGAGTATACGGATGACGATGTGATGATGGTGGTGGTGATGATGATGATGATGATGATGATGATGATGATGATGATGATGATGATGATGATGATGATGATGATGATGATGATGATGATGATGATGATGATGATGATGATGATGATGATGATGATGATGATGATGATGGCGATGATAATTACGCCAAGGACGTTGACTATACGTTTCAGAGTCAGTGAATTATTTCGGTTGATGTGAAGAGCATTAAAGAAGGTCTATGCATGACTGGTGGTTATGCTGTGGTTATGACTGTTTTAGGCTGAAAATGACGTTGGTAGTATGACGCGACGAATCCAGTTGGTTGAGGTCGACTATGAGCAGACTGCCGCTCGACTGGGGACCGCCTCCGAGAAACTCGAAGAAGCATCGAAACACGCCGAGGAAAGCGAAAGGTCACAACCAAGATAAGGCCTAGTTTTAAGGTGATGTAAGGTATACGGTATAATTATGACAGTGTAAAATATGGTAACGTAAGGTCAAGTCAGGTGAGTGTGTGTGTGCGTGTGTGTGTGTGAGAGAGAGAGAGAGAGAGAGAGAGAGAGAGAGAGAGAGAGAGAGAGAGAGAGAGAGAGAGAGAACGGACAGATGCACTGAGTAGAACGGGTAGGTACGGGGAGAGGGACGAGCAGATACGGGGAGATAGGCCTAGTCTAGTTATTATTGTGCTAGACTCTCATGCGGAAGGTCGAAAGTTCAAACCCTTCAGGGAAAATTTGCTTCGAGATATCGACTTCCCTTGCGTGCCCTCGCCAACTCAACTGCAACGAGTACACTGACATGCAGCATACTGTCAAAGCAAAAATCATGCGGCGGCCTAGAAACCTGTCTCCATGAACAGAGGCTAAGAAAATGAAGCCGCTAACATTTCATATGTACGGCTACTAGCCAGGGAAGAGCGAGGGAAGAAACATCACATGACCCTAGTGATTGGACGGAAAGCCAATAGTTTTGTATGATCATGCTCTCTGCTCTCGGATTGATTACTGTAATTCTCTCTTGGTTGGTCTCCCAAAGGTTCGTCTCTCTCCTCTTCAGTCTGTTCTAAATTCTGCGGCCAGACTAATAGCTCGACTTCCTCGCTCATCCCACATATCTGCTTTCATGTTTGACCACCTTCATTGGCTCCCTCTTATTGCTCGTGCTCAGCTCAAGATACTTTCTTTAATCTACCGGTCGTGTACTGGCCAAGCTCCCAAGTATCTGTGTGACCTTATCCGGCTGCCGGCCTCGGCTACTTCTCTTCGCCCGCTACGCTCATTAAACCGGCATGATCTCTTTGTCCTGCGAACGAGAACTTCTATGGCTAAAATGCGAGCCTTTGCCTTCAATGGCCCTGCACTATGGAACCAGCTTCCTCCTTTCACTCGTTCTTGTTTATTAACTGGTGGGCCAAGTGCCTCTTTTCGTTGTCTCAAGACTTCTTTCTTTTCTCTGGGTCTTTCGCACTGGGAGCGCCTCTGATTGGTGTGCACTGTGAGAGGCGCTATACAAATTGATAGATACAATACAATACAATGTGGCATTATTAAATGCCATTGACGTCTACAGAAAACCTTCGACAACAGTTCTCACTGTTACCAGATCCACTTGTAAGATAGATGTGTTAAAGGTACGATCTAGCGATAGAACGCAGCTGTTGAATTTATTTCGGCAGTCAGACCATACTAAAGGTGTCTAACAAGGTAGTCTTAAAATAATTATAATTAAAATAATAAAATACTACTACTATACTACTAATACAAAAATAATAAAATGATAATAAAATACAACTACTGCTGCTGCTGCTATTACTATTAGGCCTACTATTACTACTTCTACCACTACTGCTGCTGTTGTTGCTGCTACTAGCCTAGGCCTACTGCTACTAAAAATAAAAAATAATAAAAATAAAATAATAATAGTAATAATAATAATAATAATAATAATAATAATAATAATAATAATAATAAAAATAATAATAATAATAATAAAAATAATAATAATAATAATAATAATAATAATAATAATAATAATAATAATAATAATAATAATAATAATAATAATAATAATAATATTTATTCTTTAATGAGGCGACTGAAAAACGCACTGCGCTGTAGGCTACATGAACATAATAATAATAATAATAATAATAATTAAAATAATAATAATAATAATTATAATAGCAGCAACGACAGCAATAATAATAATGGTAACGTAACTTATGGCAAGGTAATTCAACAAATTTACTTAGAAAGGTAGAAATTATGGTCACAAAATTGTTAATAAGACACTTTCTTGAGACAGTACTCAGAAACATGAGTTTTATTCATTCATTCTTTCATTTCAGGAATTTGATATAGGCTAGCGCCCCTTAGAGAGACCTACTCAGAGGCGCACCCAGCCTAACCACCCTAACCACGACAGTAAGATTGAAGGACATTGACCTGAGCGGAGTTAAGTAAGGTAAGGTTAGGTACGGTGAGTGTTTAGTTAAGGTGAGGTAAGGATAACGTAGGATATAAAACATATGGCTGATAGGATAGAGCTATGTCTTCTATAGTTATGTATTTACCCGAAATCAACTTAAACATTCCTCTTCAACACATCCTAAACAGACTCCTCCTTATCTCCTTATATTTCTCACCTCTCCAATTCCAAACACCTTCTCCGTCGTAGCTATCCGTCTGTCAACCGCCAGCCTGACCCCCTAGAATTCGACGTGTAACCAAACCCAGACCTTAGCCGCCTCCCGATTTTCGTTTCTGACTGAAACTTCGTCTCTTTCCGCAATAGGCCCCTATAGTTTTCCTAGGCTGTGAAGACAACCGCAGATAACGATTATTTGTATGCACGTTTGCATAAGGTAACATACACCCACGGCTATTCGCCGGAGGTCGCTCGCATACGAGCTTTTCTTCGAGGCAGCCTGGAAACTGGAGAGCGACACGGTAATGGGGAAAGCGGTAATACCGCTGTTACCGCAGTAAAATCCGCGGTAATGGTGTCAGTAGAGGTGGTAATACCGTAGGGAAAGTAGCAAGGTATTACCGTGGGATGGAAATACAAGAGCGGTGTTTACCGCGGTAATGGTCATAACTTTATCCACCACAGGCCTAGTAATGAACTATCCATTAAGCTAACAAAGTCTGCACACAATGTTAAGTCATCAGGTTATATAATTGAAATCCTTCAATATTCGACATCTTTTCAACTTCAGTTAAGTATTCTGATTTTAAAAACCGTAAGATTTTAACAGAACTGTATATTGTGCAGGAGCATTTTTATATCCTCATTTTGCTTCATTGGGATGGGAATGGGAAAGGGAACACGCCTAATGGGGACGGGGTGGGGATGAGGACATACTTGATGGGGGGATAGGGTGGGATGGGGACAGACCCACGGGAATGGGTTGGGATGGAGACAAATTCTTTCCCCGTGTCAGTCTTCACTGGGAACTCTCCTGAGTAGGGCTAGATAACTCTGAAAAGCGCTATATAAAATAAATGAAATGTGAAATGTAGGCGTGCATATTCTGTTGCTATACTCTTAACCAGACAACTGCTTGTGAAGTTTAAACGTAGTTGTGTATATGTTTTATCTGCGAATAAAAGGTGTCGTAAATCTCTGGAAAGCCGCAGCTTAGCAGACGACGAACGAATCATGTTCCTTGAGACTCAACTCAAGGAAGCCAAGTACATTTCTGAAGACGCCGATCGCAAATACGACGAGGTCTGGCAGCTGCCAATTCACTGCTCAATATAACACACCAGACAGACATAACAGTCAATGGACGTAACTAATAGACAGGCATAACATAGGCCTATAACGTATGCATAACGTTATTGTAATTCCATACTCCTATAATAATATATATATTTATTTAGCGCATCTTCTAGAAAGAATTATCAGAGGCAAGCATGGCATAAAATAACACGATATAAAATATATAATATAAAATAATAATAGAATAACATAATGTAGTATCACATCACATAGCATAACATAGCAAGGCATACCGTGGCATGTTATAATATAATATCACATTATAATAAATTAATGATTTAATGTCACATCACGTAAAATAACATAGCAAAGTCGTCACGACCTAACATAACATCGCGTACGACAATCATAAATCCATCGGAATTTATATAGCACCCCTTCAAGAGTTTTTAACGTCAGGCGGTGTAAGCTTACTGATGAAGATGACGACTACGAGGACTTTAGAAGAGTTATGAAGCTTATGAAGACGATGCTGATGCTGTTGATGAGGACAATAATGAATAATGAGAGACATTGATGAATGCACTGAGGCTGATGACAATGAGAGGGAAAACCTACGATACTGAAGATAAATAATTATATAATGAAGGTAATAATGACGACGAATAATGGTGATGATGACTAGTAACGAAGGTGATGATGGCGACGACGACGATGATTAAACACACATTAATCCCATTCGTTTGTTATTGCGTCTTGTGATGTGAAGATACTGTCGCCATTGTTCTAATGGCGGCAATCAATCAATCAATCAATCAATCATCATTTATTTCTGGAACCATCAGAAGAGAAAAAACAAACAATGAAACAGTAAGGCAACGGTTCAACATGTACTGGCTACAAGGAGGCCCAGAAGGGATCATGGATCCCGCTAAATAGGACACCTAAACATGTAAAAAAATACAGAGGGGAAAGAAAGACAGTCAATGATACTTAGAGTGGATAAAGCCTTGGGCTTCCCATCACAAGACGCAATAACATGGGATGGATCGCATCTCAATAGGTCTTTCGTCTGCTCAGCAGCTTCGACTGTGACGTTGTCTGTCTTGTTTTCTGTCTGATTTTAAAGGCAGCCAGGAAGTTGGCCATAGCTGAAGTCTCACTGGAGAGTTTCGAGGCTCGATTGGAATCTGCAGAAGCGTAAGATTGGCTCCTCCCTGTTTTCGTTTAATTCATCCTGCTATATATCATCTATCCTTCATCTATCTGCCTCCCTCTTTCCATCTCGGTTTCTCTGCTCTGCTTATCTGTATCACATAGTAGTAAAGGCGCTATAGAAATGCACAAGCAGCATAGAAACAGCAGTGGTTATGAACACAGTTATGATGAAAGAACTCGTGTAATGGAGGAGCGAAGGAAGAAGTTATACGATTAAGAGACCAAGGCATGAGCCAGGACAAAATATTGATGAACAGAGAAGCATTTTATAGGATCAGTCTGAGTAGCATATTGGATCATATGTCAGTAGCACAGGTCTGAGGCGAGTAGGCCTACTTAGTTATATCTGCATGACTCCATCAAACTGTCAAATAAATTAAGACGACGGTTAATTGCATCAATAAACTAGCTATGTGTTTGAAAATCATTCTTTTCGATCATGTTTTGGTGTCGTCAGCTTTGGAGCGCCTGCGAAGAGTCTCTCTGAAAGTGACGATAAAATTATAAGCTTACATTGTAAATCAATTTACGATTACGAGCTGTGATTCTTAGCCGATGCGCGGGTTATGGAATTTCGTGAACTATGAACGATTGCAATCAGCATCCTGCGATTATTAGAAACAGCATCAACATCAGAAGTCGTTTATCAGTAATAGTTTCTCTTTGTTCACTCGCTGGTCTTTCTCAATCGTGCCTTGTTCTGCATACATCGGTATACATCTGCCTGGACACACCCTCTGACTTGACATAGCGCTCGCTCGTGATAATGTGCTGCATGCCTTGCGATTAGCTTTTAAGGTGTCCTTTCTGAGGCTGTCTAGCTAACGATTACGATTTGACTGTCTTCCATCATTCAAAACTCGCTTTCATCTGTGCAAATTTGTTGACCGTAAGATTATCAGCACATGAATTTCGAAATCGAATGTCAAGTATGCAGCGTAATCATACATGCCGTGAAGTACTTGTATAAAATATACCCTAGAATAATTTCGTACTACTAAATACTAATAATATTATATAATGACAATATTAGTTTTTAAATAGCGTTCGAGATGTGGCTTTGTGTGTCATGCTGAGTTGTGATGTCTTTGCAGGAAGATTGTAGAACTGGAAGACGAACTGAAGGTCGTTGGCACCAACATGAAGGCCTTGGAGATCTCCGAACAGGAGGTGCAGAGCTCGACACTAATTATATACCATAATAATTATAGAATTCTAGAGTTCATGTAATTTAAGCCAGCGCAGAGGATGGCGCTATATAAATTACTATACTAAATAAATAAAATAATGCAATACAGTCGGTGTACTTGTCGTCTCCCGGATGCTAACTAACTGAGTTCTCTGTTTACTCCTAGGATCTCAGCCGCAATGAGTATGGTTTAGGAATGTGGTTTCACCTCGAAGGGGCCTCGTGAAAATCCTGCTGAGCTTTAAAGTAGCGTTTCATAAATTTTGCATTCACGATCACGATTATAAATCGTGTGTTATAATGATAATGGCGTTAAAGAAATCTACATGTTAGAATTGATTAAACTAGACGTCGTGAATAATAATCGGCATTACCTATCTTGTTTGTAGGCCCTTCAGAGAGAGGATAGCTACGAAGAGACGATTCGAGACTTGACCACTCGCCTAAAAGACGTAAGGCGGTATACTGCGCGTAGATAACTTGATGCTGAGCTATTTGCAGCAATATTACCGAGTCTTTAAGTATGTATGAGTGCTTTATCTCAGTGCCTAAAATACTCAGATATGTCAGCTGCAAACTCTTCCTCAAACTGTCAAACTGTACTTAACGGTAAGTTAGATTTCAGGTAGGCCTATTAGACTGAAATCGTGTGTAGTTGACTTGAGCTAATCTCTCAAAAATTCAAACTACACTGTGCACACTCCAGGCAAAGTCAATTGCACACTAGACAATATCAACTGTATCAGAAAACACTATTGTAGACCCTGCTTTATCCTAGTTCTCTTCTCTTGCCGTGTCCTTCAGTAGCCACGACTGGTTGCCTTGTTCTCTCCCCCTTCTGGAATCTGACGTTACACTTACCTCGACTCTTGCGGATTTACAATAATAATAATAATACGGATTTGAGTCGCCTAGCGCAAGTGAATTAGCTGCTCTCTTTATGTTGCGCTGATGACTTTCAACGATTTGCTCTATCTTTACACTGACTTTACATTACGTGTAACTGAGAAGTGCTACGGAGTAATTGAAATGAGAATGACTGTTGCTTATAACAGACGGAAAACCGAGCGGCAGAAGCGGAGAGAACGGTGTCCAAACTACAGAAGGAGATCGACAGACTGGAAGGTATGAGCGATTGAAGATACTCTGCTCATACCCGTAAACGTTTCAGTTGATCCATATTTACCCTATTGGGTCTCATATGGAAACATGGGTGCTATGTGGGCTCATATGGGCATGCCATTACAATGGCGCCGTCAAAAACTAATTAGTTCGGGATACGCTTTCGTGCTAGCAGGGATCTAACTGGTATCAGAAGTTTTATGAAATGACAAAGATTGACACAAATTGAAAACATGCAAATAGTTGCACTTGCATGACATTATGGCACTGCGACAGCGGCCCGCTATGTAATTTGCATGGACCCCAGAGTGGCGACAGCGGCCCGCTACATAGTTTACATTGTAATTGTAATTGAACATTTGTATAGTGCCACTTAGAGATTCAGAGGCGCTCCCAACCCAGGGCTCTAACAAATAAGATAGTCTTCAGGCGTTTCCGAAACAGAGGAAGAGAAATCCATCTGGGGAGATGACCCATGCAGAGTGGCTATAGTCTACTTGAGAAACCGCTTGAAAAACTCAGTACTTTTACATATAGTCTTATAACTGTCTAACTTCTTTAAATGTACAATCTATATCGATTTTATTTTTGGTAAAAATCGAGTGGAAAGTATACATAGTTTTGTAATCATAATCGCTTAGGACAGGATTTCAAACACTTGTCTTGTATTTGAAATTGCGCAGACGAATTGCTGGCCCAGAAAGAGAAATACAAGACGATCAGTGAAGAACTGGATGGAACCTTTGAGGAATTGGCAGGATTCTAACCAGCGGCAGGGATCAAAGAGAACACGGAGGAGATCAAACGCATAAACGACCACCCAAATCGTCGTTTATCAACCACGCCGACTTTTTCAACCCTGCGTACATTTAACTATCTTACAGGACCTCACGCCCTTTAATTCGCTTTGGATCCATCGCATAGGCTAACCGCGTCGTTGTTTTTCGTTACAGCTATTGATTAGTTATATGATTAATTTATGAATTAATTTACTCTGTAGTTACAACTATTGATTAATTTATATAATTAATTAATTAATTAATTTACTCTCTAGTTTTCAATGCACATGCAACCTGGAGCAAAAGAGCGATAGATAAAGATCTGTAGAAACTCTGCTTGCGAATAAGTGATATAGGGTATATGCGCACATGACAATTACGAAATATAGTTTAGAGCATAACATTATTTTATATAAATGTGTGTGTTTTAAGCAGCATGTGTATAGCTTTTGACCAGCGCTACATAACTTTTGCGTTGCATAGCGATTGTCGCATAGAATGCAGTAGACCATAATGTTTATTTTCTGCTGTCTTATTATAGTAGGGCCTGTCTGCATACATGGACCTTATTAGTGAATCTTTGGAGAATAATTCTCTCAGAAGCCGACAGGAAGCTGAAGAGATGAAAGGATGAGAGGCATTTTCGATTTAAATAAGATTATGATTAGGACGTTTTAAAAATCTAAGTTGTTCGTAATATAGTCTACTCCGATGAAAACGCTATAAGCATAAAATAGCCTAACTACGGCACGAACCCCCGATTCCACTAGAAAAAATAGGCATTGTTATTTTGTTATTGCGATAGGAATTTGATCTCTGTCTGTCTGTCTGCCTCTGTCTGTCTGTCTGTCTGTCTCTTTCTTTCTCTCTCTCTCTCTCTCTCTCTCTCTCTCTCTAGCTGTCTGTCTGTCTGTCTGTCTCTGTCTCTCTCTCTCTCTGTCTCTCTCTCTCTCTAGCTGTCTGTCTGTCTGTCTCTCTCTCTCTAGCTGTCTGTCTGTCTGTCTGTCTGTCTCTGTCTCTGTCTCTGTCTCTGTCTGTCTGTCTGTCTGTCTGTCTGTCTGTCTGTCTGTCTGTCTGTCTCTCTCTCTCTCTCTCTCTCTCTCTCTCTCTCTCTCTCTCTCTCTCTCTCAGTTTTAGTACTTTGGGTCACTGGATCGCTATGAAGCCCTAATGCGTTTTACGTTTCTTCCTTTCTATCGGTTATATTTATTTCGAAATAATAGGTACACTTTTGTCTACAATTTTATTTCATTTGAATTAATTATCACTTTTAGACCTTCGCTTATAAGGTGTAATCTCATTTAGTAGACTCGAAAAAAACAGTATAAACCAGAACAGGGGCGTAGCCATAGGTAACAATTTCGTGGGTTTCAATTGGACATGTTCGCAGAGTACGTGTCAGTTTTTAAATAATTAAAATATTCGGCTATTTATTTCGGGGTGGGGTAACTGGGGTTGAACCCGTAAAACACTCCCCTAAATACGCCCATACTCAGAAATACAAGTCTGTCAATTACTACTAACAGTACGTCGAAACGTCGTGAATATTCAATGAGAACAATTTTTATAGGAGCTGAATACGTACAATGGGAAAACAATACGTACAATGAATTCGTACAATGAATACGTACAATGGGAAAACATGGGCTTTACAATGCTTCTTCTTCTTGTGGTTCTCTGCCTGTTAGGCAGGTTCAAATGTCCGACGTCGCCACTTCTCTCGTTGTTGGGCCTCTTCTTTCAGTTTCCTGTAGCCGTTTGTCATCATCCAATCCAGCATCATCTGTCTTGGTCTTCCTCTTGTCTTCCTCCCCTTCATTTTTCCTTCGATGACCGTTCTTAGTAGTGAGTCTCCTCTCAGCGTGTGTCCGATCCATTTCCTTTGCCTGTCTCTTATTGTGCGTATAAGGACTCTTTCTTCTCCAATTATTCCCAACACTTCTTCATTTGTTATATGTTCTGTCCAGCTGATTTTTTCCATTCTTCTCCATGTCCACATTTCGAAAGCTTCCAGTCTTTTTATATCCGCTTTTCTCATTGTCCATGTCTCCGATCCATACAGCACCACGCTCCATACTAGTGTCTTTATCATTCTTATCTTTAGATTCCTGTTTAGTTTTCCTCTCAGTAATTCTCTTCTGTTTGAGAATGCCTCCTTTCCTATTGCTATCCTTCTTTTAATTTCTCTGTGGCATTTGGCATCTGTCGTAATCATACTCCCTAGGTAGCAGAATTCTTTGACTTGCTCTATCTGTTTTCCTCCAATGTGTATTCTGACTACAGTTTCCTTTCCTTTACTTATCTTCAATACCTTTGTCTTTTTGATGTTAATCTTCATCCCGTATTCGGTTGATGTTGTGTTTAGCCTATCCATCATTGCTTGCAGTCCTTTCTGGTTTCTCGCCAACATTGCCTGATCATCTGCAAACCTTAATGCCTTTATCCATTTTCCACCAACCTTTATCCCCTCCTCCATCTCCTCTACTGCCTCTCTGACAAGCTCTTCTATATAGATGTTAAATAGTAATGGTGACAGTGGGCATCCTTGTCTCACACCTCTTCCAACGTTTCCTGGTTCCGAGTACTCTCCATCTATTCTTATTCGCATCTTTTGTCCCATGTATAAGTTTCCTATTAATCTTCTGTCTCTCCAATCTATTCCCATCCGCCTCAATGCATGTAGTAGCCTTCTCCAGTCAACTCTATCAAATGCTTTTTCATAATCCACAAAGCATATATATACATCCTGACCATTCTGGCAGCTCCTCTCTGTTAGTACTCTTAGTGTTCCGATCGCATCCCTAGTTCCCATGCCTTTTCTAAAACCAAATTGATCATCTCCCAGCCCCTCAATTGCCTCTGTCTTTGCTTGCACTCTCTTTGCTAGTATTCTTATCATGACTTTTGACGCATGGGTGAGGAGGCTAATGGTCCTGTAATCCTCGCATGCTGTTGCATTTGGTTTCTTTTTAATTGGTATTATTATGGATTGCAGGAAGTCCTCTGGCCATTCTCCCGTTGTGTATATATCTTGGCATATCCTTATTAGTTCTTTCATGGCACCATCCTCCAGACTTTTGAGCATCTCTGCTGGTATGTTGTCTATTCCCTCTGCTTTGTTGTTTTTCAGTTCCTTTATGGCCGCTCTTACCTCCTCTCCCAGCACCTCTGGGCCAATATCATCCTCTCTCCCTCGAGTCTCCTCTTCCTTCTCCAGTCCCTGATTGTCATGCAATTCTCCCTCTTCACTTCTGTAGAGTTCCTCCACGTACTCCTTCCATCGGTTCTTAACTTCAATTGTTTCATTTAGGAGTCTACCTTGTTTGTCGCTAACCTCTATTCCTCCTCCTCCTTTTCCCGGTTTCCTAGATATCTGTTTCACCTTTTCGTACACTTTGTCATATCTTCCCTGTTGCTGTAAGTCTTCTAACTCTTGACATTTCTCGTCCCACCATTTTTCCCTTGCCTCTTCTGTTGTTCTTCTCAGTTTGTTGTTTAATCTTCTATATTCTTGTCTTGCTTTTTCGGTGCTTTGGTGTTTCCATTTCCTCCTTTCCTCCATCTCTTCTATCATTTCTCTTGTTACCCACGGTTTCCTAGCAGGTACTCTCTCTTCTGCTCCGACGATGTCATTGGCGCTCTGTATGATATTGTCTTTCAGTCTTTTCCATCTCTCTTCTATGGATTTTCCTTCGTATTCTCTTAGATTTTCTTCTATTTTCTTTCCCAGTTCGTTGCTCTTTTCTTTCAGGTTCTTTTTATTCCATCTCTGTCTTATCTTCTTTTTCCTCTTGATGAATTTCAGTTTTATCTGGGCCTTCATGATGATCAAGTTGTGATCTGTGTCTGCGTCTGCTCCCGGCATTGCTCTTGCATTCTTGACACTGTTTCTGTATCTGTGTCTTACCATTATGTAGTCCAGCTGATATCTTGCCATATCTCCCGGGGATTTCCACGTGTACCTACGTCTCTTCTCGTGCTGAAACCAGGTGTTTGTCAGTATTAGTTCTCTTCTCTCACAGAACTCCGCTAGTTTTTCGCCTCTGCTATTTCTCTTCCCCAGACCATACTTTCCAATGCATTTTCCCTCCGCTCCTTCTCCCACCACTGCGTTCCAGTCTCCCATTATGACTACATAATCTGTTCCCTTGGTTCTATCCAGTATTTCCTCCAATCTCTCATACATATCGTCTACTTCTTCATCTTTGTGCGTTGTTGTTGGCATGTATATCTGTATTATTACTATATCTACTGGTTCTGCCTTTATTTTGACCTCAATCATCCTGCTTCCATATCTTTACAATGCACGAACTCTTTATTCTCGTTTGCTGGGGCTGTTTGTCTGGCTCCCTTTGTTACGCATTCAATTAATAGCATTGGAAAACAAAGGCCGGAGTCTCACGACGGATATAATTCCCCATAAACACTGAACAGCGTACACTCCAAACGCCTGGTGACATCTGCCGTTTACTGTGTACATGCCATAAACGGCAGCTCTCGTCCACCTAAGATCAATATTGGTCCAATCCAGGAGTGCGAGAGACTGCAGTAAAACAATGTCTTTTTTCCGTTGGCATTCATCTAGGTCTATTTGTTACACAATACAGACCTACACTTGCATCGTAGGTGTGAATGAGTTGAGATGTTAGTCTTAACTGGTCGATGGGATGTTTTGTCCGCGGAGTTAAAAATCCGAAACTCGATGCATCATGAATAAAATTAGGCCTATGGTAATAGGCGATATATATACAATACAACTGCATTTTGAAATCGCACTTCTTCCAAAGATGGCCAAAGCTCAGAAGTACACATGCCTCTGCGGCGCAGATGCAATTATATTGCAGAGCAATTGTGCGCGAAGGACGTCTTGCTCACGGTACCTACACAGTTGAATCACCCCGGACGAGGGTCGAACCCGTATCTCCGCGTTACAGGTAAGCCGCTCTAACGAGTCTGCCATCGTGCCACACAGTGTATGTTTTCAACACATGGGGATAACTGCAGCCATCCCTCGACCACAGCTGCCATCGAAGTATAAATGTAGCTTTACATTGGAACAGTGGTCTGTGATTCACAATTTCGCCGTGTAATCGAATAACTGTAATTGAATTCAACGAATGACAAAAGTTCGCATTAGGCGAGTAAGTTGTGCGGCTGTGTGCAGCAATGTAAGGCTATTGCATCTGAGATAACATCGATATTTATGGAAAATACTCTTTCTATATAAACAATATAAACAAACTTAGGCCTATGCTTTCGTTCTGCCTGATCTTAACGGTTATGATTAAAAATTCCTGTCACCTGATAACCTTGAGCTAGAGATAAACCTCAGATTTACTTCGATTAAGGACAGCAAAGGGTGAGATACTGAGATAGTCATCGAAAGAAAGCATTCTGCTTACTGCTTAGTAGAGATGCTTCGAGAAACTGACTGCGATCACTAAGTGCAACAGCATTTCTTAACACTTTGGCGACAAGCTGCGTAGGTTTCCCAGTCACTTTTAGTACATGCTCGTCGTTAAAGTACCAAAGAAAACTTCCTTAATTTAAATCAGCAACAGAGACAGATAATAGTACAATACAATACCATTTTTTTTCAATATCAATTTTCAATTTCAATTTATTTATTTAACACAACGGTACTGTGAACTAATGTTTTGCATATATAATGAGCACAGGTGTTCCTTATGTTGATATATATATAATGTGTATTCGATTGTTAAGCGTTTTAGTCTTAGGCCTTAGTTGCGCTGTCGGCTCGTGGGCGCTTGGCCTAAAGTAGCCTAAACTTTGGCTGACGATAGATTCTCTACACGTGCAGTTAGCGCGCAAAACTTAGAAACTGCTGATGACAGTGAATTTGAACAATACAGTGTAGTACAGTTGTTTTAAGGCAAGAGTTGAGTTTGTTGTTATTAAACTGTGTTTGAAGTAAGAAGAAACATTCAAAGAACTGTGTCAATTTAATTCTTAAACAGTTAGAAGACGTTGAGCAATTTATATGTAGAGATAAGGAAAGTTCTTGAGGTAGGTCACAACTAAGAAGAAGAAGAAGAGTTGGTGACATTATTTGGTGGCAGCAGCGGTAGGATTCGAAACAACGTCTGGGATTCGAAACAACGTCTGGGATTCGAAACAACGTCGGAGATTTGAAACAACGTCGACTGGTGAATACGCATTCAAATCATTGGTAAATCTACGACAACGAAAGCCTCAACGACAAAGGTATAAAAGTTGGTTGTTATCAAACAAAGAACAATTCCCAATACTTCAAACACAAAAGAAAACTGGTGTTTTCCAGAAAGGACAGCACTGAAGTAAAGAAGTAAGATGGAGAAATTAAGTGTCAAAAAACAAGCAGAACTGAAGAAGATGTCTTCTGAAAGATTAAAACAGCGCTTGTTGAAGGCTGGTTTTGAAGAAGAGAAACTGAAAGATATGTCACGTGAGGACATGTTAGAAGCGCTAGCTGAAGTCTGGCTTAAGGAAGAAGCAGAAGAAGAAGGTGCTGTCGGCGGTGTTGTGGAAAAGGTTATTGAAAAACCGTCTGGACTTATGTCTATGGAGATGATGATGCAGTGGATGATGATGAAAGAAGAAAGAGAGGAGAAACGGAGACAAGAAGAGAAAGAGAAAGAGGAGAAACGGAGACAAGAAGAGAAAGAAAAGAGGAGAAACGAAGACAAGACGAGAAAGAAAGAGAGGAGAAACGAAGACAAGACGAGAAAGAGAAAGAGGAGAAACGGAGACAAGAAGAGAAAGAAATGCGACAGGAAGAATTACGTCTTCAGAGAGAGAAAGAAGAGAAGGCAGAACGTCTTCAGAGAGAGAAAGAAGAGAAAGCAGAAAATGTACGACAGGAAGAATTACGTCTTCAAAGAGAGAAAGAAGAATTGCAAAGGCAGCAATTTGAAATTCAATTAGAGCAATTGAGAAAAGATAGAGAAGATGCTGAAAGGAGAAGATTAGAGCAGATGATTGAATTTGAAAAGGCGCGGAAAAGTGACGAAGAGATACGTCAGCAACAGATTGAAGAGAAGAGACTACGTGAAGAAGAAAAGGAAAAAGTGCGAATTTCAGAGTTGGAGCGAGCAGAACAGGTTAGACAAGAAGAACTGCTTTTGTTACTCACAATGGACTGTACGAGTTTACTCGTGTTCCGTTCGGAATGATCAACTCAGGAAGAACATTTGTTAAAGCAATTAACATGGTTTTACAGCCTATAAATGAATTTGCTGAGCCCTATGTAGATGACATTGCTGTGCATTCAGATGATTGGAAGATTCATTTACAGCATTTAGATGCATATTTAATGCAAATGAGACTGCATAACATTACTCTGAACTTAAAGAAATGTATCTTTGGTAAGAGTGAGGTAAAGTTTATCGGTCATGTGGTTGGTTCTGGAACGATTCAAATGAATCCAGATAGAATTGAAAGTTTAATTAATTTGAAAACCCCAGAAACGAAGAAACAAGTTAAGCAATTGCTGGGATTTTTTGGTTACTATCGACAGTTTATCAAAGATTTCGCACAGATTGCGAAGCCTCTATCTGATTTGACAAGCAAACATGTTCCAGATAAGATTGATTGGACTGATAGACATCAACAGGCATTTAATTTACTTAAAGATGCTGTACGCTCTAAAGTTGTTTTATATGTTTTTGATGTTGGAAAACCTTTTAATTTGTACTGCGATAGTAGTGATTTTGCAGTAGGAGCTGTGCTAACGCAGATGGATGATAAGGGAATAGAGCGCCCTGTGTCATTTATAAGTCAGAAGCTGACTGACACCCAGAAGAGATGGGCAACTGTGGAGAAAGAAGCCTATGCTATTGTTTGGGCTCTAAATAAGTTAAAAGAGATAATCATTGGATCTAAAGTTCACATCTTTACAGATCACAATCCTTTAACTTATCTGACTGAATCTATGTCTAAGTCTGCTAAACTGGTGCGTTGGGCTTTGGCACTGCAAACTTTTGATGTAGAAGTTAATTATAAGAAAGGACGATTAAATGTTGTAGCAGATTGTTTATCTAGATTATAAGATTGTTTATTTTACTGTATTATATAGTATTAAGTTTATTGCATAATTTAGTACCTGATGATTTCGCAAATTTTTAAGTTTAATTTGCTCAATCCAAAGAAAGGGAAGGAGGTAATGTGAACTAATGTTTTGCATATATAATGAGCACAGGTGTTCCTTATGTTGATATATATATAATGTGTATTCGATTGTTAAGCGTTTTAGTCTTAGGCCTTAGTTGCGCTGTCGGCTCGTGGGCGCTTGGCCTAAAGTAGCCTAAACTTTGGCTGACGATAGATTCTCTACACGTGCAGTTAGCGCGCCAAACTTAGAAACTGCTGATGACAGTGAATTTGAACAATACAGTGTAGTACAGTTGTTTTAAGGCAAGAGTTGAGTTTGTTGTTATTAAACTGTGTTTGAAGTAAGAAGAAACATTCAAAGAACTGTGTCAATTTAATTCTTAAACAGTTAGAAGACGTTGAGCAATTTATATGTAGAGATAAGGAAAGTTCTTGAGGTAGGTCAAGAAGAAAAGGAAAAAGTACAACTAAGAAAGAAGAAGAGTTGGTGACATTATTTGAGAAGAACAGAAAAGGAAAAAGGAAGAAAGTGAAACGATGGTTTCGAAAATAAAGAAAATTGGTGATGCCATGAAACACGTGTTACCTAAAATGCCAAACGATATGATGGAGGTGCCATTATATTTCGAAACGGTTGAGAATGCGTTTCGTAGTTTCAAGGTGCAAGAACAATTCTGGGTGAAGTTACTATTGCCATTGATGACTCCGAAAGCTAGAACTGTTCTAAACAGATTGTCATTCGATGATTTAGATGATTATCAGATCGTGAAACAACACTTGTTAAAAGAATTCAAGTTGACACCGAGAGAGTACAGATCGAAGTTTATTGATGCGAAGAAGACAGCTGAAGAAACGTATACAATGTTTACAGCTAGGCTGAAGAACTTGCTGAACTATTATGTGAAAAGTCGCAAAGTGGATAAGAATTTTGAGAAGCTGTTTGATTTATTAGTGGCGGATAAGTTGAAAGAATCACTACCACCAGGTCCACTACAGTTTGTATTGTCGAAGGAAGGAACTGATTGTTACGAAGCTAGTGTTGTGGCAGACCTAGCGGACATTCATGTGAATAATAGAATTGGTTTGGCAATTCCGAATAAGACAAGTTTTGGTTTTGTACCCAATGTAAAAAGAAATCAACAGTTCACTCCAAATTTTGGTTTTCATTGGAAGAGCAATCAAGAAACAGGAAATCAGTTCAGAGGTGCAGAAGTGAAACCAAATTCTGCGGTTGTTCACGAGAATAGAGAGTCGATGATGACCAGACAACGTCAGGTATATAACAAATCACCACCAAGGTTTGTCGCAAGAGAAGGCAATGCATCGTTTACTCCATATAAGAGAAAAGAAAGCATCGAACAACGAGGTGCAGTGGTGAAACGTTGTCATAACTGCGGATCAGACAGGCATTTGATGAAATTCTGTCCAGTTCCTGTTACAACCTCCAATTATGGTGGAAAACAAGAACATTCGAGGGTGAATCGAATTCAAGTGGTTGATAATTCTGAAAGTCAAGCCACAGAACATCAGAACAATGAAACTGAAGTAAAGTCAGTGATGAAATGTCACCTTTCAACTGAAATTACAGAAAGAAAGCATGGAGAAGGCGGAAGAGGAAAGACAAGAACGTGTAAAGTTGGAACAACAAAAATAGCATTAAAAGAAGCACAACTCAAAGAGGAGAAACAAAATAGAGAAGCTCAAGAGCAAAGAAGAAAGAAGAAGAAGAAGGAGGTAATGTGAACTAATGTTTTGCATATATAATGAGCACAGGTGTTCCTTATGTTGATATATATATAATGTGTATTCGATTGTTAAGCGTTTTAGTCTTAGGCCTTAGTTGCGCTGTCGGCTCGTGGGCGCTTGGCCTAAAGTAGCCTAAACTTTGGCTGACGATAGATTCTCTACACGTGCAGTTAGCGCGAAAAACTTAGAAACTGCTGATGACAGTGAATTTGAACAATACAGTGTAGTACAGTTGTTTTAAGGCAAGAGTTGAGTTTGTTGTTATTAAACTGTGTTTGAAGTAAGAAGAAACATTCAAAGAACTGTGTCAATTTAATTCTTAAACAGTTAGAAGACGTTGAGCAATTTATATGTAGAGATAAGGAAAGTTCTTGAGGTAGGTCACAACTAAGAAGAAGAAGAAGAGTTGGTGACAGGTACAGTTATTCAAATAATAGAATAAGCTTACACAGATTGTTAGCTTAACCATAAGAGTCAATCTGGAAGGGGGAAAAGCTCAACTGCGCTTATCGTGTCCACCTTACAATGTAGTTCAAGGATAGCAATGAATTAACCATCAAGTAGTCAGTTATTCCAACTATGACATGTATCGAGTGATTAGTAACAAATTTCCAGTTTCAGAGTGCAAGATTCAAATCTGGTGCTTCAAACTAAGATAACAATAGACAATATAGAATCTTTGTTTTTCGTCATGGACAAAGATAACACGAGCCTCGTCACAAGCGAAAGAGTCCAGTTCAGTGTTGTGGGATGAACCATCTTTACAGCGACTTTGTTACGGTCTTACTCTGCTTCTGGCTTTAAGACATAAGAAACATATATAATTAACAGTTCTCAAGGCAAAGCTGCGGCAGTCCGTTTAAGGAACTTCGTCTGCAGCATTTTTAAGTAAATGTTCTCAGTGCCACAGACATATGCAACGTCAGGGAAGAAACAGACCTATATTAAATCAATCCGCAATAGATTGGTTGTTTGGTTCCTTTCGGTGTCAAAGTATCTATCTTTGTCAATATAACGTCATTCATACATTTCGAACATAAGCATTTTGTAATAGGTTACAGTTTCTTGGAACCAGCTGTTTAACACTTTAACAACGAGCTGCATTGGTTTCCCGGTCAATTTTAGTACACTCACGTCGTTAAAATGTTAAAGGAAACACTATTCCACAGCCGCAGAATAACGATGACTTAGAAAGGAAGACCGAGAGGTCCGAGTCAGAGATGTATTTGCGTGCCTGAAACGTATTCCGCGCCCACTCATCGCGTGGGTCCGATCTATGTGCAGCGCTGAATCAGACTTCGGCCAGTCCGTATACTGGAACGAGAAGTTCTTGATTAAGTACAGCACGCGATGTCACAACATTCCTACAAATGAATTATGTTCAGGGCAGAGAAGGTCTACGTTTCCATAGCAACCTTCCACGAAGGCTTTACAGGGTGATGTATTGCGGCTTCAGAGACAAGCGAAAAAATACTTAGGCTACATCATTTGCTGTGCGGATCTCTTACTCCAAGTCATTACTTGCAAGTCATATACGTGCAGTAATAGTCATTATATGAGGCGTGCACAAACAGCTGACATAGATAATTATATGTGCGTATAGTCTAATAAAATAAAATAAAATAGTATAATGAACCAAAATAATGTTAGTCCTTTGTGTTGCTTTATGCTGCTACATATTTCGATTCCGGAATGGGTTATCGATAATGATGTTCGTAGTGACGATATTTATTAAGTTTCAACACTGGATGACCTCTTAACCTTCGTTATGAGATAATCATGAATGCATCATTGTTGCACTCACAAGCGTTCCCTTTGGCATGTTTGTAGGCCTACTGGATGAAACTATTCTTGGAAATAGTTTTATCAGTGTTTTTGTAAGACGTTATCTTTCATCCCTAAACATCTGCATCATTAAAATTCTTACTTAATTTTCTATCATAGCATTAGTCAGTAGAAATGAATATACATGAACAGTGAACAATTTTGCATTTGTAACTATAGAGTCTTTTGTAGCCTGTACTCTCAAGCATTCCTTGCAATAATAATTGCACTGTGTTTGAAGCATGTAAAGTATTAATAGCATAGGCGTAGCTACATTGAGGCACGAGGAGGCAGTTGCCTGCTCTTGCTTTCTTTATATACTGGAACTTCTATTGACCAATGACCCCAGTAACCAGAATTTTGCCAATGGTCTGTGAAGTTGCCTCCTCTTGAATTTAAGTCTGGCTACGCTCCTGATTAGTAGACTGTATAAATTTCTCTAAATGGCAGCGTAGGCTTACTTATGACTGATTTCCAGTAAATGATTCAGTATAAGACGTCAACAAGATAATTTTTTATGGCATCTGTCAATTTGGCACACACTGTACCATGGCCGTATATTCTGATTCATTCGATGCGCAGAAGATTAATTTTTTGTTCAGGAAGTGTTTATCAATTTCTTGAACGGTTGACCTGTATGGCCTATCGATTCTGCCTGCGAGATTCAATATTAAACATATTATATATATATATGTGTGAATTCATAAGAGTATATATATAGATATCGACGCAAGGACGAGAGATGATTACACTCTCCTGATAAGAACAATGTTAATAAAGACAACCCATAAATTGCACATAGATTGAATAGTATGTACTGCAGTTGAAGGCGTCTCCGGTTGAGTCAATGCGGGATCAGGCCTTGAAAGAATTTCATTTCCTCTAATTGAAAAAATTGCAGCACTGTTTGCGAGTATACCAAATTATTCTATTTGTCATGTGTCCAAATTTCTCAATTCCCTTAGTATATAATAAATAGTTAGGCTAATGATGCCCGACGTGTAGGCTACAGACAGACAGACAGAAATACAGACAGACAGACAGACAGTGTATACGAAAGGGACATGTTAATCAGGAATAGATACTTCGATAGACTGCAGCATTATTTTGTAAAGTTGGAAATAAATAAGGGTTTAAACAAATGCGAACCACATTCATGTAGTCCCTCAGAATACAGTACATAGTTTGGCCAACTGTCTCATGCAAGCCACAATTTATTGCTTCTAGCGCCAAAGTTTGTGTAAACAACAATCATAATATGAAGTGGATTAACAATTGTGTTGGGCAGCTTACTGTGTTTACTGAGCAAATGCAAAATGATTAACAGCAATTCAGGTCTATGCATTTCAGGATCTATATATATACTGGATGATACATTTGTAAACAGCTTTTAGAACGCAGGCAAATTGCATGCAAATTGAATAACGACAAGAAATTCATGAAGGCAATGTTGTTTTGTATATTCTAAGGCTAACAACCGGGACAAAATTTAACTCACATATTCATCATCGCAATCGGATACTCGGCTTCCTGCCTGTTTGTCTGCCTGCCTGTGTCTGTCTGTCTGCTTGTCTTCGTGCGTGCCTGCCCGCCTGTCTGTCTCCTACACATAGTTGGCATTCGATTGCAATCGTTAATGATTAAACACCCCAATTGTGCCATGAATTAATCATAATTTTTACATTGAGTCTAATTGGTCTTTCCAAAACCATATTATGGATATGACTTCAGTTGTATGCCTACGGGCAAAATTAAGCAAACAATGTTATTAATGACATTGATCGATAGGAAACACAGTTGACTTTAGTAACACAGATGTTATATTTACAGCGTCGTGTGTGTGATACAATCTGGTTAGTTTAAGGCAGACACAAATTCAATGTATCTTATAGCGATATAATTTGCTGCACATTGCTGCAATTATGTGTAGATGGCGCATCATAAAGGCAAGGTTGCAATACATAGCTTATAGATCGTCTTTCAAAGTGTATTCATGGGTAGAACATGGACATATTTTTCCTAAGTCTTTCTCCCAGATGGAAAAGCTTAATTTTTGATGAGATCTGAAAGATGGACAAATCGACGATATATCAATCAATCAATCAATCAATCAATCAATCAATCAATCAATCAATCAATCAATCAATCAATCAATCAATCAATCAATCAATCAATCAATCAATCAATCAATCAATCAATCAATCAATCAATCAATCAATCAATCAATCAATCAATCAATCAATCAATCAATCAATCAATCAATCAATCAATCAATCAATCAATCAATCAATCAATCAATCAGCCGTTTATTGAATCAACAACAGCACAATTAATTAACAATCAGTCATTTTAAAAAATGTTAATCTGCTGATGCCATCAATAGTACAGCCGAAAAGGATAAAATAATCCGCTATTGCAGGGCTGCCCCTTTTCCACGTTACATTTACTGATGGCAAGACGATTTTTATGATCATACAGTTACAGAAAATTCAACTTAAATAACAATGTTATTAATATAAGTCGTCTTGGTTGACCGTAAAATCAATCAACCAGTGGACAATCACGGTGACTCGAGTGATTGATCTTTATCGGTTGGAAAGGCAATATGCAAAATAACGTAAGGTAAAATAAAGTAGTAGGTTATTTATTATACAATTCAGTTATTAGCGATGCCAAACCTTTGACAACACCTAGGATACACATCATACCTTAACACCTCTTCTTATAAAGTTAAAACACGTATTATGCAGTAACACTTTTATGCTACGTTCAATATTGATTAAGTACTATTATCTAAACAGAGGAAAATGTCTGTGCTTTTCTTTGAACACAGCGTATATAGTATGACGTAAGTGCATGTATAATAATATACATTAACGAGTTCGGAGTTACTGGTGGCTCGTATAACATATGCGTAAACCCGTTATAGTGATAGGCCTAGTTTTGCCTATTCAGTGATCCGCTGAACTGCCGATATGTTCTGTATCATATCCTGGCAGTATAAGTTCATTGTACACACACAACAGACCTAATCACATAAAATTATATGAAACAATGATAGGCTACATATGGGCCACACAGCTGTGTTCGTACGTAGAAGATAAACATGTCCGCGATAACTGAATTATACTAGTAACAGGTGCTTGGCGTTGCCAAACCATTCTAAGAAAACATGTTTTATGTGAAGCTAAACATGTTCGTGTGAACCAAAGCATGTTCTATGTGAACCAAAACGTGTTCATGTGAACCAAAACATGTTCTATGTGAACCAAAACGTGTTCATGTGAACCAAAACATTTTCTATGTGAACCAAAACGTGTTCATGTGAGCCAAAACTTGTTCCATGTGAACAAAACCATGTTCATGTGAACCAAAACATGTTCTATGTGAACCAAAACATGTTCTATGTGAACAAAACCATGTTCATGTGAAAAAAAATTTTTTATATTGCTGCTGCAGCAACGAAATATCTATCACTGTTAGTCGTGTTATTTGTCAGATTACCGATGTTGATGGATCTATAATAAAAAATCGGCAAACATAGCCTACCATACATAGCCTACTGCCTCTGATTCAAGTTTTGACCTCTGGCACGTAGGCCTAAAACTCTCATGCATGTACAGAGCCCTGTGATATGACAGATACCCGTATGCATAAATCGGGTTAGGCCATTTGGACTTTTTAATTAAGCCCCACTATCCAACGACCAAGCATCAATCGATGGCGCTGAGCAACTCTGCGTGAAGGTTCCTACGAGTGTTTTCAACCAATCGGCCACACAGTCCAGTCTCCTAACTCTGATGTCTGACTCTCTGACTCTGTAGGCCTATATGCAGTTACCTATCTATTGTAATCGTAATCTCATATTTATAAAGCGCCACTTATGATCAGAGGTGATACAGACCCAGGTCATTTTCTTCACTGACAAAAGAGAGGTTTTCAGGCGCTTGCGGAACTGGTAATAAGATAGAGAAAAGAAGTCATCCCTAAATGTAATGCATAGCGTCTTAAAGAACGGCTGTCTGTTATCGCTATGCCATAGCAAGCGCCTTTGTGAAGAAAGCAGCGACTACGAATAGCCTGTCAGTAATTAAAAAAACGATTCAAGGCCACCGTTGAATTAAGAAGCTAGGTTTCGATGGAGTTTTCGTGCCATTGCAAGCTTCTTTCTCAATTTTGTTGTGCTCACAACTTAAATGCATTCATGGAGAGAATAATGCAAGCTTCTTAGGACGTTGATTTTCTCAGTCGTTGATGTGTGAACCAAGACAATGACCAAGGATGAGGAATGCGAGAGAGACATGACGCCTATGTTAAGACTGTGATTTGTGTACAGAGGAAGATAAAATCTCCCGCAAGGGGTCAGACCGTCAGACCCTTTGGGATGCACGCTTTCCCAGCCTTTACGCCTCTGGGCAGAGAGGTCTTCATCCTCAGCTTAAATGATGACGCATGCAGGTCAATGCAGATTCCTCGAACTCCTCGAGTAGAGGCCATCAAATGCTGAATATCTCTGCATGTAGAGTGGAGCATGACCATCATTCCCAACACGAAAACACTCTTACGATGCCTGCCTTGCTGTGTTATGATAACTTCAGCTCTGCTACGTTATTGACATTCGACTATGGTGACGGCCCTGGTGTGACTTTCTAATTCCTACCCAATTATAGAGACCTTTTTCAATATTCGTTTATTAATTCAAACTGACAAGTACGCAGTAAGATTACATAATATAGTAACAGATGATAACAAGTTTAATAGGCGTTCAATTTAGCTGTATGGCAGCCGGCAAGGCGTCCATCTGTCCTACTGCTCATTTTTATCGTCACCCTCTGAGTCGACGTCGACCTCATGAGGCTAGCGGATATCGAACCCGAGTTATTCTAATTTTCGTGTCAGCGTGTTACAATTCAACCATCTCTGTGGAATTATTGCCAAACTGCTGCTGCTGATAATACTTTTGTTGATTGCGAACACGATGGTCATGATCATGGTCATGATAATGGTATTGAGGACAATGACGACAATAATGATGCGTTTATTGTGATATAGAGATCCGTTTGGGTAGCATTCTTAGTCTGTAAAGCCAAGATAGCGTTTTTGTCCCGAACTCCGTGTTGCAACCTTAGGCAAGTTGTTGACGCGCGACTTCCTTTCTCATTAATGCATAACGCCAAAATGCCACAGAAGAATGCACAAGACATCAATGGATGGGGCTGCAGCGCTCATACATGGTCAACTGCTTGGTGCAATGTTCCTTTACGTCTGACTGGAGACTACGTTGCTCATTCTTCCATCAGCGCTCGTGAATAAGCTGGTGCCCTGCGCTTGGCTTTCGAGTGGCGCATTAGAAGTTTAGAGATTACCATTACGATTACGCCAGTCTTTTTGTCATTTCGCACTAGTTATGCAATTAACCGTTCTGCACACTGATACAGCTGATACAGATAGTGTTTCTGGGTTCGTGGCATTTGGTGATTAATCTCGTGATTAAGTGAATTTTACCATCCTCAAATAAAATGTCAAAATCTTATAGCTTAGTTAAAGTATATTTAATCAGTTATGGACAATACGTTAGGCCTTATAAACTGGCATTTGAAATTAAAAACATTCTCAGAGTTACCGTCAGAAAACATCGCATATTCTAGAAGTCGAATGGTGAACTAAAATGGCCGAATAAATAACGGTTACGAAGATGTTGAAATGAATCGCAGAGTTTACCGGAAATTGATCCAAGCAAGGTACCTTGATCCTGTAGATTTAAGTCCACATAGGACCTCGATTCTAACGACCTTGGTGCGTTGACCTTATTCTAAACAGAAAATCTTGCTCACAGAGACCATATTCACAGACTTTCACCCAGATGACACTGACCCTCTGGTGCCTGCATTCCCCCAGAACCGAGAGACAGCGAGTCAATGATCCACAAAACCCTGATCCAGAGGAGCATGATCCAAAGGACCATGATCCACAAGACCACGATCACAAGGACCTTAATCCTCAAGACCATGATCCAAACAACTATGACTCAGAAGACCATCATTCCAAGGACTATTTGATACACAAGGTTCTGATTTCAAGAACCTTAATCAGTAAGATCGTTATCCTAAGGACCACGATACGTTCATCGGTCAGCTACGTCTTTCGAAAGTTGTATAGAGCCTGGCCTTGGTCATCGGAGTCGAATCAGATACGTTCGACTTGAAATCCCTCGTCCTCTGCCCAGCAGTCTCTTTGCCTCGTTGTTGAAATACGCTGACGAGAGCTCGTCGGAATCTGGTTCCCGTGAGACAATAGAGCAGGAAATTGACGGCATTGTTCGTGTAGTAGAGTAGGTTCGTAATGGCAAAGACGAGCTGAACCCGCGCTTCCCTCTGCGCGCTCGCGTTGCTCAGAAACTGGTCTACGAGCAGGAAGTAGACGGTGCTCGGAGAGGTCGTCAGGAAGAACATGACACTGACGCCAATCAACATGGCGGTCGATGACGTCATCGTACTGCTCCTTGGAATGACTTTCGAAGTGGATGAGACCGCGTGTTGGTGGAGCTCCTGGCGACGGAACTTGGCACCTCGAACGATGGATGCGATGATGACGATGTTTCCGGTCAGGATGAAGACGAACGGAAGAACGGAGACGAAGGTGAAGTCCAGCCAGTACCAGACTTCGTAGAAGAACTCGTGGAAGCGAGGTCCTATGTAGCAGATCAGAGAGGTACTGTTCGCCGTCTCGCTGCGCGGCTGCAGTGCGTATTCTGCCGTCCAGAGGAAGTGCGCGTTAATAAAGAAGAGGAGTAGAACGATGGTCGCCCAGAGCAGGCGGACCCTGAAGCGAGTACAGAAGGTCTTGGCAAGGAGTGGCAGACATACACAGCAGCTACGTTCAACCGTAAGGACAACTAAGGTCCAGGAGGATAGCTGCTGTAGGTAGTAAGTCAGTAGCATGTGGACCTTACAACCAACTGACCAGAAGACGACTCGAACGTCCAGTTCTCTATCGGTCAAGCTGAGTAGCCATTGACGCATCAGAGACGTGTAGAGGACACTCGTGTCAACGACGGCCAATGCGCTCAACGTGAAAGCGACTGGGCATCCGCGAAAGGCGCGGGTTCGAAGCACGGCGAAGCTCATCACGTTGCCGAAGGTACCTACGACGAGGATGATCGGAGAGACGTACTTGACGAGCTCCACGGAGATACGGTACTCGAGAAAATCCGTCATCTCGAGTGGCATGGAGAGAGTAAACGCTGGAACGTCTACGTCCGGTGTGTTCGGAAAGAGTCCCGCGTTGGAGGCGGACGATATGTTTTCCATTCCACCGGCAACACTTTCCGTTCTTTCCATCATGTTCGCGGCATATTTTAATTATTTCAGTCCTTTCTCTCCTTCTTCTTTATTTCCTTTTCCTTTCTTTAATTCTCAATGTTTTGCGACATATTTAAATTAGGCTATCTCCTTCCTTCTTTTCCTTCTTCTTTCGTCTTCGTTTTCCTTTCTTTATTTCTCGGTATTTTGCGTCGTATTTCAATTATTTTCTTCCTTATTCTCCTCCTTTAATTTCTTCCTTCCTGTTTCATTTTTGTTTTTTTAATTCTCAGACTATTGGCCCATTTGTTTCTGTCAATGAAAGATAACTATTTTATTCCTCGATCTGGTTAAACATTCTACAATCATCGTTTTATTCCTCAGATGCATTTGCGCCAATTCTTTTAAAATATAGAAGTTTCTTTTGTAATTAAATCAGCTAACTCGTTTTTCACCGGATTAATTTACTTTGGGAGACGACCAATCCTTGATCAGAGTCGACTTTGGACGGTGACAGATATCCCTGGCCTGTAACATAAAAACCAAAAGTCCATGCACAAATTTTAACTAAGTTTTAAGTACTGAGTTTCGCATAAAGTCTACTCGAATACGCAATGTAGATCGGAACAGGTGAGTATAGGTTACTGCATCTGAAGTAGAAATGTAACCGGACTCAGTACTGGGGCCATTGAACTCACCCATATTGAACATCAATTATAGTGGTGATAAAAACAAAGAACATGCCTACAAGAATTGTTTAGGCCACCCACGATAAAAGTTTTAGGAGACTGTGCAATAGCTGTTAATCAAACAGAAAGAATTTGAATAATCAAAATTTAAATGCGAGGCAATAGGAGACATGGTATGGTAAACCGAAGAAATGTAAATATTCAATAAAATTGCAGACTGTGATTTGTGGATAGCAGCAGAGAGAAAGCCCTCTAAAAAGTAATTCACAGCATGGGGGAATTGTACCTTTCAGTGGAAGCCCGCATGGAAAGTTCTCCATCTCTTGCAAATCGCACTTTGCTCAGTATATATTTTATGCATGCTATTTATTATAGTACATTTTATGCATGCTATTTATATAGTACATTTCAATCTCTGTCGAGCGGTGAGGGCCTTTCTGTTTAAGTGCAAAAACATCAATCAGATTGTTTAATTCTTTTGTTGCACTTAGAATTCAGAGCAAGACACAATGATAAACAGAAGGCACACATAACACAACACAACATGACATAGCATAGCACAATATAACATAGCACAATATAGCCCAGCAAACACAACATCCTGAGTGGCCGAGTGGGTTGGTGCCCGCTCGCCGCGCCGGCGCCCCGGGTTCGCTTCCCGGTCGGGTCGGTTTATCAGAGATTAATTTCTCGGATCTTTACTGCGGGTGGCTCGGTCGCATTATAAACGTGGAGTACAATACAACACACAATACAACATAGCACAATACAACTGGGGCGCGGTGGTTTGGGGGTATGTTCGGTGCCTTGCAGCTGGAGGGTTGCGGGCTCGAATACCTAAAGCCGTAGGGACCCTGGGCAAGTCCTTCACTAATTGCTCATGCGCTTCGGCAAACTATAACATAGCAGCGCCTCTGAATATAACATCTGCACAGGCGCTATAACATGTTCAAATACACAATATAATACAATACAACATGTCTTTCAGGTAGTTCAGAAAACATTTATTCTATGTTAGAACCATCGGTGGTCAGCTCTCTGTATTAACGTAGGCTACAAATTGCAGATTCACTCTACGCATCAAGATATAAGGCTATAATTTTTGCGCCCGTTCCTTCGGCCTCGGTTGTGCTATTAAATCGGATTTTTATTATTGTATTATTATTATTGTTGTTGTTATTATTATTATTATTATTATTTTCATTATTATTGTTGTTGTTGTAGTTATTATTATTATTATTATTATTATTATTATCATTATTATTATTATTATTATTATTATTATTTTATTTGTTGTGTCCCGAGGAATACAGGATCCCTATGGGACTTAAACATTAACTAGTGTAGAAAATAAAATCTGGAAACATCATCATCATCATCATCATCATCATCATCATCATCATCATCATCATCATCATCATCATCGTTGTAGTTATTATTATTATTATTATTATTATTATTATCAGTGAACGATTTCAAGCAGAATAATCCAATTAAATTACTTTGAATTGTGCAACTGGTATAATAAATTATCGTAATTGGAATTGTGTAGACTGAAATAATTAGTCCAGACCATCTGGAATAATTATACGAAACATTGGGACTCGACAGAACACTCTCCAATCAACAGATCCACGGTCGGAAATAAATGGAGCGGCACTTAATTACCTCCACTTTGCATAGTGCTGACTCTACTGGCGCCAAATAAACGACAGAGCAGATGGACGGAAGGACGGACGGACGGGTGCATGATGGATAGGTAGGCTGTGTATGGACCGTAAAGAGCGAGGAGACTTACGCGTGGATTGATTGAATAAAAGAGAGAGAAAAGTACGAGGAGATACGTCGAATGCAGGACGAAATGAAGATAGAATAGCAGGCTAGAGAGGAAGAGGGAAAGAAAAAAGTGATGCAAGAATAGGGAAAGTGATGAAAGAATAGGAAAAGGGACAAAGAAAGGAAGGAAGGAAGGAAGAAAGGAGGAAGGTGAAGGTGTTTTTAGCGGCGGGGAATGAAGGAAGAAAAAGAAGAAGAGAGAAATAGAGGGAAGAGAGGAAAGAAGGAAGGAAGAAGGAAGGATGGAAGGATGAAAGAAGAAAGGAAGGAAGGAAGGAAGGAAGGAAGGAAGGAAGGAAGGAAGGAAGGAAGGAAGGGTGGAAGGAAAGAAGGAAGGAATGAAGGAGGAAGGAAGGAAGGAAGGAAGGAAGGAAGGAAAGAAGGAAAGGAAAAGGAAGGAAGAAGAAGGAAGGAAGGAAGGAAGAAAGGAAGGAAGGATGAAGAAAGAAGGAAGAAGGAAGGAAATGAAGCGAGAAGGAAGGAAGGAAGGAAGAAGGAAGGAAGGAAGAAAGGAAGGAAGGAAGGAAGGAAAGAAGGAAATCGCTGAAGGAAGGAAGGAAGGAAGGAAGGAAGAAGGAAGGAAGGCTGAAGGTAGGAAGGAAGGAAGGTGGAAGGAAGGAAGGAAGGTGGGAAGGAAAGAAGGAAGGAATGGAAGGAAGGAAAGAAGGAAGGAGAAGATGGAAGAAGATGAAAGGAAGGAAGGAATTGAGGAAGGAAGGAAGGAAGGAAGGAAGGAAGGAAGGAAGAAAAGGAAGGAAGGAAGGAAGGAAGGAAGGGAAGGAAGGAAGGAAGGAAGGAAGGAAGAAGAAGGAAGGAAGGAAGAAAGAAGGAAGGAAGAAGGAAGGAAGTGAAGGAAGAAGAAGGAAGGAGGAAGGAAGGGAAGGAAGGAAGAAAGGAAGGAAGAAAGGCAGGAAGGAAGGAAGGAAGGAAGGAAGAAAGAAAGGATTGAAGAGTGAAGGAATAAGAAAGAAGAAAAGAGAGAAACAAGGTAACAGAGATTATGAAAACTAAGACGACCACTCGCGACAGCTGTTGCTCTAGATACGAACACAGTAGGCTACATATTAATTTTAACTGCACAACCATCCGAAACAATAAATAAGAAAATTGCTTTCTGAGCCATATTATAGTAGGCCAAAGCGAAATCGCGGAGAGGGGAGGGAAAAAGCAAACCACTCGCTCTCTTCTGCTTACATCACAGAGAGAATGATTTTGAACGGATCGAGCAAGGGGTAATAGTAGAGAGCAAGAAGCTAACTATCACCACAGAAAAGGAGATAAATTGAATAAAGTGAACAATTTATCATTTTCATCACATTGTTTCAACATACATAAACGCCCACTAACCGCTTTTACCATGGCTACAGTATTACCATCGCTGCAGCTATCGCGGCCACGGTTGCTATGACAACAGCATCACTAAACTATCAATGCTCACGCTATGAATCCGCCATCGCCATGCTTTAGGGAGCCTGACACGGACGCGTGAAGCGATTACTCCATCACGAATACTTTTTCAACGATTTTATTCGACGAAAACTTACAACGAATACTTTCGACACGAAACCTCGCAGATGCCAAAGAACCGCGACTACACGACTTGACGTAAATCTTATTGCACCATCTTCCAGAGCTCGCTCGCATCCGGAAATTTTACGACCCATGGGGCAGAGGTTAACGGATCCCAGGCATGTACTCAGGCCTCAATCGCGGACTGAAGTGTGAACGCCTCTAACAGCAAGGGAAAGAACACATGTGCAATATGGAAACCATTTACAGCGCGTTAAGAGTTTAATATGTCGTCCAGACATAGTGCCTATTGTAAAAACTGGTTTGTTCAAATACGATGCTAAAGCGTTCCATATCTGTTAGATGTAACTAGGATCCATAGGAAGAACATGAAACTCCATTTCGATGCATTTCAGCATCATATCTGCATTTCAGTGATAGTCCTACGTCCGTTAATTTCCTCGCAGTTAGAATGGTCAACAGATTCGGCTGTTATCAACTGCGACACTTATTTGGAGCAAATCTTAGCTTTACATGGATATGTCAGATCACATTAGGAGCAGAGGAAGACAAGCAAACATGGAGGATAATATACGACAGGATCTGGAAGAATGAAGATGAACATTGCAGAAGCAAAGGAAAAAATCAAGGACAGAGAACTCTGGAGACGACAAGTTGAGGACTCATCGGGCCTTGACCTGATAGAACGAATTACAAAGTAACAGTCTAAATATGCATTGAAAGTAATCTAGAACGCAGTAAACGTCCTCGTTTATTGTATTCTGCCTGCACTTTATAAGTATGTAGCCTAAGTAAGTATATCCTTTACTGAACCAATTGCTAATCGCATTTTGGTGTATATTCCGAAGTTTAATTATAATCACGAGTAAATCATCTTAATAATAAATGGTTTGCGTGCAGCAGGTAGAACATTATTCTGTCATGGTTTCGTGGACGTAGCGAATATCATACAGTTTTAAATGGGGGCAGTAGGTCATGCAGACATGGCCCGGATCTGCACGAGCAGCCCCGAAGAGTGGGTGTTGCCACTCGGGGCTAGTTGTATACTGCTAAGACGAGGTAGCTATAGGCCTAAAACCCGGGGCTCGACTTGACATATTAAACAGTTATAGTCCACTAGCACGTATCTAAAGATCGGATATCGTTTTGGCCCCAAGTTGTTAAAGTGAAGTAACATTAAACTGTACAGTCCAAACAGTGGTGGCCCATATGGACTCTATAGCAATGACACCCTTATATATTGCTGTTATAATTTGATTTTTTAATTTTATTCGGGCGATGATTTAATAAAGATTTATGAAGAGATACTTGTCATGACTGAGTACATGCTATCAATCAAATTTCAATCAACGGGCTTTGGAATCCCGTTTGATTGTAATTTGGTTGGCAACTTTGACATCGTTTTAGCAGCGGAATTGAAATCTTCACATGGACATAAAAATTTGCGAATTGCAATGGACAGCTAGCCCAAAGTGTGCCAGTGGAATGCGAAACCCATGACCCTTGCTGCTTAAGGTTGTAAGAGTATTTTGACCACAAAACGGAGATCATAAGGCTAAACTGGGGAAGAACGTCTATATTAGACAGGCTTGTGAGCGATAGCATATGACCCAACAGCGGCATCATAAGGGTTGTATATGTTAAAGCCATGACATCATTCGTATACAACTAAACTAAGGTTTCCGGCTGAAATATGGCAGACCAAAAACCCTTTGCCCCATAAATAATCCAGTGAATCAACGCTAATGCTACACATGAGATTATCACATGATCAAATGCTAATGAAGGGTTGAGCGGAATGAGCGCCGCTGAATAGTCATTACTTCTAGAAGCGCTTCATAAATGTCCAGATACAATACAATACAAAAGATACAATACATAAGCTATTTCAGAACAGTAAGGATCTACAGCGTTTCAAACCTTCATGTATCCTTTCCACACCTCGGTTATAACAAAGTAATAATTGTGAGTGTTGTACCTGAACACACAGTGAACATCCTTTACAGTAGGCCTACACATCGCTCTTCCATCAGGTTGTTGACATAAGTTGCTGGTGGTAAACGTTTCTGCCGCAGCTGCTGAGGTAAAGCGTTCGCAGCAGATGTTATAATCGACTGAAAAAGTATTGTCTTCATCCATTCATTGAATTCAGCAACAGATAGGTATCATCAGTTACACAACGAAAACGCGACCCATTCGCACGTAGATGGGCAAGCGCTTCAAGCAGTCTGACATACGTAGTACTTTCCGGAAAACCATTTCGCGCTGTCCTACAACAGCTTAAATACGTAGATGAATATCCAGTTACTATTTTGGTCTATCCCAGATCGATTTATAGTCGCATAGTTAGCTTTCAGCTGTCTGGTGTGTTCCTCGTCCCGTCCTTGGCTCTGAAGTCTGAAGAGCCGAAGGCAGATGACGCTATGCAGTCCGAATCGATAGAGGGAGCTTTCTTCGAGATCTAGCGAATGAAAGACAAAGCATTCTTAGATGCGCTGGGCCTCTGTCTTGTCACTTAACTCCGCCACTGTTCGCTTTCTGACAGTGCCAGTCCCAAGCCTGGATGAAGGAGGAGGGCGACGCTAATGATCTTTGTTATCACACAGTGTCGTTAAACTGACACTACTACTACTCTTGTCACTGACATCAAGCCACTCTCGTAATAGTAATCTCTAAATTTTTACAGCGCCCCAAAGTTCCGGGAACCAGCTTAAACTACAGAATTGCGTTACTCTGCTCTTTACTCATTTCTCTACATACGTAAACACCTGTATATTGATATGATCGTTTTGACCAATGGCCTTTTGGTCCAGCAGGTCATGCTACGATAATATAATATAGATCTATATACATTTCCAGCAGGTCCATATGGTTAAAAACCGAGGCCTAGAGTTAGACCCCTGGGCTAAGAGTCAAATACCTGCAGAGTGTCTTGAAAATGACAACTTCATTACTATTGATCCAAGTGATCTGTCAGAGCAAATGTTGGTGCTCTACTGGCGTTTCAAGACAAGTAAGTAAGTAAGTGTATTCTTTGTTAACCAATTGCTAATCGCACTTTGGTGAACAGACATCTTATTAACACAGTTAAAAATTATAAAGTATCCTGATAATAATGGTTTTTCGCATTAAGTAAGTTAGTGACAATATCCCTTAATAAACAAACTGTCAACTACACCTTGGTGCACAATCATTATAGTCCCACAAATATCTAGCAAGTCAGCCAATGTTGATCAGACCTTATATATCATCCTAGTGATACTTCCTCTTCAAAAGACCATGCCTGTAAAAATATTGATGAAGGTTCCTACGGGTAATTGATCTTTGTTTCGTCACATCAGATCAGAAGCGCCTCTGATGAGTTTCTCTTGAAGTGGCGTTATATAAATCTGCGATTACGAATACGATTGGATCTCTATTGATTTCTACTTCCTTTCATACTTCACACGTTCTCTTTGTCTTCTCTTTTATCTCACACAGCACCCCCGTAAATCCATTGCAAATCTCTTATTGCTGACTGTATCCATTACATTGAAGAGAGTGTTACCAAGCAACCGTACGTAATATCTCGTCGTTGGTAGAATTCGAGGAATTTATCAGAGCCGATAGCAGAGCTGTCATGACTTTCCGTGATGCCACCAGAGAGTGCCACTAGACGACCCATGGCCATCATCTCTCTGATCTCGACTTCTTTCTATACATACGTGTAGGGAGCCTACACATGCGTAGTTATGATTGCGTAGATGAAGATATGAATTATGGATGTGCTGCAGTTCAGATTCAGCGAAGCAGAAACGAATAGACGCAGGCTATACATAGCGATTATACATTTACAAGTGGTACTCCATTCGTATAGGCCTATACACACATACATAAATTATTATTATTTATTTATTTATTTGGTAACCAAGACAAAACAAGTTATAGCAGTGGCAAGTTTAGAACATTGGCAAAACAAGATAAGGCTACTCAGGAGACCAACAAGAGGCCGAAGGTCAGATAGCCACCGAGGCAGAGGCGAAAATCTGTATATTATACTTTGGGGGAAGAATTTTTCGGGGCAGGATTTTTGCATTTGGGGGCAGGTAGGCCTCAGTCCAAACTTTTTGAGTACAGCCCCCACTCTGATTTACGCCACTGCTAGTCAAGGCCACCTAGAGTAGAGGCCTGGGGATGATAGATTATACATGAGGTATATCGGCCAACTGAAGAAGTAAAATCAGAAACGTTACATAGCAGCATGGATGCGGGATCGATTCCCGCTACGCTCCCAAAGATCGACTCAGCCTTTCATTCGCCAGATGGCGTTGGTAAAATGAGTAGTAGGATAGATGGGCGCCTTGCATGGTTGCCATACAGTTAAATTCGACTCAGGACTGTAATAACTTGTGATCATCCGTTCATACTATGACTTGTAATCATACACTACACTCAAGTCAGTTTGAAAAAATAAACAAAGACTATATTTATTATTAAATAGTAAAATGCTAATGTGGACAACTTCAACGCCGTATTCCTGAGGATCTAGTGTCAAATGCATGGGTAAGGACATTCAATGCGCAGACAAGCAATTAGTAGAGGGCGATGAGGCAGTTTTTTGGTAGATCGAGACATAAGTACAGTCATTTGCAATAATGTTGGATCTGCCTAGCACGTGGAGATAGTCTAAATGACTCTGGATTAAGAGAGATATGTATTTAGAAGCCCCCGCAAGAGATATTACAGTATACGAGAGGTATGGTTAGGGTATGGAATGGTACAGCTGCATTGATATGGCTTTTGGTACACACTTACATAAATACATACACATATTTATGCATATATTGCTAATACAGTTCCCGGTAAAGTCTGACCAGCCTGATTTAAGTGGCTGTAAATCAGTACAAAGCAAATATTATAGTACGCATTTGATTAGAGCCATACGTCACGAATATATGTAGATATACATATATATAATATATATATATATGTATATATACATATATATATATTATATATATATATATATATATACATATAGCGTATACTATAAGATTTACTGACCTTGCATGAGTAACAAATGTAATGCAATTGATATATATAGTATATATATATATATAGTATATATATATATATATATATCTGAAATAGTTCGTATATATATATATATATATATATGTTTGTTGGTATAGTGGGGTTGTTTGTCGAGGTCGTACTGTCACTGGACGCAAATATCGTGCCGGTGATATTGTGTTGCAAGTACTGTCGACCATCTTCTTGTCACCGAGCATCAGTTGCTGAAGCAGGAGCTGCTGAGGTTGATGAAGTCGCTCCGCATCCGGATCAAAAAAAGATAAGGACTCCTCTCCAGCATCCATAAATCTTGAGGCTGGCCCTGAATGCCACGGAAAATTGCAAAGCTCGACTATTACATGGTATGATCGGATACCGCGAGGAACGATATCACAGCTGCCGCAAATAGGTCTATATATTATGTATAAAAACGCTCTGAAAGTTTTTACTTTGTACTATATATTATAGCCATATATATATATATATTATATATAATGGTCATGTAATTGTCATATGTAATTGTCATATTATATATATATATATATATATATGCCTATGACTCAGAATTTTACTCTATATTATTGAATTTTACTCTATATTATATATATATATATATATATATATATTACTCAGAATTACTGTATATTTTGGTTATGTTATATAATTATATGTACATAGATTATATTAGAGTTACGCTATATAATAGTAGCTTTTGAAACTAGAATGGTCCGGCTGTATAGATAGTAATAGGCCTAATTGTTAATTAGACATTTATATAAAGCCAATTTAGTTGAAAACTAATCAAGGGCGTTCCCTGCGCTAAATGTCTTTAGGAATTGAAATTTCACCAGTAATGAAAACAATGCACACAGACTTAATGCTGAACTCTGGTTCCATCTGGCGAGTCATATGAGAACAAACAGATTCCGCGGTTATTCTCTTAAAATCTTAGACGTTCTGGCAACTACCTTCATCATGCAGTGGCGTCACTACACCAGGGCAAGCCAGGGCAAATGCCTTGGTAAAAAGCCTTTGCAATGCCTGGTCGTTGCCCTGCCAGAATTTATGCCCTATACCAAAAATTTATTCGGGCATAAACCGCCTCTGCACTGGTTACTTGTATGACTGCCCTAGCTATGCCCTGGTTTAAATCTCGCGAAAAAGTCTGTCGCCGCCTCTGCCTTCATGGCTCGTATACCCATCGGGGTGCAGCAGAGAATTATCACCACAAAGTCATTTCGCACAACTAGCATCAGACAGTCTACTCCAGAGAGACTTTTGTTCTGACTGCATACACTGCTTATCTGACAGTGGAGCACAGTCAGTGTGGACAACTGCGGTTGGTCCCAGCGACTAAGAATACAAATCACGCTATTTGTCTCACGAGATATATTAAGATCCACACCACGCCATCAACTTTGCATTTAACTTTCATAACGTGTTATGGACTGATTGAATGGTCCAGGTTGCACTGCAGAAATGAGGTGGCAATGAAAAATTGCAGGAGTCTTTCGACAATAAAAAGTTTAGAAATGATGACACCATACGTTTCCTACAAAGCTCGAGGGTACGTACCATACGTATTCTATTTTTTGAAAGGTACGTACGTATTTTAACGTAGCCTATTTTAGGGTACGTACCCAATACAAAAATACGTTAACCAGGTCATTGCTCATTATACAATGTTCAATTTAATTTAGGCAAACAATCACAACCCAGTATACAGCGTAGTAAATTGCTGCAATGCTATATTGTAAGTCTATGTTTATCCAGCATGCATTGCACTTAATGCACTAATGTCAGATTATACGTATGCTATGGGTCATCGAGTAAACCATAAATAAAATTTTCGTGTATGATACGTACCATACGCGTATTCTATTGTTTGAAAGGTACGTACGTATTTTAACGTATTCTATTTTAGGGTACGCGTACCCTCGAGCTCTGGTTTCCTATCAACCCAAGCAACTTTGCTAGACAAAGTCGTTCAGCAAAAACTCCTATGGTTTGATCATGTGTAGGACTATACATGCACAACATCCTCCAGGATGTAGGCTACAATCTTTTGATATCATGTACAACCTTTGAGCATCATATTCCATCGTGAACATAAACTCCTAAACTTCTAAAGAGCCACTCGAAAGCCAAGCGAAAGCCAAGCGCAGGGCAGGAGCTTATTCACGAGCACTGCGTCGAGTCAGAGGGGTTGTCCAAAGGGGTAGTCCGAAGGTGGTCGATGATAAAGCGCCTACATAATCGCATGTGGTTCAGAATGCTGGACAGTGCGCAAGCCAAATGGGTAAAGAATCCTCACAGCTAAAATAAGCACTGAGCAGGCTATGTAAAATTGCAGTAATTTCAAGACAAAAGAGAATCGGAAATGACGACCTGAGACCGTTCATGGCGCCATTATTCGCAAGATGGCAGCATTTCCTACAGGGTTTAAATTACTACTCGGCAGGTGGCTGTGCAGAGCCTGTTCGCTTTCCAGACCACTACATACTATGTCGCAACCTGGCTGAATTGATCAAAATTTGACTTCCGTCTTTCCACTGTATAGCACTCGTAATTACAAGCGTGTATGGACGTCCTCCAAACCTCGTAAAAACGATGATTGGTCTTATTATCTGATTAGAACATCTTTTGAAATAAGAGTCGTTCTCTCGAGATATATTATCTTGCCCAGTTGTCTACGTTGGTTAGAACGTACATTCCACGCGGCTCTATATGAAAGTGCGCAGTTTATTTAAGAGATATCAGTCTCAGGCTAGCACGGACCATACAAAGGGGATCTTAAATGGTGGTCACCCATTCAAAAGGGCAACGGTGGCGAAGGATCTTACCCGATCAATTCATTAAAAAGTGAGCAGGCTTGAGTCCGTTACTGTCCGTATACAGTCGCTATATGAAAAACGTGTAGGCCTATTATAGGGCTCACATTTACATTAGGTTTTTCTGTCGACACAATGATAGGTTAATTCATGGTAGTATCACGGTTTTGGCTTTAGCGCTTAGTCTCTATCTGCGCTTAAAAATGACTTCAAGCTTTTAGATGAAAAAGCAATGTTGTTTTGTATTCTATACAGGTTGAAAGGAGCTGACGCGTCAACCTATTTACATATATATATATATATCACGGTATATATATATATATATATTATATATATATATATATTTAGTAGAAGACAAAACTGTTACACGACACATATGAACAGTCCGATCTACAGACAGATAAACAGTCAACTAGGTGGACAAGCAGACAGACAGAGACGGTCAGAATGTCAGATGAAACTGTCGGCGATAACTCTATAGACATTGGTTTGTTTAACCAGAGTGCAGCGTCAGTGCATAAAGTTCCCATATTCTCCCGGCTCCGCTTTTATTCCCGCAAATCCAGATGACTGCAGAAGCCGTAACTTACGAACAAACAACGGGAGTTCTTTCCACCGCAGTTGGTTATTCCATTCCTAAATTGGGATATATATAATCGTATTGCATCCATTCGTTCCACTCTTTCCCACTGATCCTCTCCACTGCTTCCACTCCAAGGTCATACCCTTTCCGGCGAACACGCGATTTGTGTACTTTACTTTAACAACATCGTTCATGGAATCTAATGCTTATCGTGCTGATAGCCACTGGAGTCCATAAACGACTAAGTCCCACCATCGGATAATGTCCACGTATACGCCACTGGTCTGCAGAGGCAGGCAAAAAATATGATGGCCACTAGAGGGAAAACAAGCTTATCGGCCTCGGATGTAAATCACATATGTACTCATGCGGTCTAAATCCTCTCTCTGTCCATCCTACGCACGGACTTAGATCAACTTATGGAAGTAATAATTCAGGCGAAGTTAATGGAGCTCACCTATCGGCCGTGGTGTGCTTACCGGCCTCTGAGGCTCTGACTCGCCTCGGAGACTGCTGCATTGCATCGCTGCTCCGAGCCCCCTTCCAACCCCGTCGGCATCTGCGCTCCAGCTAATGCGTTGATGCCGAACCCGGCGCCTCGCTAAGCCGACTCTTAGCGCAGTGGAAGGACGGAAGTGGAGGAGGAGTGAAAAAGATGGAGAAACAAGATGAAAATGAAGAGGAAGCAGAGGTAGAAGATGTTCCGATAAGAGGATAATTATTAAGATGCAGGACGTTGGCGGCGGTAGTGGGAAGATGCGCACGAGGTAGCAATGGACATCTGCACCGGGTGCATGGGTTATGGCCGACGCTAGCAATACGATTAGGCATATAGGGTTAAAGCGGAGAATAAACTAATCGAATCTAATAAATCTAAAGACGTTTCGACTACTTTTATGGGTAAGACCGAACGACGTCCTTAATTGTTCAATGAAAATGACTGCAGGAACCGATCTGGAACGAGTCCGTACTTGTTATCACTTGACCTGCGTACGTGATAAAGCTGGTAGCGACTTAGTTTGTCGAAGACCGTTATTTACGGTTTGGATCGTGTATGTCATTCGTCGGAACTCTTCTCGTACATATAATATCTAATGTCTGTATCTATATCATATTTATGTATTAGATATATGTATATAATAGCGCAATAAGAGTCATTGGCTATAACGGTCTGTTCTAGCGTGATATTCTCCTGGTCCAGCGTATCATTCCGCTATCATTAGACGAAGGACATCCACGCTTCTCAAGGAATTTTTACTATTAATCCATTTTTCGATTAGAAGATTTCCTTAGGTTGTGCTGATTGAGTTTACTGCGGCATCTGTTCCAGTCCAAAGATTTCTATAGCGCCCTTGTCATGATCCATAAAGCGATAAGCTTATACGATGTGTGCTTCAAATGGCAGTGAATGGCAGTCACAGTCCACCACAGTAGTGTAGTCCTAAAAAATGAAGTGGGGGAACGCCTGTATATTGAAGTAAGCAAAAGTGCCATCTTGCAAGAATTTTGCATAGTGTGAGAAAAAGTGTGGGGAACGGCGTTCCCCACGTTCCCCCACTGAACCACTCGTAATGTAATGAGTGCTTCCACTCTCCATTTTCAGAAATCGCAAGATCTTCCAACAAAATTCCCAAGATCGGCCAAAAGTGTAAAAAAACAAGTACTGAAAAGGCAAAAGTTGTGCTGTAATATGAAATACGTTTTAACAATCACAATTATTCACAAAAATGCCAAGCTAAGAACTGCAAAGAAAAAACCGGCGCACAACACTGAATTAACAAATTTCAATGTTTACAAGTTACAATAATAGGCCTAATAAACGTCTTTCAGACAGACCTACTGAGCGAGTTTTTCTAATCGGATTGGCTGCGATTGTTTTAAAGTACGATAACAACTACTGTGGTCTGTAGTGTAGTCTGTGTAGACCTTAGAAATAAATACCAAGATTGTCATTCACATCCCCAGATCCGAAGTCGACCCCAAAATCTGAAGATCTTGGGAAAAATTCCAAGGAGTGGAGGCCCTGATTGTAATACATTGGAAATCCACTGAGTGATATTCTCCCAGCTCCATCATCTCCAGCAAAATCCAATTAAACAACCAACGGATGCATGCATTTGTCGAAGGACTTCACCTCATCTGGTCCTCGGCTCTTCCCTCTGCTTTCTCCTCAACATCACTCTTTGGCTAACAAACATAACCAGAATGCCGTGACTTCTATATCCATCACTACCATTCAGTAAAGGCACAAATCAATGGTCTATAGCTTCAAAGCGAAAACGCGTTCAGAACCGTCATTTCTACTGAGAAGCTTGGTAAAAAAATCTAAATCTGAAACCTACTCGACTCGGTGCGGTTTAGTCAATCGGCGCCTGCCATGCATTAGTGTGGCTGGGCGTTACTCTCGGTGGCGTTACACCGAAAGTCATCCGTGGATCCAGGCGACCGCCTCTTGATCCCTCCATTAAATCTAAACTTCACCAAGTATTCCCAGCGGAGGGAGGTAGGCCCGGGGAGGGGCCGAGGAGGTAGGGCATCTAATGCATCATATACATACTTCTAAGATCTGGTTTCGAGACAGCGGCGGCTTGTTTTGCGTCATTTTATGATCTCTGCCGCAACTAATTAACTCAACAGAAATACGACTGATGACGCTAATTCCGATCAACCTCCACGTCAGCTCCGATGCAGACAATCCGTATACAGTTATGTCTGCTCATGCCAGACTACTTTGTTTCGTAATCTGGCATAAACGCGGATTGTGGTCATAAGAAAGGCATTGGACACAGGTCACGACAGTTTCGCCAACAGTGACTATGCAATACAACAGGCTACAATTCAGCGCATTAGGATGGAGTGAAGGATAAACAACAATAAAATGCCATACAAAATGGGTAATATACAAAAAAATCACGGGCCTTTGTAGGGGTGGTTTAAAGGGTTCAACCCCTCCCTAAATAAATGCATTACCATTGTTGCAAACTAAAAATGTAGAAAAATACGACAATTTCCTATGGAAACCCCCGAAAACTTAAAACCCCCTCCGAATTTTTTTCTGGCTACGCTCCTGAAGACCATATAGGGCTATAGGCCTACAAGCCCTACATACAATTCAAAATACATAATGGCCCTTACTGTATAAGACAAGGTGAAGTATAAAGACATACGCTTGTCTTGTTGCAGCTAAAAACTGATTTGGTTCTTATATTGGGACACTGTTCGTTTTGACAATCTCAAACTTTCAAAGCCATTTGCCCTGCAGTTATAGAAAGCGCATCCAATTGCAACACCGTATAAGCTCAAAATGTCAAAGTAACCTGTTGCAACGGCAAATAGGCCTTCATTATAAATTCAATATTACCATAATCAAATTCTGATATGCGGTTTTTCTTCGTTTAGTGTAACTAAAGTTTCAGACCTTTGTCGTAAACAACGCTATAGATTTTCATTTTATCAAGGTTCTATTAGACTTCAAATGTCAGCTTATTGTGATCATCGGAGAGGGATTTTTCTGGAGATTAGTCTTTTTGATTGGAACGGTTACATTATAGCAGCCACCTGAGAGCTCCATTGCAGTGTATTATTCATAATAAGTGAATTCATAATCCGACAACGAAACTTAGCCAACGTATTTTTCAACATGATATAAGAAATATATAAAACCTATGATTAGCGGATCTGATTACAGTAGCTGTCCATATCACAGACAGTTTACATGCAGCCATTTCGTATATTCCGTAATTTTGCCTTCCCTTTGAAGTATAGTCAAAGCTGCTAACGGTCTTCATATAACTTTTTTACAGGGACTGAAGAATAAAGTTTCCAGAAGCAGAAAAGACGAACAAAAGCGGAAGAAAGGAAGTAAACTATTTTAAACACGCGCAGCTAAGTATCAAAGGCAGAACTGGAAGAAGATTTAGTAGTTGTAGTTGCTGTTGTTGCTGTAGTGACAGTAGCAGTAGCAGCAGCAGTAGTAGTAGCAGCAGCAGCAGCAGTAGTAGTAATAGTAGTATTAGTAGTAGTAGTAGGTTTTGTTGTTACTGTTTTTGCTGTAGTGAGTAGTAGCAGTTGCGGTACTACTATAGTAGTAGTGGTGGTAGCAGTAGAAGAAGGAGGAAAAGGAGAAGAATCAATTAAGGAAAAAACAAAAAACAAAAGTCTAAGACAGGCCCGCCGATAGGGGGGCAGGGGGAGCAAAAACCCAGGGGCCCGGCGACTTTTAGGGGCCCGGGCTGGGCCCAGCAATCAACTTATGAAAAATATTATACAAAGTTTATGATTTATGCCTTTTAAAATATAATATTACGGGCACTTAACTACAATAGTTGCATATATAAATATAATTTTGTAGGGTTGTATTATTTCAGTTTGTTTTTAAAAAAAATTCTTATAAAGTCTAAGGATAGTTAGGGGCCCGTGACTGCTCTGCCTAGGGGCCCGGAATTTCTGTCGGCAGCCCTGGTCTAAGAAAAAGATGGAGAAGCGGAAGAAGAGGAAGAAGAAGATGATGATGAAGAAGTAGAAGATTAGAAGTAGCAGTAGCAAATGAAGAAGAAAGAAAAAGAAAAAGAAAACGGAAAAAGTATAAGAAGAGACGTAGAGGAGGAGAAGAATAAGAACTAAAGTGTAAAAGAAGTAGTAGAAGAATTAGGAGGAAGAGAGGAGGTGGAGGAGGGAGGAGGGAGGAGGAGAGGAGGAGGAGGAGGAGGGCAGGAGGAGGAGCAGGAGTGGGAGGAGGAAGGAGATGGAGGAAGAGGAGGAGGAAGAGGAGGAGGAGGAGGAGGAAGAGGAGGAGCAGGAGGAGGAGCAGGAGGAGGAGCAGGAGGAGGGAGGAGGAAGAGGAGATGGAGGAAGAGGAGGAAGAGGAGGAGGAGGAGGAGGAGGGAGGAGGAGGAGGAGGAGAAAAAGAAGAGGCAGAAATGAAGGAAATTCGAGTGAATGGAAGAAGACTTCACACGACCAGACGCAGACAACACGCCACTGGAAGAATCTAGAATTGACGAAGACATTCTATACAGCCATCGAATGGTTTTCATGCAGCATGAGTGGAGGAGGGAACCCCTTCTGCGTGGCGTGAATAGGTCCTCAATTGCGCCACCATCGTTGGAACAGTTCCTTATAATCGCTCTGTCTGCTTCACACTTGTACTACAGACCACCGTAACTGAGTCTGAGACACGCACTCGTCTACAGTGCCAGGAAAAGGATGAGGCTCTTCCTGCGCAATTCTCAACAGATTGATTTCAAAGGCACGTGTAGCAACCGCGGCTTAAGAATTGCATCCTGAGTATGTTACTGCGTCGAAACGTCCAGGGTATTGCTTTGTGCAAATTATTTTGAATGCTGCTGTATCAAAACCACGCCTGGATGCTACTGTTTCAAAAGCACTTCTGATTGGTAATACTGATACATCAAAAGTACTTCTCATAAGCTCAGTCGCCTGTGTCATTTCGTTCTCAACTTCAAACCTATCTGTTTCAAATTGCTTATGTGCCATAAGCTGTCTCTCTGTCTGTCTCTGTCTGTCTCTGTCTGTCTCTGACTCTGTCTCTGTCTGTCTGTCTGTCTGTCTGTATGTATGTTTCTCTCTCTGTCTCTGTCTCTGTCTCTGTCTCTGTCTCTTCCTCTGTCTCTGTCTCTGTCTCTGTCTCTGTCTCTGTCTCTGTCTCTGTCTCTGTCTCTGTCTCTGTCTCTGTCTCTGTCTCTGTCTCTGTCTCTGTCTCTGTCTCTGTCTCTGTCTCTGTCTCTGTCTCTGTCTCTCTCTCTGTCTCTGTCTCTGTCTCTGTCTCTGTCTCTGTCTCTGTCTCTGTCTCTGTCTCTGTCTCTGTCTCTGTCTCTGTCTCTGTCTCTGTCTCTGTCTCTGTCTCTGTCTCTGTCTCTGTCTCTGTCTCTGTCTCTGTCTCTGTCTCTGTCTCTGTCTCTGTCTCTGTCTCTGTCTCTGTCTCTGTCTCTGTCTCTGTCTCTCTCTCTCTCTCTCTCTCTCTCTCTCTCTCTCTCTCTCTCTCTCTCTCTCTCTCTCTCTCTCTCTCTCTCTCTCTCTCTCTCTCTCTCTCTGATGACAGTGACGGTGACAATGATGACAATTATGACATTGCCATTAAATTCAAAAGCTGTTCTTCATGAAATCCTCCCTCCGCCGCCGACGTCTCCAAAGCAGCGTCCCTTCTTCCCTCCTTCCCGCCATCCCTCCTTCCCTCTTCCGTCTAATCTCCTTTCCATCCATCAATCCGAGCACAGCAAATCCATGTCTATACCAATTCCAAACCATCGATTTCTGTATCCATTTCTGCCGACAGCTCCTAGCATCCATATTCCTCTCCATCCCCGTGTCTCTTATTGGCTGGCGACGTCGCCGGGAAAAACTTGGCAAACGGAGCGTGCTTTGGCTGAGATTCGAGCGTCATTATATTCTCATGGGATACTTAATAAAACGTCGAATGAGACACATCTGTCGACGCCAACGGAAGAGAGAAAAGGACAGGGAAAGGAAACCGGATGAGGGTCCTACAGGAAGTTGAGTCCGGACCGAACTGGAGTCTACAAATGGCTGTTGATCGTGTTATGGAAATAAGACTCGTGATGGGAAATGTCCTAATGCATCGAACGAGAGGCTGGCTGCCACTGCAGGCCGCGTCGTATAGGGAACGCCAGCGCGACCGATCATGCCATTATTGTCGAATAAGTGGAGAGACGACCTCCCACGCCGGGAAGACACATGCCGTGTTCGGTGATCATGATGATGATGATGATGATGATGACGACGACGACGACGACGACGATGATGATGATGATGGTTGTTGATGATGATGATGATGATGATGATGATGATGATGATGATGATGATGATGATGATGATGATGATGATGATGACGACGACGACGATAACGATGATGTTGTTTGAAGATGATGATGACGACGACGTCGATGATGACGATTGCGTTGTTGCTGAGGATGATGGTGTTGAAGCATGATGAGACTGGTTTTGTTGGTGATAATGATGTTGATGAGAAGGAGAAGAAGAAGAAGGAGAAGGAGGAGGAGGAGAAGGAGGAGGAAGAGGAAGGGAAGGAGGAAGTGGAGGATGAGGAGAAGGAGGAAGAGGAAGTGGAGGAGGTGGAGTAGGAGGGAGGGAGGAGGAGGAGCAAGTGGGGGAGGAGGAGGAGGAAAGAAGTGGAGGAGGAAGAAGAAGAGGGAGGAGGAGGAAGTGGAAGAGGAGGAGGAAGTAGAGAAGGAGGAGGAGGAGGGGGAGGAAGAAGAGGAGGAGGAGGGAAAGAGAAGGGAGGAGGTGAAGGCGATGACGATTGTTATGGTTTTGTTGACACGACGCTGGTATAATTATAGGCGCAGCAATGTTTCGCCGGATTAACACATTCACTGGTTGAAAACCATGCCACCTCTACCCTCTCAATACCAACAATATTGTCCATTCAACCTCTGGCCCACGGTGTGCCAACTTAGCCCCTCATGGTATATTTGTTACAGTCAATTAGTACCAACTCAAGTTCAAAGACTAATAAAGTGCTCCATCGTTGGATTACTGCTGTCGTGTTTGCGCCTCAGTCGAAAGATCGCTCGACCTTATGCAGAGCCACGCGCTTCTGAAGACCTTCCGCAGAAGTAACTAAAAATAATTCGCTAACTTTACCTTTCACTCTTACAACGACGACCGATGACAATGATGACAACAACGACGTAGATTAGCATATATAAATGCATAAATATAAATAAGAATGTCTTATAGATCTATATTAAATATATATGATCTTCATCGCCTTCGTATATATAAATATTTATTACATAGGCATGGTACCGACGCATATCTATATATATATAAAATTCTCTCTGGCAGTCTCTCTCTTCTTCCTTCGCTTTTCTCAAAACCTGTTTATTTTCGCGGGGCTTATAGCACACTGGGAGCGCTTCTGAACGGTTCACCCTACGAGAGGCGCTTTACAAATGCTTAAATACGATACGATACGATATATATACCGGGGATGTGGAACGTTTTTTAAGGTGCGTGCCAAAATGCCGCTAAAACATTTTAAAAAATACCGTCGCGTGCCCCTCGGAATTTTGCAGTATATAATTGTTTTTTCTTGTCTAGGTTTAAATTGACGAAGCGTAACAAAAATGAATTAAAAGACATAATTTCAAAGATAGTTTTAGAATGATGTTACAATAAAGTCCTTCATAAAGAAAATATGGATTCCTAGAGTGATTTTGTATTTCTAAGATTGACATTTTGTGGGGCGCTCCAAATTCCGCATGTAAAAAAATTTGAGCACGTGCCACTTAGGGCACACGTGCCATAGGGTTCGACATCCTTGATATTATATATATACATGTACGTTTAGAGTCGGCATAACTGATTTTTACAATGATCTCCGCGTCTTTTTATGCTATAATTATATCATAGATCCGGATTTGTCGAATGTTGTCAATTCCTATACTAATGATGTTCCTGCTGTTTCTCCATTTCCTCATCTTTTCCATCTCTTCCTTTCGCTTCTTCATCCGCATCTTCTGGCGACGGTTGATGATATTTTTACCCTCTCCCAGGTCGGTCGTCCATCTCTGCCACGAAACCCAGATGCGATCAGTTTCTGCAGCAGCCTCATCTACAGTTAATCGTGAAAACAAAACACGAGATATAACATTCTTCAAATATATCTGTTTCTCAGACTGATCGAGTCTAGACTTGGCATGGCTTCTCTAATTGACTTTGACAGCTGTTGCACTTAAAAAGACAATCGATCAATGCCTTGTTCATAATAATAACAAGAGCGCTATAAAAAATCGTGACACTAAATAGATCCATATTAATCTGCTACAACGAGGGAGTTTAGGTTTAGTCGAACACGAAAGAGCAGAAGATCAGCGTGAACCCGCGATCGATACCCGCTACCCTCTCACAGGTCGACTCAGCCTTTCATTCGCAAGGTGGCGTTGGCAGCATGAGCAGTAGGACGTGATGGGAGCCTTGCATGGCTGCCGCACAGTTAAATTTAACTCATGTAATAACTTGTAACTATCCGTTCATACTATGACTTATGTCAGTCTGAATAATAGAATATTTAATTAATTACATTGAATATAGCAATGCTTATTAAACTCGACTGTAGGCCATAGTCGAAGTTTTCAAATAGTGATTTGAAGAGCATTGCATATAGTTGCTGCATAGGGTGAAGTTAGTGTGTGAAATAAAATACAGCCCGTAAAAACAAAGTTTTTTACTATATCCATCTAGTATCCTATAATGCGTCTTATGAAGCAGTTGCCTCTACAAATATATAGTCCGCGTTCATTTTACAACATAGCGTCCGTTTAATGATGCAGCGCGCCCGTTTCTGTTGCGGCCAATCACAACGCTGGCCAATCACAACGCTCCGTATCGGAAAAGGGGATTCCCCGATTCGAAAAGTTTAGTCCCCGATTCTATAAGCTAGCCTTTTTTGGGGGAGCTGAAATTTTGATAGAATGAAGTGTGTGCGAGGGCGAGTCTATATGCCAAGTTTCACGACGATTGAATGATTGCAAGTGATCGAACTAGTCGTCGCAAGATTTGAATTTTTAGCCTGTGGCTCAATCAAGATTCCCGCAAGTTAAACTAGATGGATAATAAAATACAGCCCGTAAAAACAAAGTTTTTACTATATCCATCTAGTATCCTATAATGGGTCTTATGAAGCAGTTACCTCTACAAATATATAGTCCGCGTTCATTTTACAACATAGCGTTCGTTTAATGAGGCAGCGCACCCGTATCTGTTGCGGCCAATGGCAACGCTGGCCAATCACAACGCTCCGTATCGGAAAAGGGGATTCCCCGATTCGAAAAGTTTAGTCCCCGATTCTATAAGCTAGCCTTTTTTGGGGAGCTGAAATTTTGATAGAATGAAGTGTGTGCGAGGGCGAGTCTATCTGCCAAGTTTCACGACGATTGAATGATTGTAAGTGATCGAACTAGTCGTCGCAAGATTTGACTTTTTAGCCTGTGGCTCAATCAATCAATCAAGCAAGCAAGCAAGATTCCCGCAAGTTAAACTAGATGGATAATAAAATACAGCCCGTAAAAACAAAGTTTTTACTATATCCATTTACTATCCTATAATGTGTACTCTGAAAATAGTCCGCGTTCATTTTACAACATAGCACGCTTAACGAGGCAGCGCGCCCATTATTGTTGCAGCCAATCACAACGCTGGCCAATCACAACGGTGCGTATCGGAAAAGGGGATTCCCCGATTCGAAAAGTTGAGTCCCCGATTCTATAAGCTAGCCTCTTTTGGGGAGCTGAAATTTTGATAGAATGAAGTGTGTGCGAGGGCGAGTCTATCTGCCAAGTTTCACGACGATTGAATGATTGTAAGTGATCGAACTAGTCGTCGCAAGATTTGACTTTTTAGCCTGTGGCTCAATCAATCAAGCAACCAAGCAAGCAAGCAAGCAAGCAAGCAAGATTCCCGCAAGTTAAAGTAGATGGATATAAAAATACAGCCCGTAAAAACAAAGTTTTTTACTATATCCATCTACTATCCTATAACGTGTACTCTGAAAATAGTCCGCGTTCATTTTACAACATAGCACGCTTAACGAGGCAGCGCGCCCATTATTGTTGCAGCCAATCACAACGCTGGCCAATCACAACGGTGCGTATCGGAAAAGGGGATTCCCCGATTCGAAAAGTTGAGTCCCCGATTCTATAAGCTAGCCTCTTTTGGGGAGCTGAAATTTTGATAGAATGAAGTGTGTGCGAGGGCGAGTCTATCTGCCAAGTTTCACGACGATTGAATGATTGTAAGTGATCGAACTAGTCGTCGCAAGATTTGACTATTTAGCCTGTGGCTCAATCAATCAATCAATCAAGCAACCTGCAAGTTAAACTAGATGGATAATAAAATACAGCCCGTAAAAACAAAGTTTTTTACTATATCCATCTAGTATCCTATAATGCGTCTTATGAAGCAGTTACCTCTACAAATATATAGTCCGCGTTCATTTTACAACATAGCGTCCGTTTAATGAGGCAGCGCACCCGTATCTGTTGCGGCCAATCACAACGCTGGCCAATCACAACGCTCCGTATCGGAAAAGGGGATTCCCCGATTTGAAAAGTTTAGTCCCCGATTCTATAAGCTAGCCTTTTTTGGGGGAGCTGAAATTTTGATAGAATGAAGTGTGTGCGAGGTCGAGTCTATATGCCAAGTGTCACGACGATTGAATGATTGTAAGTGATCGAACTAGTCGTCGCAAGATTTGACTTTTTAGCCTGTGGCTCAATCAATCAATCAAGCAAGATTCCCGCAAGTTAAAGTAGATGGATATAAAAAAGAACCAATAGTAAAAACAAAGTTTTTTACTATATCCATCTAGTATCCTATAATGCGTCATATTAAGCAGTTACCTCTACAAATATATAGTCCGCGTTCATTTTACAACATAGCGTCCGTTTAATCAAGCACCGCACCCGTTTCTGTTGCAGCCAATGGCAACGCTGGCCAATCACAACGCTGCGTGTCGGAAAAGGGATTCCCCGATTCGAAAAGTTGAGTCCCCGATTCTATAAGCTAGCCTTTTTGGGGAGCTGAAATTTTGATAGAATGAAGTGTGTGCGAGGGCGAGTCTGTCTACCAAGTTTCACGACGATTGAATGATTGTAAGTGATCGAACTAGTCGTCGCAAGATTTGACTTTTTAGCCTGTGGCTCAATCAATCAAGCAAGATGCAAGCAATCAAGATTCCTGCAAGTTAAACTAGATGGATAAATAAAAAGAACCAATAGTAAAAACAAAGTTTTTTACTATATCCATCTAGTATCCTATAATCCGTCATATTAAGCAGTTACCTCTACAAATATATAGTCCGCGTTCATTTTACAACATAGCGTCCGTTTAATCAAGCACCGCACCCGTTTCTGTTGCAGCCAATGGCAACGCTGGCCAATCACAACGCTCCGTGTCGGAAAAGGGGATTCCCCGATTCGAAAAGTTTAGTCCCCGATTCTATAAGCTAGCCTCTTTTGGGGGAGCTGAAATTTTGATAGAATGAAGTGTGTGCGCGGGCGAGTCTGTCTGCCAAGTTTCACGACGATTGAATGATTGTAAGTGATCGAACTAGTCGTCGCAAGATTTGACTTTTTAGCCTGTGGCTCAAGCAAGCAAACATTCAAGCAATCAAGATTGCAAGATTCCCGCAAGTTAAACTAGATGGATAATAAAAAGAACCAATAGTAAAAACAAAGTTTTTTACTATATCCATCTAGTATCCTATAATCCGTCATATTAAGCAGTTACCTCTACAAATATATAGTCCGCGTTCATTTTACAACATAGCGTCCGTTTAATCAAGCACCGCACCCGTTTCTGTTGCAGCCAATGGCAACGCTGGCCAATCACAACGCTCCGTGTCGGAAAAGGGGATTCCCCGATTCGAAAAGTTTAGTCCCCGATTCTATAAGCTAGCCTCTTTTGGGGGAGCTGAAATTTTGATAGAATGAAGTGTGTGCGCGGGCGAGTCTGTCTGCCAAGTTTCACGACGATTGAATGATTGTAAGTGATCGAACTAGTCGTCGCAAGATTTGACTTTTTAGCCTGTGGCTCAAGCAAAGCAAACATTCAAGCAATCAAGATTGCAAGATTCCCGCAAGTTAAACTAGATGGATAATAAAAAGAACCAATAGTAAAAACAAAGTTTTTTACTATATCCATCTAGTATCCTATAATCCGTCATATTAAGCAGTTACCTCTACAAATATATAGTCCGCGTTCATTTTACAACATAGCGTCCGTTTAATCAAGCACCGCACCCGTTTCTGTTGCAGCCAATGGCAACGCTGGCCAATCACAACGCTCCGTGTCGGAAAAGGGGATTCCCCGATTCGAAAAGTTTAGTCCCCGATTCTATAAGCTAGCCTCTTTTGGGGGAGCTGAAATTTTGATAGAATGAAGTGTGTGCGCGGGCGAGTCTGTCTGCCAAGTTTCACGACGATTGAATGATTGTAAGTGATCGAACTAGTCGTCGCAAGATTTGACTTTTTAGCCTGTGGCTCAAGCAAGCAAACATTCAAGCAATCAAGATTGCAAGATTCCCGCAAGTTAAACTAGATGGATAATAAAAAGAACCAATAGTAAAAACAAAGTTTTTTACTATATCCATCTAGTATCCTATAATCCGTCATATTAAGCAGTTACCTCTACAAATATATAGCATTTTACAACATAGCGTCCGTTTAATCAAGCACCGCACCCGTTTCTGTTGCAGCCAATGGCAACGCTGGCCAATCACAACGCTGCGTGTGGGAAAAGGGGATTCCCCGATTCGAAAAGTTGAGTCCCCGATTCTATAAGCTAGCCTTTTTGGGGGAGCTGAAATTTTGATAGAATGAAGTGTGTGCGAGGGCGAGTCTGTCTGCCAAGTTTCACGACGATTGAATGATTGTAAGTGATCGAACTAGTCGTCGCAAGATTTGACTATTTAGCCTGTGGCTCAATCAAGCAAACATTCAAGCAATCAAGATTGCAAGATTCCCGCAAGTTAAACTAGATGGATAATAAAATACAGCCCGTAAAAACAAAGTTTTTTACTATATCCATCTAGTATCCTATAATGCGTCTTATGAAGCAGTTACCTCTACAAATATATAGTCCGCGTTCATTTTACAACATAGCGTCCGTTTAATGATGCAGCGCGCCCGTTTCTGTTGCAGCCAATGGCAACGCTGGCCAATGGCAACGCTGCGCATCGGAAAAGGGGATTCCCCGATTCGAAAAGTTGAGTCCCCGATTCTATAAGCTAGCCTTTTTGGGGGAGCTGAAATTTTGATAGAATGAAGTGTGTGCGAGGTCGAGTCTATCTGCCAAGTTTCACGACGATTGAATGATTGTAAGTGATCGAACTAGTCGTCGCAAGATTTGACTTTTTAGCCTGTGGCTCAATCAAGCAATCAAGCAATCAAGATTCCCGCAAGTTAAACTAGATGGATAAAAAAGAGACGCACGTGGCGCTGGTCCGCTAGAATCAGTCGAAGTAATTCAACGACCAGACCAAATGCTTTTCCCGAACAATTAAGTTAAAGTGCAGGAAGCGTTCCATCATAGTGCATTTCTGTAATAGTTGTTTTCCAGTAGCGCGCGATTGTAAAAGAGACTTGAAACTTCCCGACTGGAGAAACATATTTTCCACACAATTCGTTCATGTGTGTTTGTTCTTCTTCCGCTATTTTAGACCACTTCCCATACAATATAATTATCCCCCCGTACATTTCACAGAAACTTCTTGTACACAGATCCATCTCTAATTGTTTAAGACCACTTAATAATTTAATACACTTCTCTCCATACATTTCGTTCACGCCGCTTTAGATATTACTGCCATAATTGTAGCCCAAAATAAATCGCATTTTTGTCTAGATGACGCACAAGTTTTAGAGACACGTGTCAGACTTTGGACTAGAGAGTGACATCGGGAGAC